>OY740765.1:93722139-93825411 GCA_963513935.1 Aphrophora alni
CCAATTTTGCCTCTTACAATTTTGGTCTTAAACTGATGTTTTTAAGAAACAAACTTTGGAAGGTCAGGAGATATCCAAATATTTTGAAGAAATAGGGTTGAATTAAAAGATATTTCAGATAAAAGTATATAATTTTTTAGTTGTGGAGTAAGAGTGTACAAAAAAGAATAACAAAGGTTTCTATTAAAAAAAAAAAAAAAAAAAACTTAATAGGTTTTTCTAAAACACTTTTCTTCAAAGCTTGATGTTTTTGAGATATTTACTTGTTTCATTTTAAATGATGCACCCTATATAGTTTGAATATAAACTTTTATAATGTAATTATACTGTTTAATAATTGAATAGGGAATGATGACTGCAATGGTTTTTCGCCTTTAATAAAAACAAAAAAAAAACCATTAAAATATATTGTGCAAGATATGTAGTCTCTTTAAAGTATCTGAATAAATGAATGGTGACTCATTCATTGAAACCTCATTAAAATAAAGTTATTATGGTAGAAATAAGTTTTTATTTTTTATTTATTGACTTGTTACTATTTTAAAACAGATCGTAAGTCTAGTACAAGTAATTTTGAGCAACTTCGAAAGCGAGCAAGTGACATGGGATCTCTAACAAGGCGGGGATCTTTGGAAAGAAGAACAAGCTCTGATAAAAGATACAGTTGGTCTCTGGAAGACTTTTCAACAAGCTTTGATGTATTCAGGCCAGTTTCATTGACTATTTCCAGTTTCTTTAAACAGGTTGTTATTATATGAATTTAACTATTGTTATAAATTTTATAATAATTATGATTTATAAATGTATTTGTTATTTTTAATTTCTCAATCATAAACTATGTATGTGAATTCACAATAAATGTGAAAATAATAACTGATGTAGCTAATTTTGTGTTTACCACTTCTTGTCCTCAAAGAAGATAGATAGTTAATATTTAAATTTTTAATTTTTTTAATTGTAAATTTACTATTTAAATTATTCGTCACATGGACTCCTGGGGAATTGAATTATTTTGAAGTTGTTACCAAGAACCTACATGATTTCACTTTAGTTTTATTTCACTTACAAACATCATTTGTTCTCTTTAATACTCATATTTTACCAATTTAATAATATACACAACTGAATAACAAATAAATTTGAAATAACCGTATCTCAAGAAAGGTTAAGATCTATGAAAAACGGAGGTTGGAATATTTTTTTGTTAAGATTTTAAACCTCAGTAATATTATATTCATACATTTTTCTTTCAGATTTAAATTAACAAATGATTTCTGCAGTTGTTTCAATTATTTCCTGAAGTGCTTCTATATCAAATTTGAATATGCGTTGTTATTAATACAGGGTCTTCAAAAAAGATGGACCTAATTTCATACTGCGTAATATTCAATCAATATTTACAATTTTTTTTCCTTCAAAATATTCACAGAGAATTAAATTTTGATTGGTGTGGATTGTGCTTGAATGGTGTGCTTGTTTCGGTGCGGAAGCCATGTAAATAGTGTTGTGCATTAACCATCCAGTTGGCATCTACGTTACAATGATACAACAAAAAGGATAGTGCATGTTTGCTGTGGTATGAGAAGTTTAAATTTGTTCTAACTGTTCAACACACTTTCCAAAAAATGTATGGAACACAGCTTTCTATTACTCATTGATTTAAACAGTTGAAAGAAACTGGTAGTTTCAATGAACTTAAATCTTCAGGAGAGCAATGAACATCCGATGGAACTGTTAAATGTTTGAGACAATCATTTGGAGAACCCAAAAAACTAAATTACTCGTTGAAGTTTAAATCTCAGGATTCTAATAACTACTGTTTAAATTGTCCTACATGAGTAATTTAAGGCTCCAAGTTGTAAACTTTAGCTCAGGTAACAATTTAAGCCTGAAGATAAGGTCTCAAATTTAAAGAATGAAGTGTCTTGCAACATGATGTATGTTTTGTTGTGGTAACTTTATACAGATTTTTTCGTACTTATAAAAAACTTGTGTTTAAATCTTCAATAGCTTTTGGAGTCCTAACAGAATGTGGCTTATTCCATTTCACATTTGTCACAGATCCTGTAGTACACCATTTTTTAACTAAATGTTGAATGATCTCTTCGCTGGAGTATTTGGATTAGGAATTTTATCAGAAAATAATTATATTGATGAATTTAACTTATGAAATGTTTATTGGTATAAGTAATAAATGTGTATCTTATAGTTTTATTGACTGTTTTCGTCTTTCTAAGAAGTGATAAGGTGATAGTTATGATATATTATAGCACATGATGAGGCGAGGCTTAAATATATAGATCGAACAGTTATAGTTTTGTAGGTTCAGTACAGAATGCGCTTTTGTGGGAGGAGTTGGAGCGTGTAATATGGCATGCTGTCTTTGACTTTATCAGAAGTAGGATGTTAGTTGGCAATGAGCTTCAAATCATACTGTTACCAGGCGACTTAAATTAAACAAAAGGCGGAACCAAATGGTAACAATGTTTGAAAATTAAAAAAAAAGGACAAAGACAAATTTAATAATTAACAAGGCTAAAATTTATTAAATAAAAAAAAGAAATTTCGACGGTTCAGATTTTATCATTTACAAAGCAAAAAACATCCTAAGATAGATTATTATAAGCACAGCTTAATAATTAACAAGATTATAATTAATCTTTAAAAAAAGTTATACGCCCTTAGTGTAAAATATAATAAATAAAAAAAAATTGATGAATAGATTCTGAAAATTTATCCCCCCCCCTTTTTAGTTTATATAAACAGTTACAAAATTTAACAATAAAAAGATTCTATAAATGAGATTGATATTTTAAATTCAAAAAAAAAAAAAAAATTATTTTAATTCTAACAAGTTCATTATTAGATTAAATATTACAAATCATAATTTGTTTGTTAAATTTCTTAAATTCTAAATTGGCCAATATATATATATTTATAATAAAAGTAAATTGTTTATGACATTAGAAGATTAAAAAAAAGAAAAGATGAAATTTAGAATATTGAAATTTTTATTTTAAATTGACGTCAATTTTATTAATTTAGAAAATAACCTCTTGGAGGTTGTTAGGACCGAAAAGTTTGCATGCAAGCACCACCCAAGTATTTTTCTTTTAAATTATAAATAGCTATACAAGATTACATTTAAATAACAGTTTTAAGAACACATTTTGCTAAACCAGATTAGGTACATGTACAATACATATATATTTAAACAAAGTTCTGTAAAGTCAATTTTCAAAAGGTCACTTTTGTGCACTTGGAAGTTTTTTGATTTATTATATAAAACATGTTTTAAAAGCAGGCAGAAACATGCTATGCACTTTTTGCTGGAGTATACAAAATGAAACAAGATTGGTGAGTTTCTCCGACCAGCGTTTTAGCTAAAGCAAAAAACACGTTTACTAGCATCTGTGCAAATTCAGACATGTTGTAGCATTAATGTTCTTTATTAAAAATATCTGGTTATTTGTCAAAATTAGAGAATATTGATTGCATCACAGAAATTCATTAAGCTTATAATTAAATGCTTCTTAGATGGTTAGAAAGCTGTATATATATACTTGGTTTTGTTTTAAAACAAAGCTTGTATGAAACTTGAAAAATCTGTAAAATCTGTAAAACAAATATTCTGGTCTAGAAGAGATTTCTTTAATTAGTTTTTTGACATGTTCAATAAGATATTCTGATTGTTTAATGTTTATCACCAGTTTGCACTAATTTCACATAATTGCTCAAAACTTAAAATCTGACTGCTTAAGGTTTTGTAAACTATGTTTTAAGAAATGAAAAAATTTTTATAATTATTTAGTTTCTGAAAAACATTGAATATTAAATAAAACATGAAATACATATTTTAATGAATAAATTTTAAAACATTAACAAAATTTATGATATGATAAAATCTGTAAATTTGGTTACCTGGAGTCCTGTCGAAAGTTTACGTGAACATGTGCCGTGAAATGAAAATCTACACAACTGTTTTATTAGAAAACCAAAAAGAACACATCACTGAATTGTAAAACTAAGATATTACATTTTCTCTATGAAACTGAAGTATTATTTGTCATGATGTAACTTTAATTTAGATTTTAACGGAGCGATGAAAGTTTTTGTACATGTTGAGAATCCTGAGACAGAGTGACTACGTGTATTAATCAGGTAGGCTAACTAGCCGTTGTACTTTGTACTTACATGCATCACGCGATACTTTCTAGGAAAGGCTGCTACGCGGCAGCACCTGTCAAGGGACGGAAGGTACTGCGGTAAGAGATGAGTTGATAAATTGTCTGCAAATTTATTTATGAATTTAGAATGCTACAGCTCTCCCCCCCGAAAGATGGAGTTGGGGTGGAGTCAGAAAAGAGGCCAGAAGGGCCTCCTACAAAATTTAGAAAAAAGGGCCAGAGGGGCCTCCAACAGATTTTAAAGAAGGGGCCAGAAGGGCCTCCTACAAAAGTTTGAAGATAGGGGCCTGAAGGGCCTCCTACAAAATTTAGAAACAGGGGCACCTGATAGAAACAACGCTTCATAATGCTTTTATAGTCACCACTCTAGGGTGTAGCCTCCTTCGGCACTTACTTGTTAAATTTTGAAATTTCTACAGCGTCTCAGCTCTTCCCACCTATAATTGGGATAAGCCCAGGAGAGAAAGAGCTGAAGGATGACGCAAAGTGTCGACATTGCTGTGCATGAACTGACTTCGTACACTAAGGTACTGGGGAAAAGGGGTGGAGTGGCACCTCGGGATACCAAGAGGAGGTGACCACTCCGGGGACCAGGGGAGGGAAAGTGCATAGCACCTTGGACTTACAGGAAAAGGCCGGACTCAGACGGGGGGGAGTATCCTCTGATCCGACCTTTACATTTAATTACAAAAATAAAAGAAAAACTCCTGAAGCCTTTTTGGGTCAGATCATGCTCAGCGTCGTTATTTTTAAATTCCTCTTCTCCCATACGAAGAAAAATTTAAACTATTCACGGCTCTTAACAATTTCCGTGAGAAAAAAGAATTTTGAAAGGTCTAAACAAATAATCCATTTTAAAAATAAACCAAGAAGCAGTATGAAACGTTGGTGAGTCAAAAAAATTGTCTGCTGCACAAAGCAGGGCATGCAGTTGACTTAAGGTCTTAATTGTAAGTGTAATCATGTGCCCCAAAAAAATTTTTTTTAAATTTAATCAAAAAAAATTATGTAAAAAAAAAATTCATCAAAATAAGATAAGTGTTCTTAAAAAAAAGATGTACAAAGAAAGATGTGTAAAAAAAAGGTGTAGCTAAATTAAAGATGTATATAAAAAAGGTGACCCATGGCAAAAAAAACAAACTCCGGTTTTCTCAACCCTAACAAAAACTAAATAAGGAAACAAACATGTTGACCTGCTAATAATAAAAGACGAACAAATAATTTAAGAAAAGTCAAACAGGCCAACCATGTTGTCCTACTTACAAACTGGGCCCCTATAATTTGGAAAAGAAAAAAAAAATTTTTAGTACACAAAGATATTATTCAATGAGTGTTAAACATTTCAATTATCAAACAAGTGCCACCATCTGCATCAACCTGTCCACCGCCATCTTGCCTACTGCTCATGATGATAAAAAAAAAAAAATAAAAATAATTTTCTCTCAAGATGACAAAAAAAATTGAAAGCGAGCTCAGTGTTCTTTAGTGAGTCTACTAATCTCAGCAAATCCACTGCCATTTTTAACTATTGCTGATGAAAATTAAGAAAGTGATTTAAAAAAAAAATTTCTCTTAAGATGATACAAAATTGAAGTGAAAGGACCAAAAGATGACTCGAAAATTAAGTATGTTGTGTAATTGTTGTGTATATGTGTGTGTGTAAGTATGAATTAATACAGACAAGCGAAAGTAAACTCGAGAAAATTTTTAAAGAAAATTTTGAATATATTTTTTTGTTTTTTTTTGTTTCTATCTATTTTTGGGTTTTATTATTTATTTTATATTTTTTTTGAATTCCCGAATGAGCCCTGCCTGTCTGAATCAAATTCAGTGAATGACTTAAGTGTATTATATATATATCTATTAAAAATGAATTTATTTAAGTAGAGAAAAAAAAAGAAAAACAAATTCTATCAAAATTGGTTTGGAAGTTTTTGTGTAAAGTGTTTATATGAAAAATAAAAAAAGAGACTAATAAGTTTATATAGATTTAAATATAAAAAAAAAAAAATTCATCAGCAATAGTTGTACAGTATTCGAAAAAGCTGCAAAACATAAAAATTGAGCCTTGTTTAACAAAAGAAATTTTTAAGAATTTAAATTTATATGGTTCCAATACAAAATTTTGAAAATTATCCACGGTTCCAGAATTTAAAATTAACCACGCTCTGCTACCAGAAACATGTTACCAGGCGACTTAAATTAAACAAAAGGCGGAACCAAATGGTAACAATGTTTGAAAATTAAAAAAAAAAGGACAAAGACAAATTTAATAATTAACAAGGCTAAAATTTATTAAATAAAAAAAAAGAAATTTCAACGGTTCAGATTTTATCATTTACAAAGCAAAAAACATCCTAAGATAGATTATTATAAGCACAGCTTAATAATTAACAAGATTATAATTAATCTTTAAAAAAAGTTATACGCCCTTAGTGTAAAATATAATAAATAAAAAAAAATTGATGAATAGATTCTGAAAATTTATCCCCCCCCCTTTTTAGTTTATATAAACAGTTACAAAATTTAACAATAAAAAGATTCTATAAATGAGATTGATATTTTAAATTCAAAAAAAAAAAAAAAAAATTATTTTAATTCTAACAAGTTCATTATTAGATTAAATATTACAAATCATAATTTGTTTGTTAAATTTCTTAAATTCTAAATTGGCCAATATATATATATATTTATAATAAAAGTAAATTGTTTATGACATTAGAAGATTAAAAAAAAGAAAAGATGAAATTTAGAATATTGAAATTTTTATTTTAAATTGACGTCAATTTTATTAATTTAGAAAATAACCTCTTGGAGGTTGTTAGGACCGAAAAGTTTGCATGCAAGCACCACCCAAGTATTTTTCTTTTAAATTATAAATAGCTATACAAGATTACATTTAAATAACAGTTTTAAGAACACATTTTGCTAAACCAGATTAGGTACATGTACAATACATATATATTTAAACAAAGTTCTGTAAAGTCAATTTTCAAAAGGTCACTTTTGTGCACTTGGAAGTTTTTTGATTTATTATATAAAACATGTTTTAAAAGCAGGCAGAAACATGCTATGCACTTTTTGCTGGAGTATGCAAAATGAAACAAGATTGGTGAGTTTCTCCGACCAGCGTTTTAGCTAAAGCAAAAAACACGTTTACTAGCATCTGTGCAAATTCAGACATGTTGTAGCATTAATGTTCTTTATTAAAAATATCTGGTTATTTGTCAAAATTAGAGAATATTGATTGCATCACAGAAATTCATTAAGCTTATAATTAAATGCTTCTTAGATGGTTAGAAAGCTGTATATATATATACTTGGTTTTGTTTTAAAACAAAGCTTGTATGAAACTTGAAAAATCTGTAAAATCTGTAAAACAAATATTCTGGTCTAGAAGAGATTTCTTTAATTAGTTTTTTGACATGTTCAATAAGATATTCTGATTGTTTAATGTTTATCACCAGTTTGCACTAATTTCACATAATTGCTCAAAACTTAAAATCTGACTGCTTAAGGTTTTGTAAACTATGTTTTAAGAAATGAAAAAAATTTTATAATTATTTAGTTTCTGAAAAACATTGAATATTAAATAAAACATGAAATACATATTTTAATGAATAAATTTTAAAACATTAACAAAATTTATGATATGATAAAATCTGTAAATTTGGTTACCTGGAGTCCTGTCGAAAGTTTACGTGAACATGTGCCGTGAAATGAAAATCTACACAACTGTTTTATTAGAAAACCAAAAAGAACACATCACTGAATTGTAAAACTAAGATATTACATTTTCTCTATGAAACTGAAGTATTATTTGTCATGATGTAACTTTAATTTAGATTTTAACGGAGCGATGAAAGTTTTTGTACATGTTGAGAATCCTGAGACAGAGTGACTACGTGTATTAATCAGGTAGGCTAACTAGCCGTTGTACTTTGTACTTACATGCATCACGCGATACTTTCTAGGAAAGGCTGCTACGCGGCAGCACCTGTCAAGGGACGGAAGGTACTGCGGTAAGAGATGAGTTGATAAATTGTCTGCAGATTTATTTATGAATTTAGAATGCTACAATACCATGACGATGGCTCATCTATTTTGGAGCAAAGTCCTTTCTTGCAGAAATTAGGCATTTTGGGATAACACAACTAGGACACTAAATTCACTATGCCCTAGTGAAGCATTAATCATTTGAGTACCAACGTCCTGATATCCGGGTGTCAAAAAGATTACTTAGAAATACCAACGTCTGGTTATCAGGGTGTTGTAGTTTTTCTTCTTTTTTACAACAGAATTATCCATTTGTAGTATTAAATTGTTACTTAGAATTGTAGATTAAGAATATGTGCATATTTATTCTTCAATCTATGATCTACGACATGGATTCGTTAATTTAAATGGCCTTGACAATTTTCAGCTGTTTTATTTTGTCTGTGCATCATAATTGTTTTTGATTGTAGACTGTAGCATGTTTCACGTGTTTAGTGAAAGTGTGAGGTTAAAATATTTTTGTTTAGTGAATATTATTACTGAAAATGGATTGTTCACGATCACCAATAAGTGAGAACACTGCATGCTATGTTGGATGATGAAAATATAAATGACGAAGTGTTGTCAGATGAAAGTGAAGTCAGCTTCTGTTGTAGACGATTCTGACAATGATCCTGATTATGATCCAGAATTTGAGAATCGACCATCAACTTCATTATTTTTAGACAAATATTTTAGTAATAATAATAGAAAAATCTACTTTCCAATGCATAAAATTAAAAAAAAAAAGGTGTACAATTATTATGTTTGCCAAATTATACATGTTTTATTTCTGCTTAGGTTTGTTTAGTATGGTGAAACAAAACTGTTGAAAACCTAAGGACTATGTTTTTTTCTGTTTTTTTCCTTCCTTTTTTTTTTTTTTTTTTTTTTCCCCTAAAATGTGTACATTTTTAGTTTTTCATTAAATTTTGTTCAAACTTTGGGATTGTGTACAGCTTTAGTTAAGTTTTTAGTAAAATAAACTATTTTGAGCTAAAATTTTTTTTGAAGCATGTTTTTTCAAATGAACTTTAAAAACTTTTGGTGAGTATTAAAAAAAAATTTTTTTTTTAATATTTACTAATTATTTACGTTTATTAGGTGCAAATAAATTATATATTATAATAAAAAAATAAAATACACACTATTTAAAAAAAAGTAAAGTTGTTTGTGAATTCTAAAAAGGGTTGGTATTTCTCAGCAGTCGGAGACAAAACTCACTGGTATTTTTAGAACAGTTTTTTTTTCTGCTCCGGTGCTCAATGGGTTAATAATTTTCAATTGACAATAGTAGGAAGGAATGGGAAGGAAAAAAAAAAGAAAAAAAAAACAAACAAAACAGATAATAGCATTAGTCACAGGACATTACACAATCTGGGGCTAGTTTTAAGTTGCTTATCCTGTATAAGCATACGAGTTAATTAATTTTATTCTTTTATATTTTCAATGTTGTTTGTATTTTGTGTAGTAGTAGATAAAAATTGTATCATTAATGGCAAATTCAAATCAGTGTGATTATATTAATTCTTCAGTTGGTTGAATGTGAAATTATTATATGATAATTTAAATCATGTTCAATTTATTTAATGTTTATAGTTGAAATAATAATCCTTAGTTTTAATATTTTTTAGGAAAGTGATAAGTTAAAAGATGACGATTTGTACAAGTTTCTTCAAGATTTAAAAAGACCATGTTCCGTTCTGAAGAAACTCAAATGCATTCCAGGTACTTTAAAGTTGGATATTTCACCCTGTCCTGAAGAAGTTAAGGGTTGTCTTACACCAGAGTTAGAGCCCCTATTTCCTGTTTCAGGTAAAAAATAATGATTGTTCTTATAATTATCTTAAAAAAATTATAATACATTTTTACAATTCATCTAAAATTAAACATTGCACTGTTAAAATTTTCCTTTGTATTGTAGTTTGTTCCTAAGAAATTAAAGAAGTTGGAATCTTTCGCAAACTGATGTCTTGGTTTTCCATATACAATAGAATACTAGTGATTTTGCCTCTGCTTAATCTTTTGTTAATTACCTGCTCTTTTGTTGCAATGAGATCTCAAAAAATACAATTCTAGTACAAAATGGTGGAAATACTCTACAATTTACATATAGGCAAAGCTTTTTTATTTTATTTATTCATTTTATTTTATTTCCCTCCAGAAACAATACAGATACAAAATATTAACACATCTATTACAGCTATTTTATATAATAGTAATCAGTGAGAGAGAAAAAAGAGAAAGAAAAAAATCAACCAAAAAAATCTACAATAGACATAAAGTGTACACCTGTACCTGTGTATATTCTTAAATATATACACTTACGCTCAATCATACTTACACACCTATACATAAAACTAATATTCATAGCTTATAACTATAACATTTGCTTATTTAAACTAAAAGTATATATAACAAAAAAAATTCACTTGAATAGAAAATATAATATAGTTCAAAGAAAACTCCACATTACTCTGGATGAGGAAAAAAAACAAAGAAAAACACCCGGTTCCCCTAAAAGCATAACCCGCTTTGGGAATAGCCACTCGTAAATTTTGCAAAATAAAATAGGACAGCAGTAAGACAAAATTAACCTAACGATATATACCCTCTAAAACAAAAATTATAATTTACAAAGAGTTTTCTTTACTTTTTCCCAAAAAATATTGGTGAGCATTCTACACAAATATTAACAATATG
Source organism: Aphrophora alni (assembly GCA_963513935.1). Classification (NCBI taxonomy): domain Eukaryota; kingdom Metazoa; phylum Arthropoda; class Insecta; order Hemiptera; family Aphrophoridae; genus Aphrophora; species Aphrophora alni. Next base: position 93,733,065 of record OY740765.1, read on the forward strand.
CATTCACATATTCTTACTTATCAAGAGAGAAAAAAAGTAAAAAGTCAAATCATAATAAAATTGACACATATTCTAAACATCTGTAAGAGCAATGTTGTATAAGGGTCACTATATTATTCAAGAACTATTAACTACATACATTAAACAAGTGTTCAACCTCCTCCTGTTCAAAGTGCCAATTTCTCAATTTTCGCAAAACAAAAATGAAATTGAATTTCCACATTTGATGTGGCTGGCAGAACATTAAATAATTTTGGCCCGAGGAAACAAAGAGTCTTCATAAAGTAAGTTTTAAGTGGTTTTGGCACTGCAAAATTTCCTGCACTTCTTAACCGTCATCAGACCTCCCATCAGACTTATCAGAAAGTTGCCTGTTTCCACTTTTTATAAAAAATAACTTAAGTACTTTGTAAATGTACAAGTACTTTAAAGGTAATACTCGTAAAGAAAGGAATAATGGCTTTGAATGTTCTAACCTACTTTTGTTTAGGATCATCCGGACAAACTGTTTCTGAATATTGATTACAGGTATTAGATTACTAATGTATGTCCCTCCCCAACTATGTTAACATTACTCTATCATACTCTGAACCAAAGAAAAATAAATCATATGCTTAACGTCTGGAGGACACATATTTCTAAGAAAATAAAACACTCTTAATATACTACCCAACTTAGATTTTAACTTAGACAAATGGACTTTCCAATTTAATTCATTGTCGAGGAATACACCCAGATATTTTATGCAGTTACTTGCTTTAACAACTGAACACCTATTTTTGCAAAAAATTCTTTCACGCGTACAATTTGAGCAAGGATATATTATATCCTCCGAGAAGTCATATCTTCCCTTTAATATAAAATTAACATAGTTTGTTTTTTCCACACTCAGGACCATACAATTTTTTAAAAACCACCACCTCTTAAGTCATTATTCATGGCGTGTTTAACATCACTCCATATACGTTCAGCATAACATAGAACAGTATCATCCGCAAATGATGTTAATTTAGGCTGCCATTTAGTCACGCATTACAAAGGACATTAATAAATTAATATTTAAATTACTACTTAAAATAATATTTCCAAGAAAACAAAGAAATTTATATTTTGCAAATGTATAATATAAAGGGCCCCAACTAAACAGTAAGAAGGATTGTAGTATGTATCTGTTACCATTTCTTAGAGTACCAGAGAAATACTCTGTAGGTATAGTGTAATTATGGACTGACACTCTGGCAAAATAGCTGGCACTGGATAAATCCGTAACATATTGTTTAGTTGGAAATCTATCCTTGGTTTGAACAAGAAAGGTAAATCTTGATCAATTTTCTGGATAATTCCTCCGGGTTTTACTTTTTGCAATAAATAAATGAAAACCTCTAAAACTAGACTGTAATAATGAAATAATCTATTATAGGTATATGTTACACTAAACTGAACATTTTAATACAGTTGTTAACTTCAAGAAATGTTGGTAAGTGACTGTGGTAGTAAACACCCTTACACACCAACTTATAACTGTCAGTACATGTTTCTACCTTCATCATTAGAAAAACAGTACAGTACTTTTAAATAGAAACTCAGCACACTCTATTGACTAGATATTCTCAGTGTTAATGTAATATAGTGACTTCAATCTGCTCCCTTCTTGAGAAAATTTAGTCTAGTCTGCCCTCATTAATCCCATTTGCTCACAAGGACTCCTGGTGTAGTAATACCAGCTGCTGAATTTGATTACTATCCTACACTCATGATTCTGGTATTAACCGACTTAAACTTCCAATTCGTTAGTGGAATTCAGAAACATGGCATGATTTTTGAGTTTTGAGTTATTCAAATTTCTGACAACACTTCGAGATCCACAGTAAATGTGTTTATTTTAAAAATGTAAGTGTTAGTATAGTTTTTAAATGCTTACAAAATTAAGTTTTACTTAGACTAAATTTTATTGACATTTTTACATTTGTTTTTAGATGAAAAAAGTCGACCTGTGAGAGAAGTGCTGGAGTTTCCATTAAAAGAAATTCTACAGCCTCATTATTATTATAGAAATCTGTTGTTTGTTTATCCAAAGGAACTGAATTTTGCTGGGAGAACAGGTATGAAGTATTTCTTAAGTGTGTAACATGCTTCTCAATTTCATTACAGTTTAATTTTTAAAAGGTCCAGTTTCCATAATAATAGCCATCCATCACGTGCTGACCCCTGGCGTATAAACTCTGAAAACAGTCTCACCTGATTCCACCGTGAACTTAGCCCGAGCGATAAGATCCAGTCAGTCTGGATATTACGCTGAAAATGTTAAGTCGTTTTCAATGCACGTGACCATTTTTTTCTTTCTAGTTATAAAACGTTGTTAAAACATCATTCAAAAAAATGAGTTAAAATTTCATAAACACGTGCAAAAACTTTTTTTCTAAATTGAATACGTGAACATGTTTAGTTCAACAAAGTGCCTAGTCATCACCATCAATAACATCTGACCATCAAAATTTCCATTCCTTCAAAACCAGGTAACTCAAAAAATTTCAGTTTAAAGCATATTAAGTTAACCATATTAAGGAAAATATGTATTTCTATGTCATAAATGTAAAATTTTGAAATCTGTTTTCAATTATAATTGAACCTTAAGTTCTCTGTAAATTCTTTTAGAGTATAAATTATATGATCTTTTGAAAGAATAAAACAAAGCTTCATTTTAGTAATTATAAAATCAAATCTTGAATTAATGAATCATTAAATTTAATTATAACTAATATTGAATTGCTTGTAAATTGTACCAGCTTAAATTCAAACTATCTTTAAAAAAAAAAGAAAAGTTCTTTTATCTTTAATAACGTAGTCATTTAGTAATTTATTTGAATATATATAGCATTTTGTCTTTAAACAAATTCCCTTTTTTTAAAAATAAAACTTAATTTCTGTTTTTTTTCTTAGGTTTCTGTTGCTCATAAACCTGCAACAGAAATGTTTAAACCTGTCTAGAAATGTCTGTTCTCTCTTTAATTGATACATGTATTTGTGCAACTTTACAGCTGGTTCGAGCATGCTGTAATAAAAAAAACTAAGTTCCGGCAGTAAATTTCAAGTTTACATAATGATACAGAAAAACATAAGTCTTGTGTTAATTCCATTGAGAAAAATACTAAACTTAATATCAGTTTTGGAAAAGAAAAGAACAATGTTATAAAAGTAAAATGCTACTTTACTCATTTTCTTTTGGAACATGATATTCCTCTTAGTAGTTCCCAAAATGTTTCCTTAAAAATATGCCTGGCCTCGAACAAAAACAATTGCTATAATTCGGGAAATATCATTTTAAAGTGTTGATACAATTTTAAGTATGATTAAAAAAATGCCATTTTATATTTCCACCGATATTCGCAACCAAAATGATACAAACCTTTACTCCATTGTGGTTACTTATTTAGACTCAGTGAACTTGCAAATTAAAAAAGGTTTATTGTCTGTGCCTAATCTTAATAGTGAAGCTACAGGACTTAGAATTTGTGAACTTCCTCTAATAAATTAAAAATTGAAAATATGCCGTTGATCATCTGAATTGGATTTAGTACTGATAATGCTCCAATAATGATAGGTGCAAAAAGTCGTGTAGCTAAGATTTTAAAAGATGAAATTGTAAATTTAATTGTAATGGGTTGTTCATGCCATTTCATAAATTTATTCGCTAAAAAGGGAGCTGTTGCTTTACCGGTTAACACAGAAGATTTTATTATAGACATTTATTACTAAATCCAAAGAATTTTAAAAAGGAAGCAGAGTTTAATTTGTTTTCATAAAATTGCATGATACTAATATTAAAAAAAAAAAATTAAATATGTTTCTACTCACTGATTATCACTAGACAAATTATGTTTGAGTAAGATCCTGGAACAGTGGGTCCTTCTTACCAGTTTTTTAAAAGAAATATAATAAATCAAAACTACTTTCCCATTCAAGCAATTTAGATAGTTTTTAAATTCCAAATTTAAAGCAGTCACAAAATAAAGCTACTGGGAAAATGAAAATTTAGGCCTAAACAAAAACATAAAGTTAACAAGTCTCAAATCATTAAAAGTGTATCCTCAATTTGTAGGCCTAGTTTAAATTTGTTGAGAAGAAAGATTATTTATATCTTCTAATTTAAATATATCTCTTCTTTCTATAATATATTCTGCCAATTTTTGAAACTTCAAATACTATATTGTAGTCTAGAGAACCTCAAATTCATGTACTTCATTCTATTTTTAACAGACTTATTTAAGAACTTGTTATCTAAATTTGTTAAAACTTCTGCCATTATCTCAGCTTCATCTATATTTAATGTTGAATATCATTAAAAAGAAAAGCAGAAATCAGATAATGTTTTAGTTATAGGAAGTAAGGCTGTTTGTCGATGCATTGAAACTGGTTAATGATGGAGAATTTTTTTAATTTTTATTTTTTATGATTCTGTTTGCAATTACTTTATTAAAGTATTTGACTACATTGTTCACAAATTTCCAATTAATATTGTCATTTTGGTGCATGTCAGAGTTGTAAGATTCATCAATTATTAATTACACCTATCAAAGTGTGTTATTTTTATTGATAAATTTACAGTTTTATTGAATGGAGAAGATAAAACATTCAGCAATTGATACACTACAGTCTGAATTCTGCAACGTACAATTGGAAGATTTAAGCACCATATTACATCATGAAAGAATTGACACACAATGGAGTTTAGCTAGTAAAATTAAGAGTGCTGATGGTCTAGTTAAATTTTAAAATATTACGTTTAGTAATGGTGAATATTCTAATTATTCCACACATAGTAATGTTGACTATGAAGTTGGCCGAAAACTGTCAGGATGGAGATGAGGATGTGGTCTCAGGCGATAAATTAATTAACACAATGCAAGCTAATGTTAAATAAACTTTTTGTTTAAAATAATATTTTAAATAACATATTAAATTTAGAGTTTTATTGGGCGATAATAATTTTAGCTCACAAATTTCTATAATTTCTTGCCGAAAAAGATATGACAGTTAATTTATCATTTTATATGGCGAAAGTGGACAGACCTCGAGGAGCATACTGCTTGCCGACAGTACTCGAAGCGGACTGTCGCCAAACCTCTCCATATTTATCCCCTTCCCCCTTTCTTAGTGATCTTGATAACTCAGCAAACCATCTTAACTCTATAGAAAATTACAATTTAGGATCCCTTTCAATAAATATCAATTATTAATTATATATTATAAATGGTGGGCTCCTTGGCTGGGCTACATTAACAGCAAAGTACATGCAGCAGGGTCTATGCAATGAACAAAACTTTGACAATAATTTCTTTAACCCTCCAACCGGTTTGCTGCTCGCAGCGAGCAGTTTAACTTGCGGTAATGAAAATCACTTTTTTTTTTCAATTCAACATTTACCCAATTAAAAATTATCTTATCGCAATAATGTATTTATATTGTTTTAAAGCTAATATTCCATAGATTCATATACATACAACAAAAAGTTAACAATTATATTTAATAAATTGGTAAAGTTTGTATATTACGTGCTATCAAGTTTCACGGCAAACTGAAATTCAAATTATGGCATCCATTCGTCTAATTTTCACAAGCCAATATAACTGCCTAACAACTTTAGAGTAATGCTATTTTTTTTCTTCTTTCTAACTGTGTATTCCAAATTATTCTAACTGTTATAGTTTTGGATCTATAAAATTAAAACCAAACCAAGAATTTTGTACGCTTTATTTATCTAAAATATCACTTTTTTTTCAAATTGGCGTTTAACCTAGTAAAACACATGCTATCGTAATAAACAATATACTGTTAAAATCGTTATCTCGGAAGCTTTCATATTCATTCAACAGATTGTGCCAAAATCTAAACTAGAAATTATAAAAAATCGAAGTTGCTCTATTTTCCCATTAGAGAGAGAGAGAGAGAGCCACATGCGGCAACTGATTATATGAGGAAATATTATATACTTTTTCTAAATGTTAATACTCAGCCAAATACTACAAGTTGACAACATTTCATAGATTTTTTCATCCTCTTTTGAACTACGTATTCAAAATTCTTATATCTGTGATAGTTTTTGAGATATAATATTAAAAATTATATGAAGTTGAGATCAAAATTAACCGAAGCAGTTTGTAATGTCCTGTCTTTAGCGAATTCTGAAAAAGAAGACATATTTTCATATTTTGATCAGCTGTTTTATTCCATTGAAAAGATGACATTCGTTCCTACATAAATAATACAAGCAATATGTTATATGCCTATCTTTAGGCAAGCTTTATAGAAGTGAAATCTTTTTGCTTTGACAAGTTTTGCATCTTGTCTTAAGTGTCAAATTTCATACATTCAGTGCATATTAAGCCTGTTTCAAGCGTGGCTCGATTTATTTCTGTTATGCAAACTTATTTGTTATGTAAGAGTAATTTGTTAATTATAATTTGCTTATACAAGTTATAATATGTGTGTGTGTTTGTTTCTAGAGTTTCTTTATTTGAGTTAATTTTAAGTTTTTCAGTGATTTGTTTCAGGATTACCTAGTACAAGGTTTTGTCAAATTAGGCCTTACTTTCTTCAGAAATTTCCACTCCATGTCATACAAGTTGTATAAATTGATTTTATTTTTAGCAAATATTATCCACATCTATATTATAAAACTTTTGTGTCTTGAAAAAATTGTAAAAAAATTGCTGTACTGTAAATATACGCTTTTATGTGGAATTTTTGTTTAAGGTTATTGCACAGTTTTTTGATTCCTGACATAATAACTCTAAAATTTTTGGAATTACACACATAAAATCTACATATATTTCTGAGAAAAATGATAGTAAGTAGTTGTGATTTGGATAATGTTACTATTTTTAGTGATTTTTTCAAAATAGGCCTAACTTTTCAACCATTTTAGACTTTATGTAAAAAATTTTCTTCCTAATACAAATTTTAGAAATTAATTTTTTTTTTACCAACTTCTATTCACAAATACAAAGCTTTTGTATATCTTGAAATAATTAAAAAAAAAAAGTTAGTATGATACATATGCGCTTTTCTGTGAGATTTTCACTTCATTTTTTCACATTTTCTTATTCCTTACATACTTAATCCAAAACTGTAACTTGTAACATTTTTTTTCTTTACACAGATAAATTTTATGCACTTTCCTGAAAAAATGATGTCTTATAAGTTGGGTTTTGAATAAAATTACTATTTTTATCATTTTTTTGACAAAATGATTTAAAAAGGCGAAAAATGACAATATTTATAGTAGGCGGTTGGAGGGTTAAAAGAGCAAAATCAGATCACCAGTGGAACCTTAGTGAATTTCATAGTTAGTATGTGAACATATATAGATATATATTTTTATTTTGTAAATAGACTTTTGTTAAAAACTGTGTCCTTTTAAAACCTGAGAATACATTATTTTTTTAACCCTGTAGGCGGCGCATGTTAATTCACTTTGTTTAAAAATTATTAAAAAATATTATTTTTATACAAAACCTAACTTATAATATATCGTTTTGGAGTAAACTGTTTCTAAAACTACATTTTGGAGTATGTTAGTAGTCAAAAAAAAGTTATCATTTTTTAGAAAAACCTGAATCCAAAATAAAATTTTTATCACTGTTTTTCAAGATATACAAAAGTTTTGTATAATATTTGTGAATATATTTAGAAAAAAAATAATTAATTTGTTACATTTTCAAAAACCAAAATTGGTTTACGAAAAAAGGGAAATTGATACTTTTATTTTCAAAAATTCACCAAAAATAGTAATATTTATTTTATACACAACTTCTATATATCTTTATATTCAAAAAGGTGTATAGAATTTAGCTGTGTAGTGAAAAAAAATGTTAGATGTAAAAAAATTGGAGTTATTTTGTCAAATAGCAAAAAATCGGAAAGTAATGGAAGCAAGAATTTCACAGAAATGCTAATGTACACCATACAATTTTTATTTTTGAATTTTTTGAAGTATTACTAGAGATTTGTAATATATTTGTGGATAAAAGTTGCTAAAAAGAAAAATCAATTTATAAAATTTTCAATATACATGGTTCATTTTTACGTAAAAAGTGAATATTTGCTAACTATTTTCAAAAATTCACCAAAAATATAATTATTATTCAAAACCCAAGTTTTTATTACCTATGTTCTCACAAAGATACATAGATTTTATGTGTGTAATGCAAAAACTTTTAGATGGAAACATTTTGGAGTTATTATGTACGGAATCAACAAAATTACCCTGTAACGGAGGCAAAATTCCACAGAAATAGGTATATAAACCAATAAAAAAATGTTTATAGATAGGCCTATATAAATTTATAAACATTTTGCATACATTTTGGTAAAAACATAATCAATTTATAAAATTTTCATTAGACAAAATTATTTTTACATGTAAACACAGGGAATTTGCTAAAAAAGAAGACCAGATTATAACATAACCTCTATCTCTAGACAGCCTCAATATTTGATGTCTGACAATAACATTACCTCAAAACAATACATTCTACAAACAATAATACAGATATTGTAATTTGTATACACAATTTATAATAAATAAATAAAACAAACCTTCAGAATAACAGAAATATAATCCCAAGTCACATACCACTACACTTTTCACATGTCATTTTAGTACACAAACATTGCTAACTTCTGAGTAAGAAACAATAACCTAAAACTAACTCTAGGACATAGCAAATACTACCAACAGATAGAATGAAATCTTCTCTACAACATACTGTAAAGATCGGTTACAAAATATCGATTGAATAATCGATTATCTTATTTAGTAAACTGTACCGAATGACAAATGAAATTCGTTCCGTTTGGTTACTACTTTGGTAAAATAGATATATCTCGCGATCTATGACATATAGAAAGATTTCAAAAGCACAGATCAAAAGAGAAATAAAAATACTATATAATATTGTCAACTTGTGGCATTTGGACAAGTATTACCATTTCATAAAATCATATGAACACAGAGAACAAAATTTTCTACATAAACCCGGTCACGGCAAGTGCCGCGATCTAGCAAAAAAGTCAGCAACTTTATCGAGTTCTAGAAAATAGAGTTTTCGTGTGATGGATTTTGCTAAACTTGATTATGAAAGATTGAAACATTATCTTTACAGTGATATATAATTCATTTCGATAAAATAATATTTACTAGGATAAAAGTTGAATTGAAAAAAATGTAATTTTTAGCGTGTAAAAATGAGTTAAAATTCTTGATTTTGTTTAATTTTTATATAATAAAAACTATAACAAATAGAAGGATGTGAAAAGCACAGATCGAAAGAGAAAGATGTGATCTACAGAACAGTGTTATGGTCGATCTGTTGGACAGAAATATCGAATTGGGAATATTAGACAAAAATGACGTCAGTTTTGTTTTACAACTTGTCAGCGCAAATCTTTGATGTTACGTATCAAAAATATGTGAACTTCAGCAATTTTTGGAATATTATATATAACGTTTTGTGGTTTTTTTTGTTTTTTTGCATGATTATGCATCTACGGAACATTAGCTTTCCAACGGTATTTTATTTATTGCGATAGGACGATTCTAAGTGGGCGAAATGTTGAATGGCAAAATACGTGTTTTCCGTTCGTTAGACTAAACCATGCGTTGAAAATCGACCTGCTAGCGGGTCAAGTGCCGCTTGTAGGGTTAAACTCTGTCCGTTAAAACCTTTGTATCTATAGACAATTTGTGATATAAAACTTGTGTGAAAAATTCAGTAAGTAATTCAAGCAGCACACAGCTGTATATTTTAAAAATGAATTACATAGACTATATTATGTATGTTTCACATGTTATATTAAATTGCATCTCTAAACATTTCCATATTTGTAAAAATTCAAGTCTGCAATAAGTATGTCTAGTTATATATTCATAGAAAAAAATATACAAACAAACATATAGTAAATGTCTTCTTATAAACTGTCAGAATTTTTTCTTATAATATCTTGTATACAATAGGTATGCCTAGTACATATAGGCTACTGTGTGTGTGTTAATTATCTTATTAGAGACTGACTGACTCAAAGTTATCTCTTATACTATCTTGTATACAATAGGTATGCCTATTACATATACTGTGTGTGTTAATTATCTTATTAGAGACTGACTGACTCAAAGTTATCTCTTATACTATCTTGTATACAATAGGTATGCCTAGTACATACAGGCTACTGTGTGTGTTAATTATCTTATTAGAGACTGACTGTCAAAGTTATCTCTTATACTATCTTGTATACAATAGGTATGCCTAGTACATATAGGCTACTGTATGTGTTAATTATCTTATTAGAGACTGACTGACTCAAAGTTATCTCTTATACTATCTTGTATACAATAGGTATGCCTAGTACATATAGGCTACTGTGTGTGTTAATTATCTTATTAGAGACTGACTGACTCAAAGTTATCTCTTATACTATCTTGTATACAATAGGTATGCCTAGTACATATACTGTGTGTGTTAATTATGTTATTAGGGACTGACTGTCAAAGTTCTCTCTTATGCTATCCCATATACTATTGTATGGGATATACAATTGTATGGGAATTGTAAGATATACCAATTACAGATATACAAACATAGACACATTATTACTAATCAGTTATTTGATAATCACTATTTAACATTATTATTTATTATATTTTTATAAATTTTCTGTACGTTTTGTAAATTATCTTTTCAATCTGATACTAAAATTATCATTTGAAAATTTCATAAAGGTTCTGCAAGAAACATCACAGTTAAAGTTCAATTGATGGCTGGTGAAGAAGAACACAATGCTGTTGAAGTGATTTTTGGAAAATCATCATGCCCTGCCTTTTCTTCTGAAGCATACACAACAGTTAGCTATCATAACAAGTTAGTATTATATAGATTTGTTCAAGGTTTCATGACTACTTCTATAGGTGTATTAAAATTTTTATACTTTCAGGGGCTCATTTATCCCCTACTTAAAGTGAGTACTGGCGTGATAATATTGAGGGTCCTTAGCTAGATCTACAACTTTTTTCATGTAGTCTTGGGTTAGTTTCTCTTTCACCTTTCCTGTCAGATCTCTCTTCACTAACTCTTATTCTCTTCTGACTAACACTATCAGAGTATTCAAAGGCTAGGGGGTCTTTATTTTATGTTCTTTTCTTCCATTTTTTTAAATGTATGAAACAATCATAACTGTGAGACTTTTCACTTTTAAACAACAACGGAAATTATTTTATTTTCTTAGTCCGTGGATTGAAAATTAATACAAATATAACTATAATAGGTGTAGTTTTGGGTTATCCCATCTTCCAGTCACATAAAGTGAGATCTTCGAATGTTCTCACTAGTGTGAGGAAAATTTACTTTTTTGTTAAAATTGTGAGTTATATTTGTATATATTTTTTGATTAATTGTTGTCAAAAATTTAGTGTCTTGCCAAGTTTCACATATGTGCTAAAACAGGTATTGTATGTATATACAATATGAATGTTGCGTAAATATTACGTCATTTTATTAACCCTTTTATTTTGATTAAAAACAAGAAGAAAATAATGTATTCAAGTCCAACTAACAAAACGTATAAATGATATTTCTAAAAAAAAACTTCATTTCGCATAGCGACGATTGTTCTTCCTGTCTGTTTCGTTCAATGTAATAATATAAGACAATAACGCACATCATTGCCAGACTTCCAGTATGACAAAGCTTTCTTCTTTCGTCAGGTGTGAAATATTGGCTGTCCAAAGTTTGGCAACAACGCTCTAATTTGCCTGTATTGTCGTTAACACCGGCATCCTATAATTTACCTGCGAAATGTCACGTACACCATGTTACGTCATCACATCACCCCATATAACATCAGATATTGTCCTTCAGAAATTGAATTCTGATTGGTTCTTGAAAGGCGTCATTTTCCTACCCTTGTCAAGCTTTGGCTTCATTACAGTCAGTTAGGCTACAGTCTCCGACTCCGTAAGACATCAACGTCATGATGAATTCTACTTCAGGCAACTGAAAAGTCATATTTTATATTGTTCCAGTTCCAATTTACCATCATATTTTCTATCATCAGTGCAGTTCTAGTTTTCTGTATGTGGATTGTGCAATGTGTGAGATTGTGGTTTTGTATATTTAAATGAACGTGAAATTTTTAAGTGTCTTACAGTGCGCCCATCTAACGAGACGTCTCAGAGCAGACTTTCAGACAATCACGTAAGTACAAACCTGCAATTGTTAATCATATATTGTAATTATTCTATATACAGAATTTATGTTTTGAATTGTCACTGATTGGTCCTCCGGAAAAATTCCATTATTTTTTCACAGAGAAATACATAACAAAATCCCGTACATTATCGTACATTTTTTTGGTCCTCCGGGCCCGATATGCTTTTGAATTGTTTAAAAAAAATATTTAAATCATTGAACTACGCTATGGTTATACATTATTTTATTTGTTTATTCATTTCTTGTGAAAAATTGGAGTTTCATAAGCGTTAAGCTTCAATAGTCGCCATTTTGATTAGGCTGCCATACTTGAACCACTGCGCAGTCCTTTTCGCGTCACTGCATTGCCCTCTAGCGCTGCTAAATATTTTCACATAACCCATGCTTACAACATTAGGAACATCTGTTCATGTTTACTTCAGTTGTCAATAACAACAAAAAACTTAACCTCAAATAAGTTGATTGTTTTTCTACGTTACATTAATGAAAATTAATCACATGTTAGTTTTTATTAATAAATAATATTTTCTTTGAGAATAATAAGAAATATTAAAGTCCAACTTATAAAATTCTACATTTATAATTTAAACAAAAATTTTTATTTTTTTCAAAATGAGATTTAACGCTTTTCAACGTCAAGCCAAGCTTATACTAGTTAGACTTACTAGCCTCAACAATCGTGTACAAGACTTATCTACTAAAGTTGCAAGCAGTAGTCTAACATTAACCCACGAAAAAAAACTTCTTGAATATCTTGAGGTAATTAACAAATTATCTGCAGATTTCGAAAGTTATGTCGATCGTGGAACTTCTGTTGAAGATATCACTGATGCACAAATCGAGGAGGTGTCCACACTTCAAGATGAAGTTTCACAATTAACAATTGATTCAAAAACACAAATACGCGTTTTAATTCCTAATTTGGGAAACTCTGCTGATCTAAATGTTAGTGCACTATCGCACCATTCAGAGCATGCTAATGCTGTGAAACCATTAGTCAAATTGCCTAAACTAACCTTACCTAGTTTCAGTGGTGTAATTTCCACTTGGAGTAGTTTTTACAATACATTTAATGCAACCATTCATCAAAATGAAAGTTTGTCGCAAATTGACAAATTTAACTATTTACTTAGCTGTCTACACGATGAGCCTTTAGCACTCATAAGAAATATTCCTCTTAGCCATGAAAATTATAGAATAGCTTTTGATCTATTATGTAATCGTTATCAAAATCCTAGAAGGCTCATTAGCCATCATATTTACAAAATAATTGATATGCCAAACATTGACCATCCTTCATTGAAATCATTTCGGCAATTCTTAGATGTTTTTCAAGAGAATTCTCAAGCCTTGAAAATTTTTAATTTCGATATAAGTCAAGAATTAACCCTTTTATCTATTTTGTTACGGAAATTAGACGCTACTACTCGCAAACGGTTCGAAGATCGTAGATCTGTCGAACATCTAATGCCTACCATTAAAGAATTGATCACATTTTTAGAACATGAGTGTGTTCATTTCGAAGACGCTCTCACATCTGAATCAGGTGTTAAAAACCTTACTATTTCGAAACCTACCACTTCAAAACAGGTTGTGACTTTCAAAAAACCAGGAACCCAACCTAACCGAAATGTTTGTTTTGCTAGCCCTGTCAATGACTATCAATGCAGTTTTTGCAAAAGAAATGGCCATAGAATTTATAAGTGTCAAGATTTTCAACTTTTATCACCATTTAAAAGATTGGATTTTATAAAAACTCAACGACATTGTATTAATTGTTTGTCTACTGGACACACCGTTACTAATTGTCCAAATAAACTTAGATGTAAAACTTGCAACCAATCACATCACACACTTTTGCATTTCGACGTAACAAAAACAGATTCAAAAAACAACCAGCCAAAGCCGCAATCTTCTAGCTGACTATACACTGAAAACAAAATTAAACCTTTAATACCACAAAATGCTAGTACTTCCTGGACAGGTTATACCTCTACAAAAGGTCACCTAGTTTCACATCATAATAAAACCCTTTCAAACACTTCTATGTATTTACAAAAGTCTAATACTGTTACAGTTTTGAGTACAATTAAACTAAAACTAACTTCTAATAAAAATAAATTTCAACTTGCTACTGCTTTAATAGATTCAGGAAGCCAAACTTCAATTATAACTTCTGCTTGTGCATTTAACCTAGGCTTATATATTCAACCTTCATGTATACAATTAAATGGCATTTCTACTTTACGAACAGCTATTAAAGGATTTACAAAAGTTAACCTGTCAACTCTTGATGGTAACTTAATCAATGCAAATCATCCAGTTATAGTTTTAGATAACATAGCCTCCAATTTACCAAATTGGGAAGTTACGCCAGAGTTACGTTCAAAACTCAAAAATTTGAAATTAGCCGATTATGAATTTAATTATCCTAATAAAATTGATTTCTTAATAGGTGCCGATCTGTATGGTCAGATATTAACTGGTCAACACTTAATCTTAGGCCCAAATTTGCCAACTGCTATTGGGACAATTTTTGGATTTTCGTTAATTGGTCCTACTCAATCAAAAATAATAACCTATAACCCGCGCTCATTGTTACTTACAAATGAGTTAAACTTAAATCAATTTTTACAAAAATTTTGATAAATCGAAGAATCTCCTATCATTTCTAAAACTTCCTATGATGACTTGGAATGTGAACAACATTACATAAATCACATTTCTCGCGACGACAGTGGTCGCTATGTTGCCGCACTACCTTTCAAGAGTGACCCAACCTTGCTTGGTAACTCTTATGATGTCGCTAAACGTAGGTTTTTTAGTTTGGAAAAAACTCTAAATTCTAAACCACAGTTAAAACCCGCATATATTGAATTCATGGATGACTACATTTCCAAAGGTCACATGACCTTAGTTGATGATTCAATTTTAAATCAATCAAATTACTTTTTGCCCCATCATTGCGTAATTAAAGAACATAGTTCAAGCACAAAATTAAGAGTAGTGTTTGATGGATCGTCAAAAACAACTAGTGGTTTTTCATTGAATGACACTCTATACTGTGGTCCTAAACTCCAATCTGAAATACCTGACATAATCTTTCAATTTCGACGCTTTAATACAGTCTTTTCTTGCGATGTCCGTCAGATGTACAGACAGATTAATATCGCCCCCGATGATCGACGTTTTCAATTGATTCTTTGGAGAAGTGACTCCACTAAACCACTTGAAATTTACAAACTAAACACCGTTACTTATGGTGTCAAGACAGCACCTTATTTGGCCATCCGAACCCTACAACAGTTAGTTCAGGATGAAGGTCACAATTTTCCACTTGCTTCGCAGGTTATCAAATCTAATATTTATGTTGATGACATTGTTACAGGCTCTCATGATGTACCAAGTGCCTTAACATTACAAAAGGAATTGATTTCTTTTCTCGAAAAGGGTCATTTTCAATTGAGAAAATGGTCCTCTAACGCCCCTGAGCTTCTTTCAACAGTCCCTGAAACTCATAGGGAAAAACCACTCTATTTTAAGTCACCTGACCAACCTTTGTTTTCAATATTAGGGTTAAAATGGACACCAGGTGATGATGCTTTTTCTTACACTATCAACATAACAAACCACGTTTATACAAAGCGCTCAATATTGTCGGTCATTGCACACTTGTATGACCCATGTGGGTGGCTTTCACCTATCACTTTTCATGCCAAATGCATTATTCAACTCTTGTGGTCAATCGGAGTCGATTGGGACGACAAACTGCCCGAATATATTGTCCGCACATGGACTACGCTAATTAAGGACATGCCAGCTTTAGAAAAAATTAAAATACCTCGCAATTTTAATTTACATAACGCCCAAGACATACAGCTACATGGTTTTTGTGATGCTTCTGAACAAGGCTACGCTGCGATTGTTTATTTACGTATCACTGAACACAACTCCACACCAAAAACACACATATTGATTGCTAAGTCCAAAGTAGCACCACTAAAACGTATCTCTTTACCTCGACTAGAATTATGTGGCGCTCATCTACTTGCTAAATTAATGCACTACTGTACAAATTTAATTTCCCCATATCATAATATAAATTTCATCCATTGTTGGACTGATTTGTCAGTCACTTTAGCTTGGATCAAGACACCGTCTTACAGACTTAAAACTTATGTTGCCAATCGAGTAAGTCAAATACAAGATTGGGTATCGTCAGAGAACTGGTTCCACGTTCCTTCACAGCACAATCCAGGTGATTGCGCGACGCGTCCGCTCTCTCCGTCTGCCTTTGTAAACCATCCTTTGTGGTGGTCGGGACCAATTTGGTTAAAATATCCGCCCAATAAAAGGCCAAAATCACCGCATCAGGTGATGGACATTTTACCTGAAACTCGTAACTCCCCCCTCCACATTGGTATAGTTTCGACTACATCAGAGTGGGACCTGCTTTCTCGTTACTCTAATTGGACAACATTGAAACGTATCCTAGCATTAATGCTCAGATTTATTAATAACTGTTCTAAAAAACAAAACCGATTTGGACCTTTAACCGTCACAGAACTTCAACATGCTGAGACTAAAATAATAAAATTAATTCAACACTATAATTTTTCGGATGAAATACAACTCCTAAATCAAAATAAACCATGTACGTCAAAATTACTACGTTTGTCACCCTTCTTGGACGACAATCAAATTCTTCGAGTAGGAGGTAGACTTACGCATTCTTCTCTTAATATCAACGCTATACATCCTGCAATCTTGCCAAAAAAACATTACATAACCACGTTAATAATAAACTTTTATCATTTAAAACATTTACACGCTGGCCCACAATTAGTCCAATCACTTATTTCACAACATTTCTGGATACTATCAGCCAGAAGTGTAATCAGGACATGCATATTTAAATGCATAGTCTGTTTGAAAACTAGGCCTTCACTACCAATCGATAATAACATATCTTAAAATATATACAAAACAAAATCAACGTTGCTATGCGAAACTAAACAACAACTTTAAAAAAAAAAAACCCTTGACCTTAATTCAACGTAACTTTCACACACCCTGTATATAAAATACAAAAGTATACTATAGAATAATTATAAACCTCACTTTACAACAAAATGAAATAAAAGGTCAGAAATATCTCACCCCAACTCAACCACTAATGAATGACCATTGTCCTGACTTCCGTTTTGAGCTCGGTTTCCCCTCTGAATAAACAATACTACACAACGCTTCTGACTTTTATCTCAATTTTATATTAAAATATTCCTACAATATTTTTACACAAAGCTCCTACACATCACAGTACGCTTGCATGTTGTAGCCATGTTACCTTCTAACAGGAAATTCCTCTCAACCTGTTTCCTAACCTTACGGGTACCCTCCTTTTAATCCTATCTTCGGATTAACCCTCCCATTCTATCCGTCTCTAATCTTTTTATTCCTCTCATTATTCTTTCACTCTCTCATAATTCCTGTTGAACGCCTATCGTTCAAGGCCGGGACTATGTTGCGTAAATATTACGTCATTTTATTAACCCTTTTATTTTGATTAAAAACAAGAAGAAAATAATGTATTCAAGTCCAACTAACAAAACGTATAAATGATATTTCTAAAAAAAAACTTCAATTCGCATAGCGACGATTGTTCTTCCTGTCTGTTTCGTTCAATGTAATAATATAAGACAATAATGCACATCATTGCCAGACTTCCAGTATGACAAAGCTTTCTTCTTTCGTCAGGTGTGAAATATTGGCTGTCCAAAGTTTGGCAACAACGCTCTAATTTGCCTGTATTGTCGTTAACACCTGCATCCTATAATTTACCTGCGAAATGTCACGTACACCATGTTACGTCATCACATCACCCCATATAACATCAGATATTGTCCTTCAGAAATTGAATTCTGATTGGTTCTTGAAAGGCGTCATTTTCCTACCCTTGTCAAGCTTTGGCTTCATTACAGTCAGTTAGGCTACAGTCTCCGACTCCGTAAGACATCAACGTCATGATGAATTCTACTTCAGGCAACTGAAAAGTCATATTTTATATTTTCCAGTTCCAATTTACCATCATATTTTCTATCATCAGTGCAGTTCTAGTTTTCTCTATGTGGATTGTGCACTGTGTGAGATTGTGGTTTTGTATATTTAAATGAACGTGAAATTTTTAAGTGTCTTACAGTGCGCCCATCTAACGAGACGTCTCAGAGCAGACTTTCAGACAATCACGTAAGTACAAACCTGCAATTGTTAATCATATATTGTAATTATTCTATATACAGAATTTATGTTTTGAATTGTCACTGATTGGTCCTCCGGAAAAATTCCATTATTTTTTCACAGAGAAATACATAACAAAATCCCGTACATTATCGTACAATGAATATTGTTTATGAATATTTTATATTTCCAACATTTATGAATATTTTAAAGGTTAATATTTATGCTTTAATTTTAGATGTCCAAGTTTTTATGATGAGATAAAACTAAGGTTACCAGCAAACTTGGGAGATCAGCATCACCTATTGTTCACTTTTTATCACATCAGTTGCCAACGGAAGCTTGAACAGAACACAGTAGAAACTCCAGTTGGATATACAGTAAGCAAATTAATTGTGTTATCTGAATATCAAGTTTAAGTATTAAGTACCATTAATTATATAGGCTGCCATAAAAAATAGGTCTGAAAAATTAACATGTGACTTCTGGGCTCTAAGTGAGTTCATTTTTTCTCCTGAGGAGCCTATAGCTTATCAAAGTATAATTAGTATAACTTTGGAGTATAATTTGAAAATATCCATAGTATTTATAAGAGTATAAGTATAAAAATAATGTTTTAAATTTTGATACTAGTGATTATAATGTACAATATAGATTAGCATCTGGTTTACACATGAGTAGAACAAGATTTCCTCCATCATTAAATATACTGGAGGAAGTACACCCTCTTCTCATAGTATCCTTGTTCTCTGCACTATACCACTGTACAAACACTAATACTTATCCCTTCATTATCTCTTTTTTCATAGCCTCCTTGTTAACTATACTATAGTATCATACACATACTATACTCTTACATATCTTCTCGTAGCTTCCTTTTGATGCCATTATAGCATCATACAAATACTAATAATCATTCCTTCATTACCCACCCTCTCATAGCCTATTTGTTGACCACACTTTAGTATCATAGAAATACTAATACTCATCCCTTCATTACTCATCTTGTCATATCCTTGTTGACTCCACTGTATCATCACACAAATACGAGTATATATATATATATAGCATCATAGAAATACTAATACTCATTCCTTTATTACTCATCCTATCATAGCTTCTTTGTCAAATCCACTGTAGCATCATACACATAATAATACTTATCCGTTCATTACCCCTCCTCTCATAGCCTTCTCGTTGACCGTACTATAGCATCATGCTAATACTCATCCCTCTACTACCCATCTTTATGTAGCTTCCTTGTGATGCCCCCATAGCATCATAGAAATACTAATACTCATCCCTTCATTACCCTCTCTTCTCATAGCCTCCTTTTTTTCTGCAATGTAGCATTACACAAATACTAATACTCATTCCATTATTACGCATCCTTCATAGCTTCCTTGTCAACTCCATTTATACGAATAGACAAAAATTGAACTCATTCCTTCATTATCCCTCTTCTCGTAGCTTCCCTGTTGACTCTACTGTAACATCGTACAAATACTAATACGCATCCCTCCACTACCTATCTTGTACCTTCCTTGTTGACTCATCTGTAGCTATATATAACTCCTAATAGAGAACCCTCTAATACCCCTTTTATTGTAGCTTCCTTGTCGACTCCACTGTAGCATTTTACAAATACTAATCTGCATCTTTCTAATAATAGTATTCTAGTAGCTTCCTTGTCAACTTCTCTGTAACATCATGCAAATACTAATTACTGATCCTTCCATTACTCATCGTCTTGTAGTTTCCTTGTGACACTACTGTAGCATCATATAAATACCTAATACTCACCTCTCTGTTATCCATCATCTCATGGCTTCGACACCACTGTAGTATCATTCAAATGGTAATACTCATCTCTCCTATTATCCACCTTCTCGTAGATTCCTTGTGATGCCACTGTAGCATCGTACAAATACTAATACTCATCCCTTCATTACCACAATAAATTTCATCTTTGATTCTTGAACATTGTATCTTCACTGATTGATGAAATAACATAATCGATTACTACTCATAAAAAATTGAAAAAATAAAAAATAAACTGTAAAAGTACTATGAATATAAAGAGTAACACACTACAAGCACAAATTGTACAACCTCAAACAAATAACAAATAAACTAGTATTTAAACGAGATAAATGACCGCTCCGTATGATTCTACAATTCTTAGCTGGCAAAAGTAGGTCTACTTGTTTTCATATAAGAACAATAAATACAGTGTACTCCCGATTATCCGCGAGTGGTTGATTCGCAAGTCTTGCGGAAAAAATAAGTTAAACAAATTTCTGTAAAACTACGTTAACGAAGCTTACTGTCTAGAGGGGTTGAACTGTGACACTAATGAGCCGGGATTCCAGCGACTGACGGACCAAGAAATAGCAGACAAACTAGAGGGGCGAACGAAGAGCAAAGTGTAAGTATAGAGGAAGAAGGAACATACACGCATGCGCGACTGACACACGATGTGGCCTTACAACACATCAATGGACTGCTTCAGTAATTAGAGGATCAAGACAACGAAGCAGTTAGCTGAATAACTGATGCTACGAAAAGTTCAGTCAAGAATCAAGAGACAGTGTTTCCCCAGTAAGAAACAAAAAATAATGTTTGATTTTTGAAAAACGGTCAGTTTTTAAAATTGCAGTACTGTACTAGTATAGCGTAATGTGTTTCCTTTATTGTACTTTTGCTTTACTACAAGAAAATCTCCTTTATTACACTTTTTTATTTCATATAAAATGTACATTAAAACATTTTTACTGTTGGTAATTTATAGGTTTGTACTGTGTATTACATGTTTTATGTACAGTATATTAGTCTTTTTATGACAAAATTATTTTTTTATTATTTTCCCTTTATTTTTAGTATTCTAGCATTTTATCCACGATTTTCGTTATCCGTGATATCTGTGCCACCCAATTTCGTGGATAATCGGGAGTACACTGTATAATATAATATTAAAAAATCTTTACATATTTATCATTACTAACATGAACTAGATTGTTTCTTTTTCAATTCAACAAGTTTTATTTAAATTACATGAAAAATTAGCATGTAATAATCAAAAAGTAACAAGACATCAGCTTAAATTTCATTTAGACTATGAAGTCACTGAGCCTATATATCGGCTCATGGTTGTAACAGGTTAATTTTTTATTTACTTAAATTGATATATTCATTTTATTAATAATACATGCATAACCACACTCAGATAGAAATAATAATAAACCTTACATTTATTACACAACCTAATATTAATATGAAAAATATTTATATATTAAGTAAATGTTTGACATCATCTAAACTTCTTCTTTGTCTAATGGCTCCTTTATGCTTACACCATTTTGGATCTTAATTACAATCCGAGCAATTCTGTTCATTTTTGCTTCTCTCTGTCAAAACCTTTACAGACCAAAAGATAATCCTTGTTCATAACAGGAGCGTGTTTTGCACCGATTTTACAACTGCTGAAGTTATTCTACAGAGATGTCCAGCAAAGCAATGATGACCCGCGACTAGACAGAAATTTCTCATGGATATCTTCCTTTGGAGAGTTTTGTTTTCTTCATACAATTGGAAAGGATTGTGTTATTTGTTTTCACATTTGTCATTTTTTCTTGTATAAATTTCTACTGGGATTGTGTCTTCAGCTTAGTTATCCAAGATCTTAATGATATTGTTTTAATTGGTTTTGAATTATCTTTGTTCCCTTCTTTTGCCAGTTCATCCACAGACTCATTCCTTTGTATCCCTACTTGAGAGGGAATCCACTGCATTACAATTTTGTTGACATTATTTTTAATAATTTTATATCTCTTGTTTAATTCTATGGACAATGTTACTGTGAGAACTGTTATTATTACTTATTTCTTGCAGAGATACTTTGGAATCAAACAAGATGACAATCTTAATGCTAAGCCACAGCCTTGCAATTAATTGTGACAGAGCGTCATTAATGGTGTACAGTTCTACTTAAGATACTCTTGATTTATTATTTAGTGTGAAATAGTGGGAGAAGTGGTCACTGTGTACTGCTGCCTCAATTTCTCCCTCAAGTTGTGATCCATCTGTCTAGATTCTTACCCAGGCGTTTACTGGATATCTATCACTTTATGTTTCAAGTGTGGTTTGAGCTATTTTTTTCAAGCAGATCTGTCATCTTGCTCACCAATTCATTCAGGTCCATGTTAAATTTCATATATTTCAATGGATTCATCTACTATAAGGGTTATTTAACTTCCATTATGTTTACTTTATTAGTAGATACTTGGTGTTTATGAAACTCTTCTGGGTCTTGAGAAGCTCTTCTGGTTTGTCTGGGTGATAGATCTATTATCCATGGGTAGTGAATGAGCTTTTTCATATGGAACATCTGCATTCATTCTGAAGTCTTCTAGCCTGACATGCTGTCTTTTCTGCACCGAGATGAGACGTAGACAGTTGTTTTGACCTATGTCAAGCCAACTTTGAGGAATACTGTTAAAACTCTAGAACTGGCAATGTAAGCTTTTTCCTGTTTTAAAAAAAAATTTTAATTCATAAAAAATAGCAATATTACTTACAAAACAAAACACAACTTGTAAGATATCATTTTTCTCTCAAACGTGCATAGAGTTTATCTGTGTAATTAAAAAATAAGTTAGATGTAAGGGTTTTCGAGTAATTGTGTTAGGAATCAAAAAATGAAGTGAAAACACCACAGAAAAGCACATATTATATACTATGTAACAAATTAAATTTTTTTTTTCAAGATTGCCAAAAGTTTTGTAATGCAATTGTGAATAAATATTGATAAAAGCAAAAATCAATTTATAAAATTTTCATATGAAAAACTTTTTTTACGTAAAAACTGGAAATTTGCTAAAAATTAGGCCTAATTTGGAAAAAATCACCAAAAATATTTTGCAAAACATAACTTAAAATTTTTTTTTCCTCAGAAAGGTGCGAAGAATTAATCTGTGTAATGAACACAATTTTAGATATACAAAATTTGGTGTTAGTATGTCAGGAATAAAAAATTCTTACAAAAACCAAAGCCAAAATGCCACATAAAAGCCTATATTACCATACAACAAAATTTTTCTAGATATAGAAAAGTATTTGTGCATAAATATTGGTAAAAACAAAAATCAGTTTATACAATTTTCATTAGACAAAATTAATTTTTACATAAAAAGTGGAAACTTGCTAAAAATTTAGGCATAATTTGAAAAAAAAATACCAAAAATAGTAATATTATGCAAAACACAACTAGTTTCATAAATTAGGAATATGTCTAGTTAATATGTTTTGGCTAAAACAAAAGTCAGTTTTGTAAAATTTACATTAGACAAAGTGAAAATTTGCTAAAAAGTTAGGCCTAATTTGATCTAACCTAGAGCTTTGTACTAGGTAGGCCTGAAACAATATCACTGAAAAACGTAAAATAAAAAAAAAAAACTCTAGAAACAATAACACACATATTATAACTTGTATAAATAAATTATAATAAATAAATCACTCTACATAACTAAATAAGTTTACAATATCAGAAATAAATCGAGCCATGCACACAAAACTATGAACTATCCACATATATTATGGACAACGAGACACAAAACATGGCACGGCAACGGAATTTCAAGTTCAGAATGTGTATCTAAAATTAGGCTTATGACGTAACGGGTTGCACCAACTGAAATATCTATATTTCATCTTCCTAATTGTGTGCAGAACAGTTACAAAATATCATTGTAAGTAATCAATATTTCACATTTCGTAACTCCACTGGAAAAAAAATCGAGCATGGTTCGGTTTGGTTACTACTTTGTACAATGTAATATATCTCAAAAACTATGACAGCTAGGATAATTTGGAATACGTAGTTTGAAAGGGAAAGAAAAATACTATAAAACATTGTCAACTTGTGGTGTTTGGACAAGAATTACCATTTACAAAAATTATATGAACTATGAATTCACATTTTCTTATATTGCGATGTTCTGTCACATGGTTCTCCCTAGCGGCAAAACACTCTAACTACATAGAATTATTTAATTTTTACCTTTTGCTGTATAGAATTTTGGTTACACATGATTATGAAAGATGAAACATTACCTTTACAATGATAAATAACACATTGCAATACAATAATATTTACTAGCAGGGTGTCAAGCACGCTTGAAATTAGGAATTATGCTTGGATTTTGCCAGTTGTCGGGCATTATTTCTTAGGAAGATTTAAATTTAGGATTTTTGCAAAAAGTCGCAATACAAAATTATTTTTGACAATGGAACTTGGAAAGGCTAATTTTTTTTTCCCCTTTTATTTATTTGGAGTAACAAGTTATTATCTTATTAATCTGATTCTGTCTCTTGAACATTGCGGATGAACATTGCTCGCATATAATAATGTCTATACTGTGGTTCAGTTAGCTCAACATGAAAGAAAGCAAACACTTTATATTTATGTCGACATCTTTGTAGTTAGTATCGACATTCATTGAAAAAAAATCATCATTATGGTATACTGGAATGTAAGTTTTTATATCAGAGTTTATTACTCTAAATCATGCCTCATCTTGTCACTAAACAGATAACACGATTGTAGTAGTAAGGATTAGATCTCTTCCACTGACGAAGTCATTCATATTTGAGTGAGGGAACCAAATGATTAGTTTTTTCCTTCAGAATTTAGGCTATACAATGAACACAATATTTTTTGATCAAATATATATGTATTTTTTAAATTTGAAAACATTTTTATAAAGGAAAATCTGTTGCAAAATTAGTGGTAAAAGTTTTTTTCACCGTACGGTACACATACATTGAATATAAAAATAAACTTTACCTCTATGCATTCTTCTTCAAACAACAATGTAATTATGTTTCCAATGCATTAAAACTCGAAATAAATAAATAATTAAATAAAAATTTATTTTTGAACAAAATAATAGTTAACTAGTAACTCAGGTGATTTATATCTGTCACTTGAGTGAATTGGTGCCTGAATTGACCTTGGTCGAGGGGAATAATTGTGTCATGTATGGGAATGGTACCAAACTTCAATTTCTGATCTCAAACACAATGTTTAATATCAGTAGTTAATAGTTAACTGGGCATGAAATGATGAATACGGTGAAACGTTACTCTACTTAGAACTTTTATTTATTAATTTAAAATTATTGTTGTTAGCTTTATCGTGTCCTATGATGCTTCGTCAATTGAAACTTTACTGTCCTCAACCTTCTTTTTATTCTTTTCAACCAAGTCCCAGCAGAGTAATGAATCAAGAATAATATATTAACTTATTTTTATAAAATATCTATTCTTCAATGTTTTATTTAAAATTGCTCCTTTAATTTGATTAATTATTTCTAATGTAATGAGTTTAACTAGCTCTTTTATTTTTATTTATGGAGGCTTACTTTCAGGGAGTGTCATTTGAAAGAGTATTTGCAGAATTTTTCTGTACCATCTAATAAATAAGACCACTCGTTCTAATAATTGACACATATTAAAAATTATCCTGAAAACAATGTAGGATATTTATACATATTAAATAACACAGACAAAATGATTTTTAAAGTACATTTTCCTTCATATTAAATAAAATCAATTAAAATGTATTTATTTTGAAAACACAAGAAGAATTATTAAAATTATAATCTTGGAAAATATTATATTAATATTTATAAAAGTTAAAACATGAAAATAATTACACTTATTAAATATAGAATTTTGAAGCATATATATGTATTTATTTATTTTAAATGAGTAAATTTACTCTTAATTCCCCAACAAATTTATTTTGTTTTATTACTTTATATATTTTTGAATTTTAAACGAATATTCAATTAAAATTTTAACAGTAGTACCTTTTGAGACATATCTATAGTTGGCTTCGGCTCCTGTTGAGATGACATAAACAGAGTGTAGCGAATAGCAGACTGATGTCTTCAAACTGATGATTCATGGTGGTTGAAATCTGAAGTTTCTGGTGATGTCAAAATTGGTTGCCACATTGTTGAATTATGTTGGTATTAAAGTTGCTCTCTCGATGTCGTCCTTTACTTATGATTTTAAGTTGAATTACAGTAGAACCCATCTAATCCACCTTCGACTGTCTTCCGCTCCGGTTAATCCGACCGTGCTGGAGTTTGTGAGCTTGTGCCGACAAGTCGATGACTCACGGCGCAGCGCGCCATTGTTTATGGATTGTTATCGCTTGCCCGCATCAGTGCTGTGTCATCTCTCATGTTGTTTCTATTGATTTGTCATAGTACTTGCTAGACTCATTGTATGTATAGTTGTTTGTTTTTCAACATGTCAGGAGGAACATATAAACACGTTGACTTATGACTTTTTTAAGTTTATATATCACTTATTTCACTGTAAAAATGTCTCTTTATATAATATGTAATAAATATTGGCTTTTTCGGATAATCCGACCTTTTCTGCGTTCTGACCATGCCCCCAGTCCCGAAGGTGACGTATTAGAGGGGTTCTACTGTATGTTGGTTGAATTAATCACTAATTGCACTGAAAAGATTTTAATTGTAATTGAGCTTTTTTTTTAGTTTTAGTAATTAAATTTGAATCATTATTTATTAGTTTTATTTCAATCGCACCATTTAATAATTCTTTTAAAATTTTTTGGCTTTTTAAATTTATATAAATTTCTAAGTCCGTAACCAAAAAACTGTCCAAAATTATTTTACTTTTCTCTCATTATTTCTTTTTCCTTTTTTTAATGTTCATGTTATATCTCCATACTGAATTCTCACAATTTATTTCTTCTGAAACTGTTCTGGAAGTTAAACTTTCCAATTGTAGATAACTTACATCTCTTGGAGTATTTAAGAAGACCTTCCTCGGTGGTTTTGTAGAACAGAATTAATCTCTAGACATTTTATAGTACCAGAGAAGACCTTTCTAGGTGGTGGTGGTAAACAGACTTTTTAAAACTCTAGGCATTTCCTCAGAGCTTAAAATGTTTGTGTAGCACTACTGCCAATTTCTGTCAGAAATTTCCCTTTGGGTTTACCCTTTATATTCTCTTTATTTTGGTAAGTTTTGCTTTTAACAGTTATTGTATTAACACTTTGACACTTTTAATTTCTCTTCTCTCCTTTTGTTTGGTGATAACTAATTTTTTCATTAACATTTTCCATTCTGAAGTAATGCAGTTGTAACATTGCTCTTCCCCTTGGTATGGAACCTTCCTATGTAGTGAAGGGGTAGTTCAACCTGTCAGTACCTGTCTATGTGAATTTTACTACTTATTTTCTTAAATTTCTATATATCAAGTCATTTCAAATCAAAATTGGCTCAAGTTTTTGGAAATGTGCTAGTACCAATAGTACCATACTTTTCTTAATGAGTTGTAGATTCCATAGAAACTTGAATTAAAGTTAATAAATTAACTTTTTGAGTTATTCTTGTTTAAAGATTTTTGTATTTTTCTCTTAACCATCTTTTTATCCTTTTAGAATTTTTTCCTTTATTCTTTTGCATTCTTGTTGCTTAAGTATTGAAATGAAAGAATCTTTTTAGTTTTTTGGTGTAGTCGTTTCTTAGCGAAGTTATTCGTTATCATGTTTTATTGATTTTTCCTTAACTTTGTTAATTAAAAATCCCCCTTAATTTATTACTTATTTTCATTTTAAAATATACATATACACCAGCCCAACCTATTACCATTAAATAAATTACAAAATCAAGCTTTTTCGATTTTTTGACTTGACGTTTTTAATCCCTAACTTCTAAACTATTACAATTTATTATTATTATTTTATAAGCTATTAAATTTCTTTTTGCATATTCTTTGGTCATTAGATGTGCTAGACGTAATGAGTAGAAAATATTTTAACATTTTTATAATTCTTTAAATAACATTGTATTCCCTATAAACAACTACCATTTCATACAGGATTGATCCTGTTCAGACATGGTGCTTTGTTAAGAGGGGTTAGCAACTACATCATTCTATTGTTAAAAACTTTGCATGTCTGAACTGGAATGAATTCTAAGCTTGCATACATGCATAACTCATCCTTTTGGCCTACTCTGAATTATTACTTTTTACATTTTTCATTTTATTAAAAATTAATATTTTTTTTGTTATTAGATCGGTCATTGAATAAATGAAACCGTCTCAACGCAACCAAGTTTGCCATTCGTTTTTACTTTCCAACTTATATTATAGGCCTAAGTAGTATAGAGGAAGTTATGTGATGAGTCACAAAATCGATGTTAAGTTTTTTGCATATATGTTTGTTTTGAGTTCCTCTGAGTCCAAAAAAGTAGTTTTCGGAGTGATGTCTGTCGTCTGTCACATGTCAAATGTGAGGACCAATATTTTGGCCATAACTCGGGTCTTTTTTTTAAACTCAAAATTTGGTAGCTACCAAAAAAAACTCAAAATTACTTTTTTATCTTGGCTCTAGCGATTTTGATAACATTTTCCTCAAATGGAGCTTCCAAGAACCCAAATAAACCGGTTTGGTTGCCATCTGTCCAAAATTGTGGGTTAGTGAGTTTTTGGTATGAAACAACAAAATCGTGACTATGATGTTGTTATAAGAGACGCATTTTACCTATTTCGATAACCCTATAAGAGATATAAATGAATTTCTAAAGTACTAAGCCTTTTTTGTTCCTTTAAATGCTATGTGAATATTACTGGCTCAATTCCATGTGCAAAATCTCAATGAAAAAAAAATATGGTTCAAGAATAATTGGCAAAAAATAAAAATGAACCATGACCACCATTAAAAGCTTGATTTTAGTCAAATACAATTTTTCTGATGATGTGTTTACGACAGAAACAAAACAAGTTTAAGTCCATTTTAATTTTACTGACATTTGGTTGGTTTTTATTTGGTTTTGAGGATCAGTGAATGATAAAGTTTGTGCAATGTTTTGCACCATTTGTTAATATAATTCACTACTACTTATACAGATTACCGAAGTTTTGTTCACAGTAAAAGTACACATTGACAAAATTATAAGGTAAACGTAATTTAATTTATATTCATAAAGTTTGTGAAATAAAACTACATAAGTACTTTAAATGTAAATATAACAATATATAACGTGATTCAAACAATGTAAGGGGGTAGCCCAGTTATTTTGTGCCGAAAAATGGCCTGACATCCAAATAAATCAGCCCTAAACAAACAGTGTTGTGAGTACTTCTTCATGATCAATACAACATAAGAAAAAACTTTACAAGATTTGGGAAAAAGGGGGTGTCTCAAATTATTGGTATAACTTAAATTAAGGGTTGAAGATGTCATTTTAATAATTGCTTTTTCAAAAAAAGTACTAGGAATGAAAAATATAGTTTATAAAATTCTGAGAAATTTGGTTATTTATCTCTATAGAGTTAAACAATTCCGAGATATAAATGTTTGAAGTGTGGGGTGTCAAGTGTCATACATTACTCGTAGTTGTATTTTAAGATAAAAATTATCAAAAACAGGAATTTTAAACAACATTTTGTAACGCCCAGCTAAATAATCAATAATAATTGTAACGTATAAATTACCTACAGTTTAGATTAATTTATCACTGCTCTAATAAGATCGTCTGCAGCGTGCTACGATCTGGTGGTCAACTCTGAAAACAGTGTCGGATGATGTTGTCACGCGGACCTTTAGCTTCCCAACCTTGACTTACTTCAGTACATAGTCTAAAAACGTGCTGATCAGTATCTCGTCACACAGTCACATAATGTGAAACAGTGAAATATTTTTCTTTCAAGTTTTCTTTCGAAATTCAAGTTCAAACAAAACTCAGGACTTCTTAACTCACAAAAAGTTCAAGCTATGAACAACCTTTTTGAAAGTGTACCTTAGTAAGGTAAAATATAAACTCGAACTGTGTCTGTTAAATAACTCAAAAAAAGAAGTGAACCAGTTTTGGTGACTATTCTTTGTAAATTGAAAATATGTACAAAACATAAAAATTAAAACTTGGATGGGATTGGATGCACATATTTCGGCTTTTACGACCCCAAAGGGGTTAATTTTCAAAATTAAAAATTGACGTCAATAAAAATTTATTTTTCTTTTTTTTAAAATATGATCTAAATATATATATATATATATATATATATATATATATATATATATATTTTTTACATACATGTTCAAAACTAATTTCTTTCTTTTCAGTTGGCCAACTTAGCTTTAAAAAATTTAATAAATAAAAAATTGTAATAGATTATATGTAATTTAGTAAGTGAAATTTGTTGGTCTTAATACCTTTTGAAACTAAATTTTTTTCTTTATCAATAATATTTTACATGAAATGTTTCTGGTCTTTTAAAATTTTAGTAGTAACAATTTGTATGGGGGGGGGGGGAATTCAAATTTAATGTAAACTCTTGGGGCATGTAACTATATAAAATTTATTATTTTCTTTAAAATTGCTAATTTCATAAACTTGTTTTTGAAAAATTAGATAAGTCACTTGTAAACTTGTATTTTACAAGATTTGTTGTAAATGGTTAACTTATTTGTTACTTAAATAAATCACAGGTCAATTGAAATCTCTATTCGTTCTTTCAAACATGTTACCAACCTGGTTCCAAAAATTATAAAATAAAATCTTGTTAACAATTTGACCTTAGAACATGAT
Source organism: Aphrophora alni (assembly GCA_963513935.1). Classification (NCBI taxonomy): domain Eukaryota; kingdom Metazoa; phylum Arthropoda; class Insecta; order Hemiptera; family Aphrophoridae; genus Aphrophora; species Aphrophora alni. The sequence continues at coordinate 93,764,204 of OY740765.1, forward strand.
TGTAGTTCCCAGTTTTAACTACATGATGTTTCTTTCACATTTTTATAACATTAATGTAAACAAAATTAAGTCGAAAAAATGTATAAACATAAGAAATAGTTTATTTAATATTTATCTATAAATAGTACACATAAAATAATAAATATTAAAATTTCATAAAGAAAAAAACGAACAATTTTATAATAAATAAAATTATTAATCTGAAATTTCTTCGATACTTAAATTTTCTGTATGGTCTGACTCAACGTTTACTACGTTGCCATATATGATACACTTATTCAAATAAACAAAATGTTCCAATGATTTTCTCACTTTGTTTTTTATAGGACTGTACTTAAATTGCTTTTTTGCACTTAAAGTATCAAAATCACTGTATGAAAATTTGCCATTTCTTTTCAACGTATATCTTTGATAACATTTTAAATGAACCATACAAGTAGATGCATTTTTCAGACTTTCGTAATAATTATCATTTCTCTCTTTACGTACAGATATTAATTTTGATAAGCCCTTGTCTGATACATGTTGCATTTCACTAGTTAAATCCTTATTACAAATAAAACAAATATCATCACTCATCTTAACTTTAAAAGAAATAATCACACGTGTAACGGAAAAATCAGAATGCAATAAACGTTAGTAAGTATAACGATAATCGTATTACACTACCGTTTTTATGACAATTTTTTAAAATAATCTTTGTAGCAATGAAATAAACCTTATTTTATGTTAGAGGAGATGTCAATTAACAGATATATATTAAAAAAATAGGCCTGAAGATCAAGTTTTTTGTATGAGAAGAAAGCGCACGCTGATGATTCAATAAAATCGAGTTCCATAGTCTTCGCACGGAGGAATAAACTTTGGTATTTTTTTTTAATTTATAAGGAAGCTCTTTTTCCCAAAAGTTGTAGACATTTTTTTGAAAACTTTTGAACTTTTTATTACATTTTTTTTTTTTTTTTTTACCATATGTAATTTAATATAATAAATTATTATAAAAAAACAGAATTAAAAAAAAAAATTCAAATTTCTAAGTTTTGAATAATGTAAAGTTTGTTTTGAAAGACAATGTCTCTAAAATTAATAATTACCAAAATTTATTGAGGGCTGATTTATTTGGAAGTCAAAACCCTATAATGACTGAGCTAAGAAAGGAATTGCTTTGTTTACACCTTTTGTTATCTTAAGCTCTTCCTTTATCACAACTCTACTTTAGTCTCCCCCCCCTTTTCCTCCCCAGACTTATATGTGAGCTTCATCCTTATTCATTCTAATTTCAACTTTTATTAAGTTATACTTGTAGCACGATAGCTATTTATAATTATTATTTAACCTTACTATTTTTCTTTCAACATGGTGGTGTCAGACAAATAGATGATTATAGATACTGACTATGAATATTTGTGTTAAATCTACATGAAATATTTTGCTCAATAACTCCTGAATTGCCATTTGTTCCATTTATACCTTTAAAGTTTTAAATAGAGATTGATAAAAAGTAAATTTTTGTGTTAGCTATATTACTAAAAAATTTTAATTTTACAGTAAATAATTTTTGTAAATCATATTTCATTGCCAAAATACGTTCACGGTACAAATTTGATTATAATCAGTGCACATGTTTTAGTTGTTAAAAGTTTTATTTTAGTATGTCTCACCTCGCTATCTTCATAAAAGTCGAATGTTGATTTTGTTTAACAGTACTTACACTACATTCTATATAACGGAATTTCACAGGGTAGAGTTTGAAATAAAAAATGTTTCTTTGATTATTGTTATGGGTTTTAAAAGAAGTTAATACTTGTAGTTTTTGCCACGGTGTGACAACTACTGCTCTACAAACTATCAGTTTATCAGTTCATGTTGATTTTGTACTAATGAGTGGGGAGGGAGGTACTTTGGTGCAATCAGGTCGGATTGATGGACTTTCAAAAATAAATCTTACCATCGACAATGTACTAAATGTACCAAAAAAAATTAAGTTATGACCATTTGAATATTATTTATTTCCATTACCTCACCTGTACTTTTTGTAAACGGCGAAATAGGGGAGTGTCAGTTGTTGGCGGTACCAATTAGTGCAATCATCTTGATAATTAATAATGCAATGAATTGTTATTTCCTTGAAGTCTGTATGATACCACCCTTGTGTATACTTTATAAATTCAATATTCATATTAAAGCCTTGGCTATGATTCGAGCGATGGACGACTAGTGATAAGAGCGAAACAGGCCGAAATCACTGAGTGATTTGGGTGGCTATGATACAAGTGACAACAATGAGTGACACAGTTTTAAAGATGGTGTCAGAGGTTAGTTAGTGAAAATTCTATTTCTAGGATAGTTAGACCGGTAAAACACAAAAGATGATGAGGTGTTCATCCTATAAACAAAAAAGGAAAATGCATGGTGAATACCACCATCTTTTTAATGACTTTTTGATGGACAAAAAAAGATTTTTTGAATATACTAGGATGTCCATCTCAACATTTTATTATATATTGGAAAAAGTGAAGTCTTGATTGGAAGGAAAACAGACGGGACTTCGCCAACAGGTTAACCCTGAGGAGGTTATATTGTTTTAATACTAAGATAAGTTAAAATTATGTATTTTTAATTGATAAATTTAATTATAAAAATAGCTGGTCAACAGAATTTATGTAATGATGACTACTATTAGGTTTAAATATATATATTTTTAAACACGCGTTTTTCTGAAATAATGGTCCTACTGGAAATCTGATTTTTGAAGCCGTATCAGTTTTTGAAATTGGTTAAAACAGATTTTGTATGTAGGTTTTACCTTATATATACAAGTTTAAGTATAAACATTAGGTATATATCTAGTTTATCCTAATAATTAGGGGAAAGTCATAGGAGTTATAAAACAAATATAAAAACAGTATCTCTCTAATATATCCAATATAAGAAAAAACTACATTGATTCCAAACAAAACAATAGTTAAATCTGTTATATCAATATTTATGTAAAAAATTAACACCGATTATCGAAAAATTATTCAATTGCAGTTGAGTAATCTGTAATGGTTGAAGGAGTCCTGTTGGAAACTGTTCTGGATTAGTACAGCTTCCAGGGTTGAAATTGTAAGTTTGCAAAGTTTGCTCAGGCTGGAACAGGGATTAGATTCCTGATTGAAATTGTGTCGATGAGCCGGTGGAAGTCCTAGGACGTGCAACTGCATTAGTACTATAGAATCTGTAGAATCTATATTCCTCTGTTGATCATACTTCCTTTATGCGTCCATCAAATCATACTGAATCAGAGTTCTCAAGTCTAATTTTACTATAGGGTCCACAGGTTTAATATATGGAAGTAGGTCATCAAAAAATGATAATCGTCTCCTTCCTCACTTTTTTTATTGTTCACTTTTCTCATATTTAAAATAGGGTAAATTTTTTTCTCTTTCAAATCCAGCATCCTTTTCTCTAGATTACTTTTAGCTATTAGTGAAGCTTTTGAATGGTGAGACCGAGAAAATCTTGTTACAACAACTGTACTTTTGGTGTGGTTTTCTTGTGGAGGATTAGTAATATATTCTGATGCTACCTCACATTGCTCTACGTTTTACAATTCAGTATAGACATCACTGTGTAAACTCAACTCCTCTTCATCAGAGGGTCAGATGAAACTTGTGAGGTTTCCCACCATTGGAGCTGGCATCATTTAATCTCTTGTAAATTGCATCAGTTCAGAAAATTTACATTTTTTTCTGATATGGCGGCACATTCGGATTTGAGTGGAGGCCTTTGTAGTAGTCTTCAGTATGTATCTTTTTAATTTTTCCACTTTTTCCTTGCCTCCTCGCCTAAAAATCACACACACATGCTACTTACAGTTAATATAAAACTGATTATTTCAAGTTCCTAGCAACTGGGGTAAGTTTTAGACATCTAGCATTCAAATTCAGACTTGGGAGACTAAATGTAAGCAAGATAATATACAACACTTGTTCAGCATTGGTAGAAGAACTTGGCCAAGAAACAATGCCAGTACCAACAGAGGAATGTCTTAAGGAAGTAGCATTAAAATATTATGAACTTTGGAGATTTACAAACTGTATTGGCGGTATTGATGGACATCACTGTGAAATCAAATGCCCACCACATTCAAGTTCCAGTTGTTTTAGTTACCTTAAGTATCATTCAGTAGTACTACTTGGTGTAGATGATCCAGAAAATAAGTTCTTAGTGATTGATGTTGGTGCCCTTGCAAAACAAAGTAATGTGGGAATATTCATTGGAAGTGAATTGTTTACAAGGTTGGAGAAGAAAGACTTCAACTTACCTCCCAAATTATACTTCCAGGTACAACTCTCACTGTACCTCTGGTCTTAATAGGGGATGAAGCCTTCCCTTTAAACACATACCTTATGTGACCTTTTCTTGCCAAAAAAGTACACCCGATAAAGAAAGATTCAACACGAATCTCTCATGTGCTAGGAAAATAGAATGTGCTTTTGGGATGTGGCGAGCTAAATGCCATTTCCTTACTACATTGATAGAAGTACCAGACATAAGAAAAGCAAGTTTACTTGTACAAGCTGCATGTATACTTCATAACATTATCAGAGAAAGAGATGGTTCCAATGACCATAACTACATCACTTACATGAGAGGAGAGTGTGTAGAAGAACTTCTCCGTGTGGCAACATTACCTCGTGATTCTTTCAGGAAGCCCTAGTTTGAAGCTTTAAGTATTCGATACAAGTATAAATACGTTTTAATAAAGTAAATAAGTAATAGATAGTACTTTCATAACTTTTGATAATGTACATGATATTGTAATGTGGCATACCTACTCAAACAAATTTAGTACCTGCTACATTGTGCATTAAGAATAAATAATAATAATTGTACAAAAGGTTTCAAAAAAAAAAATCATTGTTCAATATTTGTACACATTTCATAACATCCGTAATTCTAACGAATTTTATTGTATATTTTTGTTTTATTAATAGCGAACATCTTTAGAAAATATATTAAATGTTGAGCTTGACTTATGAGAAAAACTGTATCTTTAGAAAAAGAAAAAAAAAATATTAAACAAGGTTTTTTTAACCAGCTTTAAAAAAATATTTAACAGTAAAAAAATATCATCCATTTCATAAAACAAAAATAGATTATTTATTGAATTAAGAAAAATTATTGGAAGTTGTACTTAAATTAAAATATTTATTAGTCAAATTATCTGATTTAATGACTACTTTAAAATGTAAAAATTATAACCTTATGGTTTTGTTTTGGCTTTAATTTGAAAACATTCTTGATTATGCTGAGTGATCTGGGCAAATGCTGACATTTTATAGTACATATAATACAAATAGAATATGTATGTTCACAGATAGAAAATAAAAGGAATAATAACCTACAGGAATAATAACCTAATTCCTAAAGGAAATATAACCTGCAGAATAATATTGAAGAAAGTTTATGGAAGAATGGCTATCTTTTTTAACTTCTAGTACTTTTAATACTACTTATATAGTTACCTGACAGGTCAACAATGGCTCCAACCTCACCCCATAGCTTTCTTGATATTGTTGAATTCTTGTAGTCATTGTGAAGTTCATTTCACAAACTTGGTCTTGTTTGTATCTCACTAATTAAAATTTTTGTCAATTTACGTTCACCTCATGCTTTCTTTACTTTCGGAACACTAGAACCATCCATCTTGTGAGACATCCTGCACTAGACTGAGGCCGAAAACGTAAACAAGTTCAGTGATAATAAAAATTTACTGGCAGGGTTTTGTGATTCGGGCGGCGTAGAGCAACATTTATAAAAGTTATTTGTTGCTCACAGCATTGCCACCTTTTCTCAATTTACTTGGTCTTATTATGCCAGAAATGTGAGCGATGTTGCTTATATCGTTGGTCACTTGTCGCTTATTGCTCGTATCATAGCCGGAGCCTAACGCTATGCACTCTGAAATTATATATTTTGGTGAAAAAGTTATGAAAAATGAACTAGAATTTTCAGGAAAATAGGCAGAAAAACCGGAAAAATTAGAGAATTCAGTAGCAAGTGTTAGTAGATAACCTGGCGTTGACCTTCAGACCTGCCGATAAGCCTTACTACCTAACAGGCAATCTATTCAATCCAATGTATTTTCCAAATCACTCATTTCTCATGCCATTTGTCTTGCGAAAGATGTTATTATGTTTAATTATGTAATGTTACATAATTGACGATAGAAAAATGCAAACATTACATACAGACGCTGCAAGGCCTTGACTTTGTACGTTAACCGCATACTATTTAAACTCTGTTTTCTTCTAAATTATTCATGTCCAACATTTGTATTCTTTGTAAACATTTGTAATCTACGCAGTTGTTGCGTTACTCGTTTGCCGTGAAATACACAAACTTTACCAACTAATTAAATATTATTTATAATGTTTTATGGTATTTTAAAAATATAAATATGAATGTTTGGAACATTAGCTTTACAGCGGTGTATTACTTATTGCGGTAGGATGATTCTTAGTGGGCGAACTGTTGAATTGTGAAAAACATGTTTTTGTGTTTATTACCGACTCAGCATGTCAGTCATCAACACACGTGAGTGTCGTTTGCCAAATTGAGAATAACTGTAGCCAAGACTTCCCCACCATTTGTCAAACAAGTTTTTATATATAGCTTACAATTTTCGTTCAGAAGCAAACAATCCTCTCCAAGAAGCTCCAGCCAGACATTTTATATGTAAAATTTTTGTGAATTTTTTGATGAACATTTTTCAGCATAGGCCTTAAAATTCATTTCTTATACATTATGATTCCCAGGTATGTTGTTTCTGTGCTTCTATACAACATTGTCATTAATTGTCAGATTTCCTTTGTTTTGGTCTTGAGTAAGAAAAACTGGTATATCCAATCAGCTATTTCTTTCAGGACCATCATTAAATCAGATATATTTAATTCAGACTCCATATGTTCAAACATTTTTTTAATTTCTATTACCCACCTGAGTCCATAAAACCCACTTCATTGCACAGTTGACTTAATAAAAGTATTATCTTTGAAATATCATTAATGTACAGTAGGCCTATATATTAAACGGATTGTAGCTTAATACTATACCCTGAGACAAGCCTGCGTGCGTTTGTTTGTATGATGACATTCTATTCTTTCGTTTAGTTTTTATCCATCACTAATTTATTAAGCTTTTGAACCAATTAAACTCCAATTTTTATATCAGTTTGTTTTCTTAGAAGTTTTGCTCTCCATACGGTGTCATAAGCACTCTTGAAAACACAGCCGCCCACAGATTCCCCTTTATTAAATGTATATATAAAAAAAATCTTTAATACTCTATAAATGTAAACATACTTAAAAGGTAATATTCTCAGAAATCTAAATATTGGGATTTAATACTGATTTTTAGTTGTATTAGTGTTAATACAATTAAAGTTTTTCTGAATTGGTGCCAAAGTAGTGAATATGTTCAACCCCAACAAGATATCTCATACTCCTGACTCCTATGAACCAATGAAAAATATACCAATCTTAAAACATGAAAACTCTGTCTCTCCAAGTTTCATTTAATACAGGGTTATCATAAAATAATGGTGGGGTTTTTAACATGATTTACATGAAAACAGAATTACTTACTGCTGATGTTGTTTATTTATCTAAATCATCGTCTGAAACAGTTTTTTTACATAACTAATAAATTTTGATATGTGCACCATTAGTCGCTCGGCAAATGTCCCAATCGATAATCAAGTTCTGCCCAAACATTAGTTAACATGTCTTTGTTAACGCTTGTCATTGCTTCATTAATCCTCTTCCTTAAGTGATTTAGGTCATGCATTTTTTCTCGATAAACAATGTTTTTGATGTGCCCCCACAAGAAGAAATCACAAAGTGTCAGGTCTGGACTCCTTGTTGGCCAGCATATAGGTCCTTGGTGGCCTATCCATCGATGTCCAAACTTTTCATTCAAAGTGTCTGTGACAAATGCACTAAAATGCGGGGGCGCGCCATCCTGTTGGAAATGAAGTTTTTTCGAGTTCATCCAGCTGGGGAAACAATAATTGATTATCATATCGACATACACAATTCCATTAATTGTCTTCTTAGCGAAGAAGAAAGGCCCTATCAGACGATTTTTCATCACACCACACCAAACATTAACTTTAGGCAAGTCGTATATTTTCTCAAAAATTGTATGTGAGTTTTCACATCCCCATATGTGTGAATTGTGTTTGTAACAAACCCATTGATTTTGAATGTAAGTTCATCTGAAAAAGTTATATTATCTAAAAATGATATGGTCTTCATCAATCTTGTTCAACATTTCAACAACGAAATTAAAACTTTTGCAGCATCATTAGGTAATAGCAATAGCAATAACTGCAGAAGCTGGATTTTATAAGCATGTAATTTCAGTATTTTGTGTAAAACATTGTGGATTGTTGTTTTGGGAATACCTAACTCTAGGCTTCGTCGAGGTATTGACTTCTTAGGACTTCTGATTGCAGATTGTCTAATAAGTTCAACTTTTTCGTCTGATACACTTGGCCTGCTAGATGATTTTTGCTTTTGAACTGATCCAGTTTCTTCGAATTGTTTGAACCAACACCGTACGTTATTTTATTGTGGTTGATCTTTTCTGTATTCACATCGAAATGCATGTTGCACTGAAATTACAGACTTGAATTCACCTAGCAACAAAAGACACTTTGCTTTTTCTTTATTAGAGAACATAATAACACACTCCACACAGAACACTCCAGAACACACTACCACAACAATGCAAGACCTAATTTTGAGGTTACAACAGCTGTTAAACAAACTTTTGGGTTATAGGCTATCAGCGATACGAATACAACACCACAAAATATCTTGACTGTCGTCATATGAATTAACGAAACCTCACCATTCCTTTACAATAACCCTGTATTGTTTTAAGAATATTAATGTGTGGTTTCCTAGTGCAGCCAGAGTATGTCATTATATCTAAGTATTTTATCAACTCAACCTGTTCATTGTCAGTACATGCTCTGTCACATTTCACTTGAAGGACATAAATACAAGTTTAAAATATGTAAAGTATATTGAACCTGTTTTTAATTTTGTTGGTCTATTTTTCTGCCTTACAGTTTTATTTTCAAAGGAATCATTATTTTGTCTTACACACAGTGGGATTAAAACAACTAACAATTCTTAAAGAAGAAACTAAGTTGAACATTTTAGTTATCTGCAACTAGCCTAAGTTGTATAACAAACAAAACCTGTTACATATATTGTTAAAGACATTTTTAACTCCAGGATCATGTTTTCTGTTGGTATATATTCCTCGATTAAAATAAACTAAAATGTTTGGATAATTTGATCTACTTTTGTCTTTTATTTTGTTAAGGCTTAAAATTTACCTTTTTTTTGTTAAACTAAATCACAAATTGTAAAAGTAGTTGAAAGACACTTGTAATTTGTTTAAATGCAAACTTAAAAGTTGTTTTTTTTTTACACATTACAACTATACTTATGAGAATTATGTATAACTAACAACAGTTTATAATGTGTCTATTATAGTAAATAACCTTTTTTAAATATTTGTTGTTTTTCCACTACACTATTCCTTATTCCTTAATATTTGTATCATTACTTTTTCTTAGTACATGTGATCAGTCTCATAGGACACCAATAATACATCTTGTACAATCCAGTAGCTACCATTAATACTTAATCAAATACTTAATTTTAAGGATTTCTAACGTTAATGAAGTGGGTTTTATGTGTTTATCTTGGATTAGTTTCTTTATCTTAGAATATAGTGGAGTTTAAAATGATGTGTTCGCTGGTTTTGGAATCTTAATTATCTCTAGTTCTTTTGATCAGATCTTGCATAATAATCTGAAAGTTGGATTCTGAAAGTTTGTACCGATAAAGGTATTTTTATGTAATTAAAGGTTTGTAATTTCCTGAAGAGTCCACTATATAGGATTAATTCATTTAGTTCTGGCTGTACACTAAATAATTTTCTGCCTTTTAAACTGTTTTTCCAGGAATAAAACCACTCATCTCTGCTGTTTCTCAATCTGTTCGGAGTAAGCATTGGCTAACATTTTTAACTCTCCAACCATCAGGCGACCCGGTTGCGACATCACTCGGGTTGCGACATCACTCGGGTCGCGACATCACTCGGGTTGCGACATCACTCGGGTCGCGACATCACTCGGGTCGCGACATCACTCATGGCTTAGTTCACCAACTCTAAAACACGTATTTTGCAATTCAACATTACGCCCACTTAGAATCGTCCTATCACAATAAATAAAATACTGTTAGAAAGCTAATGTTCCGTAGATGCATAATCATGGAAAAAAAAAAAAAAAAAAAGAAATAAAAAAATACTAAAAACGTTATAAATAATATTCCAAAAATTGGTGAAATTCGCATATTTTTTATGCATAAAATCGTAAATTTCAACTCTGCGACTTTTCGTAAACGCGACACCATTTTCCCCCATATGATTACAACTCTATTTATCTGTCAAACAGGTTGACCAAAACACTGTTTTATAGATCACATCTTTCTCTTTCAAACCGTAGATTACAAATTTTTCTGCGTCTCACAGATCCAGAGATATTTCTACTTGACCATAGAAGAAACTTGACAGGACGAAATTCATTTGGCATTCGGTGCAGTTAACGAAGTGGCATAATCGATTTTTCATTTTGATTTTTATGTTTCGATTTTGATAGTATGTTGTAGATGACATTTCATTCTTCAAGTTGGTACCACTTGATATATCTTACTATTATTTTCTGTTGCTTCTTTTCAAGTCGAAACAGGCATTCTTACGCGAGTCCGTGAAATTAAAATGATACGCATGGGCGTGGCATTTGTGTAATATTTTTATTATTTCTGTTATTTTGAAGGTTTGTGTCTACAAATTGTATATAAATTGTGTATACAAGTTACAATATATGTGTTTTTATTTCTAAAATTTATGTTTTTTAGTAAATTTCTAGTTTGTGAATGGTTTATATTTGGGATAACCTAGAGGTATTTTGTAAATTTAGGCTATAAGCAAATTTTCTTATATTGATTGTTTTATTTGATTATACAAGTGTATATGTGTGTTATTCTTTGTAAAGTTTATTGTTTTAGTGAAATCTAGTGATTTTGTCTTAGGCCTAGCTTTAGAAAGTTACTAATTATGCCTAAATTGTGGAGGTGTCAAACCTAACCTCACTTGTGAAAGTTACCTTTTTAGGGGAAATCGGTATTTTTATTTTGAAAATGTAACAAATTATAATTTTTTCCCCCTTAATATATTCACAAATATATTACAAATTTCTAGTAATCGTTGAAAAAATTCAAAAAATCTATTTGTATGGTGTACATTACGATTTTTGTGAAATTATTCTCTTTGTTACTCTCCGATTTTTTGGTATTTGACCAAAAACTCCAAATGTTTTACATCTAACGTTTTTTTTTTTTTCACTACACACCTAAATTCTATTCACCTTTCTGAATATAATGATATATAGAACTTGTGTATAAAATATATATTACTATTTTTGGTAAATTTTTGAAAAAAATTGACCATTTTACCTTTTTTCGTAATTTTTTTTTGATTTTGAAAATGTAACAATTTTTTTTCCCTAAATATATTCACAAATATATTACAAATCTCTAGTAATCGTTGAAAAAATTCCAAAAAATCTATTTGTATGGTGTACATTACCATTTCTGTGAAAATCTTTTCTCCGTTACTTTCGGATTTTTTGGTATTTGACCAAAAAACTCCAAATGTTTTACATCTAACATTTTTTTTTCACTACACACTTAAATTCTATGCACCTTCCTGAATATAATGATATATAGAACTTGTGTATAAAATATATATTACTATTTTTGATAAATTTTTGAAAAAAATGACCATTTTACCCTTTATCGTAAAATATTTTTTTAAATTTTGAAAGTGTAACAAATTTATTATTTTTTCTCTAAATATATTCACAAATATTACACAAAACTTTTGTATATCTTAGAAAAAGGTGGTAAGCTATTGATTTTGGATGATACAGGTTTTTCTGAAAAATGATAACATCATTTTTTGACATGTAACATACTTACTCCAAAACCGTTAGGAAAAAAAAAATACATAGATGAATTCTATGCATCATTCTGAGAAAAATGATGTCTTATAAGTTAGGTTTTGTATAAAAATAATAGTATATTTTATTAATTTTTAAACAAACGAAGAATTTAAAAACAAATTAACATTGCCGTTTCAAGGGTTAAAGAAAGCTTAGTTTGCATCAATGCTGCCTTTTTTTATCATTATGTCTTGTAACTGTTTCTGAGAAAATAATAAAATTGAGCCTCTACTTGAAGTAATCTTGAATATATTATGCTCAGTGAAAACCATTTCTAAAGTTATTATTCATGCAGTGTTCACATTTTTTCCTCTTCCTTATTGCTTAAAGGCAAAAAACCTCTTGTTAATCATTACCTAGTAAAAAAAAGGAAGAAAAGATACTAAAATAAAGACGCTTAACCTTTGAATACTCAAATAACATCAGTGTCGGAAGAGAGAAAAGAATCGGTCAAGAGAGACCTAGTAAGAAAGATGAAAGATAAGGATCTAACATAAGACTACATGAAAAAAGGGTGTAGATTCAACTAGGTAGGTCCCTCGGGATTACTAAGCCTGTACTTACTATATGTGAGCCCCTGAGGATTACAGTACTAAAAGTGGCCACAACTATATAAGATGTATTCTAATGCTATGCACAGAGTAAGACCAGATACTGTTGTTCATGATTGTCTACAGTTAGTGTACCTGTAAATATTTAACTTTATGTACCTCTAAAAACCATCATGTCTATAGTATATAGTATATAGATTATTTAATTATTTTATTCTACTTATTACAGTGGCTCCCGTTATACAGAGATGGTCATTTGCAAGCTGGTGAGTATGTATTGCCGGTTATGATGGAAAAACCTCCTCCAAATTATTCCTACATTACTACAGATGTTATGCTTCCTGGGACCAAATGGGTTGATAATCATAAGGGAATCTTCACCGTTTTGCTAGAACCATTCTCATCCGTCCACACTCAGGTAATTTACATTCTATATTTTGCCTTTCTTGTCCAAAAGCATTCTTTTAAACCAGATAAATAAAAATATTAATGCTTGTATTTATCATAAATTTGAACTGTACATCCAAATCATATGCATCTTCAATGATTGTTAAATATATTGTGAAATTGTTTATCACTTTATAGTGGTTGTTCTTAGTAAAATATTTTAAATAAAAAAAATGTGTTGCAAATGTTTATTATATTCTATATTAGATAGACTCTTATTAATGAATGGATAAAACGGTCTTTAGTAAAACACTTACCATCTTCATAAGTCGAACAGTTTTAGAAAAACTATTAGTGATTAGGAGTTAAAATACTTCTCCCTCCATTCAATTACTCTGGTACCCTGTTTTGAATGAGTGTGTTTCTTATAACCCCATCAAAATTTTGACTAAATATTGATCAAAATCTTTAATAAAATTTTCTTTCTTTTAAAATGAATCTATGTTTCTCAAAACGAAAATTTTAAAGTAAACCTTAACAAAAAACATCCATATTAAAATTTCAGAATTAAAAGCATTTTATTTACTTATTTAAAAGAATTCCCTCTCTCTATTTTAGTATAACAAATTGAATATCAATAAATCTATTAACACTTAACTACAGTACTTACGAACTATCCTGTATATAAAAACTTATTAGTTTATCTTTAGTGTCCAGCTTTATCAACAGTCTGGCTGGAACCCTTCTTATCTCTGTTAACATAAACATCACATTAGCCATGCACCTGCAGGCTTCATCCTTCAAGTTATAATCTTTCAGCTTCTTCAAACCAATCTCCTTTTGCTATCACCATAAGAATTATTTTTCTCATACACAACTTATGCCAAATGATTTCTCGATTTTTTCCTAACTATTACTCTATACCAAATTCATCTCACAATTTTCATCTTTTAAGTTTTACAAATTTACTTATTATTAAATTTTACCATTATAAAATACATTTTATTTTTTATAACATTATATTACTTAATTATTTCATTTACCCTATCCAAATTACATTACATCTTTAAAACTTATCTTGTCATTTACCTGAAGAATTTATTACTTAAATTATTATTACCATCATATTCCTTCCTTTTATTACTAAACTCTCAAATTAAATTTATTTTGCTTGCTAGGATAATTTATATTCTTTATAGATCTCATAAAACATTAAAAACTTCATTGTTCATTACTTTACCTCAAATCACAAATATTACTTAACTTCCTTCAAAAACATTAAAAAAATCATCTATTACCTTCAAAAAACTCCTTTTACATTAATATTACATCATAGTATCTCATCTCAAAACTCATCTCATTATAGGCTTCTCATAACTTATTAACCAGGTTGCATTAACTCCTTATAAAAAAACTTGCTTATTATTATTCATATGTAGAGCTCTTTGGCTACTGTCATATTTCGTCGTAATAAAAAACTCCTTATTTCCTCGTAGAACTCATTGAAAACCTCATTAACTTTAATAATTATGTGTATAGCGCCTCTTGGCTTACTACCACATTTCGTCGTAAATCTCATAGATCCTCCATAATAAAACCTCTTTAATCCCAATAAACGTCATAAATTCTTATTTCATCGTAGACTCAAAAAAAAACTTCTTAACTTAAAACTACCTCTTAATGCAACCAAATTACTTTCTTCACAAAAAACCTCTTTATAGACTTTATTTCTCTATTTAACACTATCCTTTTCATATTCTTGTAAACTTAACCTTAAAACCTCTTATCTCATCATTTTCTTAAAAAATCTCTTCACTTTACTTTATTTATATAAAAAAAATCTCAACCATTTCATAAAATCCTGATTTTAATTATTATCCCAGCAAATCACTTCATTTCCATTTAAGCACAATCAACCTTTTTAATCAAATTATTTATATAAAACATTTTATCTTTAAACTTCCACTTGTAATTACTCATCTATCTCATTTTTCAATTATTTAACTTAAAATTTATTAAAATCACTTTAAATTACACTATTTATTCTTTGTATTTAGAAACTCAAAAAAAAAACTTTAACATTTAACTTTATTACTTATTTTATGAAATTACTTCACCTCCATTACTTTAATCTATTATCATTTTTCCTTTTCAAACAAAAACTTTTAACATTTTAAAATCTTAGCAATTCTTGCCTAGTCAAAATACCTAACATTCTTTACAATTTTCCTTCCAAATTACATCTTATTTACACAAATCATACATTATTCCTTCTTATAATTACTTATTTACCTAATCCTTAACACTTATTAATAACCCTCCTAATATTTTTACATATAAGCAATATACATACTAACTATAACTTAATCTATAATCTTTTTAGAAAAAATTCATTTTTTCTCTTTAAAACTCCCAACTTAGTCACGTCCGGTTAATTCATACACAGTTTGTTCTATTCTGTAAACCTACAATTTGTTCACTTCTATTCATCAGTCTAAATTTTATTACATACTTTTACTAAATTTTACTACGTCAAATCATTATATTTCATAAAATCATATCAAGTGTAACTTAAGTTGTAATAAATTCTCTTTCGATGACCTAATTTACTCTATTATCAAAAAACTTTAAAAAATTTAAACCCCTTTTTCCTAAAAATTACCTTTTTTCAAAAATTTAATGTTTTATTCATTTTAAAACAGGACCTTTAGCTTCTAACCTCTCCTCGATTCTTCTAATCAACTGAATTTTATTTTGCATTCTTCTAATTGCCTGGTGAACTATCCCATTGAAACAAGTAATATGGACTTCTGATATATAATAGTTACGCATAGCCCTACTCAATTCAAACTATACCCATTATATACCATTATTCCATAAAACCCCTTCAATGTTGTCCTTTATGCCTTGTCTTTTCAAGACATTGTCGACTACCGTTTAACCCAACCACTTCGTCCTTTGTTAAACTTCCTTGTTTATGTATAAAAAACAATAAAAAATAAAATTTATTAAAAATTTCACCAAACTCCGTTGAGTTGATTTTGAAATACTTCGTTTTATTCAGACTGTATCTTTCTACACTGACTATACCCTTCCAGACACCCATCTCTGATCTACAGGTGTCTTATCTCAGCAATCCAAACATTGGCTTGCTTCACTATCTATCAGGCTCGGCACTATTGCATCATGCAATCTTTCCTTAAGATTTTATTCAACTCGACCTGAAATTATTATTTCCTAGTAACTATTTTATATCATTAAACCTTACTTAAAACATGTTTCTAATTAATTATTACATTCACTTTACATTTAGTTTAGTTTTGAATTATGTGCAATGAAAAATTTTTAAACTACTTTTAAAACGAGTAATCAAAATCTGAATTCTGTCACATTTGTATCCTAGTTAGATTCCGAAGTCTCGATATTATTTAATATCCAATGCTATGATATTTCCATTGCGCATAATATTGGAATGTGGCATCTACACACTTCCAATGTAACCTGCAACCGCCTTATCTCTGTTTAATATCCAGCCCTATCTTGTTACTATAAACATTTTACTTTACGTTTTTATTTCATCTTAAACCTTTTAGCCAAGACGACTTCTATCTAATATTAACTTCTCTCTCACAACCTATTCACAACTCAGAGTTTATCATACACGCAATGTAAATATTTGTGTTTATATTTACATAAACTTATTCTATCAATTAATAGTCCCATTATTCTTAGATATAACAAATACAAAACGTTCTTTCAATATTTATTCCCTTCTCACGCTGTCTTAACTTTACACAATTTACTAAACAACTTATATTATCCTTAAATCTTAATTGTCCACTAATCTTAACTTTAATACCTAACAAACTCTTATCTAATATTACTTTTTTACTCATGTCCGTTTGCTTTAAAAAACTTTATACATTGTTATTGTATTTCCAAAATGTTATTTCATATGACCCAAATACAAATTACTTATTTTTTACGGTGATTACCGTTTCGATGAAACATTTTGGAATAGTTGTTTTTCTTTTTCATGGTGATTCTTAATCTAACTACCTTTTCAAACAGAAACTTTCTTTTCTTACAACACAACTTCTCTTTTGTGGTAAACACTATCTTAACTCTAGATTTCCTTTTGAAATTGTCCCTAAGTTCTAACAGATTTTCTATTAGCATTCTGCTTTGGTCACTTCCCCCTCACAAACATTCCTACTATTGACCTACTTTTGTTATCTGACACTTCTAGAGCCTTAACTCCATCGAATCCCTCTACATTTCCAAAGATCGTATCTTCAAATAACTTTTCATACTCACATTTAAAACTACATTTTTCATAAAAACTCCTAATCACCTGTTCTTGCATCCTAAATTCATTTCTAAACCTCTTCATCAAATTTTGTTCAATACCTATTATTCTAAACCGGCTTTGTTTCTTTACAATTGAAACTGATAGTACTTTTACTTTATCTGACACTTTGTTTACAAGATTATTTACTTTAACTGCACTCTCATTCACACAATCATTCTTATTTATTTTTTCTTTGTTTACAAGATCACTAACCTTGCTTACATCATTATTTACCCCATCAAATTTGTTAATTTCAATTCCACCTTCTAACTGACTTAAACTATTGTTGACATTATTATTAATTTCCATCAAAATATCTTCTACACTATCAAATTGTTCAAATTCTAATTTTTCTTCAAGATAACATAACTCAATTTCTACATCGTCATTAGTTTCCCTAACACAATCATTTACACACACATTACTTATTATTTTATCTTGTTTTTCATCAAATTTAACAATTATTTTTTCTTGAAATTGACCTAACTTTTCTGATATGCTAATTCCCATTTGTTTAACTTCCCGTTTCAAACCCTGTTCTGATTTTATATAATCTTCTTTTAATTCTAATTTAGTTTGTTCTAACTTCTAATCTAAGTTATCTAACTTCACATTATTTTGTTCAAATTTAACATTCATATCCAAATTTTTTGTTTTATTTCCTTTAACTCTAGATTATTTTGATCAAATTTAGCATTAAAATCTTCTAATTTTGCATTAATTTCTAGCTTATTCTGCTCCAAATCTTGCTTTACTTCTAATCTATTTTGATCAAACTTATTACTTAATTCTATACTATTCTGTTGAAATTTATTATTTATGTTTAAACTCTTTTGATCAAATTTATTATCCATATCTTGTTCATTTCTACATTATTTTGTTTTATCTCTTGTTTTGCTTCGAGAAACTTATTATTCATACTTTCAAATTCATTATCATTTTATTCCACATTTGTTCAAACATTCTCTCCTTATTCATACTCTGACCTTTATTTATCTCTTCCATTTTGAATGTTATTTAATATTTTACTTTAAATTTAGAGTTGATTATTTTAAAATTACTTATCTACTTATTATTTACTTATTTTTTTTTTTAAATTTAAAGGGAATCATTCTTATTTTTATGTTAATTATGTTTTGCCCACATTGATCAAATGATCATTATTATATTCTAACTCTAAAGGAGCCTGCTCTCCTTGTACGCTATTTATTTGTTCTAAATCCATTCTTAAAATATTTATTTAAAATTATTACAGAGAGAATTATGTTTAATTTAAAAATGCTCTTACCTTTTAAGACTTCAAATCTTCTCTCAAATCACCATTGCTTTTCGATCTTTTTATTTATAGATAGAAGTTATTCCATCCATAAACAAACAGCCCCACGTTGGGCGCCAATTGAAAGAATTTAAATAAAGGAGGTTTAAGTTAAACTGCTTTTGTAACATAATTGATTGCCCCACGTTGATGCAACAATTGTTAGTATTTAATATGATAAAAAATACGAACTTACTTTTATTAACTAGTAATAATAAAATTTGTGAATTTAAATAGATTGCTCAGCTTAATGGGCGCCAGGTGGAATTTTCTCACCAATTTTGAAAACATATACAGAAAAATGAAATTTATAGTATCTCGAGGTCAAAGGTTCTTTTTAAAAGGTACTTTGCAATAGGTGATTGTAAAGAGATTCTAAGTCTTGTTTTGCTGAAATTGTACATAAATATTTATTAAACCGACATATCAAATTACAAATAACATCAAAGACATAAATGATAATTGGTATGCTATTATTAAATACTGGTTAAAAATCTTTTATCTGAATTTACTTCTCTAAATTTAAATTGAAAAGTTAAGTTTTATTAATTTCTTACTTTGCATTATGTGTTGCAACAAAAAAATTTAAATCATTAAAAAAAATAAAAAAAATGTTCTGTGTCTCTAAAGGAGTCTTAATTATGTATATAAAAAAATTAATTATATTAAATTTATCCTTTAAGAAAAACATAAAAAGAAACAAGTTTACATTTAGCAAAATCACACTCTATTCATAATATACATCTATAACATGATAAATAAAACAATATCCGTTGCGATGAATCCTGAAGTCCTGTGATTCCGAGAAAGTCTTTAAACCGCAGTTCTTCCAGTGTTCAAAACTCGTGTGGTCTCCAACTTCCGACACACAATGATTTAAAAGTCCTTTATAAGGATCTAACAAACTGTTAATTATTTTAAAAATAGTTCTGCCTTATCTAAAATGTATTCAAACACGGGACATGACATTTCCCTAAATTGTTCTAGAGAAAATAATCTCTATTGACTCACACGACAGTCTTATTTATTTCAAAAGTTTTTTGTCCAATAGGATTAATGTTTAGAAGCAAGAATATTTATTTAAAATGTTTGTAGACTTAGTTCTATCACCAAACACATGTTCAAATTATCAATTTCGTCAGTCTTACAAACTTCTCGTCAAAAATCCGTCTCATATGAACACTACACTGTTCATTAAGATTTTATAACCTTTTAAAACACCTCCCACCATCTTAAACATTTATAATCAAATGTTCAACACACATCTTACCAACTCAAACACTTCCCTAAGACTGTTACTAAAATATTTTACAATGTTTTTAATACAAATTTGCGTCTGACTTGCTCAGACGCCGTAGTAAGACTGAAGATTCTCCCTCGCTTCAAAAATTAAGCGTCTATTCAAGATCCACTAACACAGCAAAAAATTGTTAATTACATTCATACACACATTTATATTATATTATACCAAAACATTAATTGTAAATTCATTCTAAACCTATTTATTTTATAATATTATCTTCTTGGATGTTTTTTGTTAAAAGTTTACAGCTTTTAATTTAATTTACAACACTTCCCCCATGCTCCAACAACCAATCAGAATCTTTGATCTACATGTGCTTGGTCCAATCACATGTCTTCCTTTAATATTCAAATATTCCACATTATTACAAGTTTTAGAAAGACTATTAGTGATTAGGAGTTAAAATACCTCTCCCTCCATTCAATTACTCTGGTACCCTGTTTTGAATGAGTGTTTCTTATCATAAAATATGTATGTAAAATATGTAATTTAAAAAAAAATTGGCTCTACAAATGTTCAAATGTTAATGAAATATGAATGAAGCATACCTAGACCTGTATTGGAAATTGCAAGTAAATAAATTACTGTTCAGGAATAATTGGTTAAAACAAACCATAATCACAATTATAAAAAGCTCAATTTTAATCAAATACGATTTATGCTCAGGACTTGTTTATGACACAAAGTCATTTTAGGCCCTATTTCAATATATAATTTTTTTGTTTCAAATACAGTGTCCACAATTCATTTTCACTTTTAGACTGACAACTACCTAACATTTTTGATGATGAAAAGTTTTGGTTGATTTTTATTTTATTTTGAAGATGGATGATGAGTGAGAAAGTTTGTGCCATGTTTTTGCACAGATTATTTTAATATAAATTACAAGGAGGAAGTAAAAAAGAGGCAAAACTTTGTGAGGAATAAAAATAGAAATATATTGTAAATTTGAATAAAATAAATGGTAATGTTAAATTAAATTAATACAAACATTTGTAAATTAGTACTGGTTGATTGTTTATGATTTGGGCTCCAGAATTACTACCGTTTAAAAGTGTTTTAAAAAAAAGTTTGAAATCAAAGTTATATGTGTTTGATCAGTGAACCTTTGGCTAAATCAACATAAACATCATTTCTTGGTTTATGTATAAATGTCTGTGTAAAAGTGTAAATTGTGTTGAAGACATTTTAATATTATAAAATAAAACTGATAAAGAAAGGTAAGGCAAGGATAATTATCATTTGAACTTTAGACTATTGATGAGCAGAGTTTGAAATTGATTGGACTATAGACTACAGATTGTAGTTTTTTTTTATTACATATACATTTGTATGAATGTCGTGAAAAGTACATGACAAACAATTATTGTACGGACCTGACATTGATAAATAAATATGGTTTCTTTTTGAAATGAAGTATTCCAATAAACTATATTTGATAAGAAAACTAATTTTAATTTTATATTGAGGACAAATAATGAACCTATTATTATTATTTTGTTTTTAATGTGTTGTGTTTTTTCATGAACCTTTGGCAAAAATATTAAGGGGATAAACAGTATATCCTTGTGTACTATGAATTTTTCCTTTTCTCATTAGTACTTAATCTCAATTAACATATACTTAAATATAAATAATGTCTCCTATGACAAATCAAAAACACCTATGTGTTGAGTGTTCTAAAGAAGTAAGAAGTTCTAGCATTCTGTGCTGCAGTTGCCAGAATTGGTCTCATTTCAATTGTCAAGGATTAAAAACTAAACATCTGGTAGTAAGAAGTTCAAATCTGTGTCTGGCTTGCCTTTCTGGTAATGCAGTAGAAGAAGAGGAGGAAATATCCCAAAATGTAAATGTGACACCTGTTTTAAATCGGATATCTTTTGAGGATAATCAAGAGATGGACAGTGGAAATATTTTTAGGATGGAAATATAAACTCTTATCAGTATAGAATGAAGAATTAAAGGACTTGAGAAGTCAAAACACACAAATGGCTTTGAAACTTTTAAATAAAGACTAGCAAATTTTAAAATTAGAAAATTGCTTTAAATCTGATAGTACAGTACTACCTCGTTTATCCGGACCTCATTCAACCGGATGTCCGGATTATCCGGAACAAAAAATATAAAATTTAATCAAGGATAAAATAAAGCAAAAGCTTAAAGTTTCAAAATATTTTAATAATTATTTTGAATAATATTTTTAATAATATTTATAATATTTTGAAACTTTAAGCTTTTGCTTTATTTTATCCTTGAATATGGAGTTTCAACAAGAAATATCTGCTATTACATTAATGTTGATAGAAACATAATTTCCTCAACACTACAGTGTCGCCTTGAGGTAGTAGGGCGGGTTGTTGATGCGCTGGGAAGAGAAAGTGGAGGAGCAATGACCTCTGCGTCACCATCCCCCTACCCCGTTGCGGCACGACAGTGACCTTGTCTATTGTCTATGCTGGCGGGTAGTCTGTCACGTGCTAGCGACCGGAATACATCATTACCATATCGTGCTGTGCAGTGTTTAGTTTCTTTACATTTTTGATCGGATACGGTTAATAGTATATATTCGTGTGTTAGCGTTTGTGCGTGGAAATAGCGACGAAACTAAAACGTAATGTGCTTACAATGGCCCAAAAGTTAGACGCATTGAATCGTATAGATAGGGGCGAATCTTTAAATAAACTTGCTGCAGAACTCGGCGTAGGGACATCAACTGTGTCAAATTGGAAAAAAAATCGTAAATCACGTTTACGTGATCGTGCCGCATTGAAACGTCACACCAAATTAAAACAGAGGAAGATAAATGACTTTTTTGTAAATAACAACTAAACCCTGTGTAAATTAAAAGCATGTGTAAATATTTCAGGTGTGTAAATAAAATGTTTTTCGTGATTTACAGTACATTGTGTAATTTTGTGTATTGTTTAAATTGAATGACTGTGTAAATATTGTGTTTTTTCATGACCAAAAGGAAATTATAAATGGTAAGTTATCATTTTATATTTTGTTTTATTCATCTTTCTATAATTTCGGATTATCCGGATTTTTGATTAACTGGATCACTTCCGGTCCCAATTAGTCCGGATAAACGAGGTTGTACTGTAAGTGGTGTATGTAAGGTGACAAAACAAAAAAAAATAAATTAAAAAAAATAGACTAAGTTTACTGATGCAGAGAGGGATGAGTTTTCTACCTGTACCCAATAGATTTAGTGTGTTGCTAAATGAAGAATTTTCCGATTTTAACTGTCAAAATATTTCGGAAAATTATTATAAAATAGTTTAACTCAATTTTATAAACATTACCAATAGTGAATCGGTAAGGAATAAAAAGAAAGAAAAGCCTGGAACACATAAGCAGCAGTCATATAGTAAAAAAAAAAAAGAATCTTACTAATCTTAAGACAGTCATGGTTGTAATATTGGGCGTTTACTGCATACCAGATTGCCATTGAACAAATTGAAGTGTTTTCTTGTTTTCGACCAAATGCAAAGTTGAAAAGATATAGTGAATAGTTCAACAGTTAGAAACTGGGCAAGAAATTTTAATTTAAATTACTTTGTAATTATAATGGATGAAACTAATGATATTGGTTCATATCTACCATATCAATACACAATTTTAAAACAGATAAAGTGCTATAAGTTTTTGTCTAAGAAAACAAATGTAATATTCAGTAAAATACTTCTCTGATATGATTTGAACTTTAGGATATGAAATAGACTTTGCAAACACTTTGACAAAGCGTGACTTGTCAAGGTGGTTGATGAATCAGGTAGTGCTACTGTCCTGGAGGTGAATAATATTCTTCAATGTGGAGAATACACATAGTATGGAATGCTCCTAAATCGAAGTGGAAAAGCATAAATCTTCAAAGCTCTAACTAACAAAGTAAACAGTTTATTGGTGGAATCTGATGAATTATCTTCCATGTATAAACTTCTACCATCCTATCCAATTATAAAATCTGGAAACTCATCACCAACCTTAGACACTATTTTGGATCCAGAAAGTAGAACTACCATACAATGAATCTCGGCAACGACTTGGTTCACACGGTCAGAGGCTTCCTGTTCTTGGTACACGAACATCAGACATGGATGATGAGTATTTTTAGAACAATAAATTCACAGCCTATGGAGGAAATTATCCCTAAAGTAACAATAAAAGAAGGCCTAAGTATCAGAAATTAGGGAATATGAACCGAAAAATATTGATAATACACCAAAATGCATAATATGCTACCAATAAAATTGATGACTTAAAATTGTTTTGTGGTCACTATAATCCGGATGTGTTAGTAATAACTGAGCATGCATTCTCCAATGATAATATTGGCTGTTTTCACTTGATAATATTGGCTGTTTTCACTTGACAGACCTCAATATATATAATTATACACACACACAGCATGTGTTAATATATAACATGGCCTCATATTATTGTAGTAAGGAACGTGGAGGGGGGGGGGTAGCAATTCACAGAAGGTCATTTATTGTTGCTGAGAGTGAAAACTTTTGGAAATTGTATTGAAGGGAAAATGATTTTGAGATAGCCGGTTGCAAATTATTCCAAGACAATGTATACACTTCATATCTTGGTATGTATCAAGCTCCAAATGGTGAACAAGGTGTTTTTATAATTAGCTGGAGAGTCTTCTTCAGTATTTGTTTTTGAAGAGATATAAGTTTGTTCTGGTAGGGGATATTAATATGGATGTGTTACAGAAAAGTACAAGTGTAACTAGATTGAGGGATTTAATGGATGGCCTGGAATGGATGGTGAACTCACCTATCAGGGTGACAGGAACCTCCGCAACACCCATAAACAATGTCATATCAAACTATCCCACCAATAAAATTACTGTGGATATTATCCAATTGGGTATTTCAGATCACTGGGCACTGGGAGTGACTCTTTTGGACATGGCGGTGGAACGCTGTCAATGGCAAGGGAACACTGTCATTATAGAGATAGTAGAAATTATGACAGGAAAAATTACACAGCTTAAATTCCTTTAAAAAAAATGAAAGTTGGATGTAACTTAAATCAATGTAATCAATGGATGCGAAATTTGAATACTTTAAAATCACCATTAGATTTGATTTAGATATAGCATGTCCTGTCAAAAGGAAAAGAATTAATAATGATAATAAACAGCAAAAGTACCATGTATAACATCAGGAATACTGGTGTCTTGACATAAATTATATTTTTATGGTGTAATAAATATTAATTTGACGGTCTTATATTATAAAATATTACCTAAAAAAAAAATGAATTTAATGATTTGAAATATTATTTTTCTTATGAGTTTAAAACTTGCTCAGCATTTATGGGCGCCAGGTGGAATTAACTCACCAATTTAGAAAAAAAATGAAGTTAATTATTATGAAGATCTCGGGCATGGCTTCTTTTGTAAGTGTACTTACAGTGATTTCTTGGTAGTGAATGAATAACTCTTGTGTAGACTGAAATTTTAACATAACTTACATTTATTAAAAACAAATTATTTTTATACATTAACATATTATATAGACATATCATGAAAATAAATATGAATATTATTTTAGTTAATATAATTTATCTTTTTTATTTTCTCAGAAGGAGAACTGATTTATTATTCCATGAATTTAAAATTTACTTTATGTTGCAACAAAAATTGAATTAACGATTTTATGAATATAAAATCAATTGAAAGCATTTACTTTTCTTTTCATATAAATTTTACTTTCCTTGAATAAGGATAAACGTGTCACTAGACAGTTGTTAGTCAAGTTTATAAAAAGAAATTACTATTTTTTACAAGCCAAATTTATATTATAAAATTAAAATACTAAGCATTATAAATTTTTATATATTAACAGAATAAATATTGTGTGTTATTTAACACAAGTTACCAGAACATTTTCACATTGCATATAACTTAACCTTTGCGGTCGGATAGAATATTTATAGGTTGTCCTGATCTGTCGGATGGCCAGCTGTACTGGCCTCGGACATTTGCGCAACAACTCGGATTTAATTCCACATCAGTTGTTCCTGCCGCTCGGATGGCCAGTGGTACTGGCCAAGATAAAAACCGTCGAACGCTCGGAAGGCCAGCATCACTGGCCAAGAAACATTTGTTGCATTTTAACAATATATTTTTATGTTGTGATATGTGTAGAGTGCTGTAACCTATAGAGAAACTATTTAACTAAATGACCAGCAGTTCTGGCAGCTTTATCGTTGAAAAGTATCACCGGGAATGCCAAAATCAACACGTGCTCTTTTCTTACATTGAGAACTCACGCACAGTGTCTTGTGATTTTTATATAATTAGTAAATTAGGCATAATTTTCCTTTTAAACTTGAAACATATGTTTTTGTTTAGTTCATTATCTTGTTTGTTTGTGTATCTATAATAATAAAATATAAAATATTGTTTGTTTGTTTTTAAAATAAAAAAAAAAACAGTAAGGTGTTCTCGTCAGTTTTAAATATATGTGATTTTTGTATAATTAGTAAATTAGGCATTATTTTCCCTTTTAAATTGAAACATAATTTTGTTTAGTTCATTATCTTGTTTGTTTGTATATCTATATTAATAAAATATAAAAAATAGTTTGTTTGTTTTAAAATAAAAAAAAAAAAACTAAGGTGTTCTCGTCAGTTTTAAATATGTGTTAGTTTTGTATAGTTAGTAAATTAGGCATTATTGTCCTTTTTAACTTGAAATATATGATTTTGTTTAGTTCAGTATCTTTTTTGTTTATGTATACCTACTAATAAAATTTTAAAAATGGTTTGTTTGTGTTAAAATAAAAAACTGACAAGGTGTTTGCGTAACTTTGAAATATATGTGATATTTGTATAATTAGTAAATCAGGCATTATTTTCCCTTTTAACTTGAAACATACGAATTTGTTTAGTTCAGTATCTTGTTTGTCTGTGTATATTAAGAAAATAATTGTTAAAATGGAATTGGTTTTTGTTTAAAAAAAAATAATACCCTTTGTAAAAATTGCAGTCTGTGATAAAAATAATTCCGACCTGGTGGGAAGAAGTCGACACTATGAATGCCGAGTTGACGCGGAGTGCAGCATGGCCAGTACAGCTGGCCGTCCGACCACCGGAACCAATTTATGCGGAAAGAATTCCGAGTGGCTGCTGACTGCGTTGTGGCCACTCCTACTGGCCTTCCGATCGCAAAGGGCAAAAGTGTTCCTTGTCGTCCTAAGCGATGTCGTCGTTCTGTCCCTGGTGAGATTGTCTGTGCACTTTACGAATGTCTATAAGAAGAAAATCTAATAATACACTAGACCATCTTACGATTTGTAACTGTTCATTGTCCGATCGCATTGTCATAACACACGCTAAATATTAATTGTCTGTTCACATGAAAACATCTAGCCAACTTTAATTGTTCAAACAGCGATTTTAACACACTATGTCCATTCTTTCCGCTAAAAGTCTTTGAACTAAATTCAACTCGACAAATTTATTTCATTACACTCTAAACTAGACTCAGAAAATTAAACATTTTACGTTTTTAACAAACTTCCCAACACCAACCATTATAGGTCCAACCTTGTTAGCCGCCATTCTCATACTCTTAAAACACATCTAACCATCTCAATACCTCAATTCAGACTGACTAAAACGCATGGTGAATTTCTATATCCGGCTACTACAGCGTTCACATAGCCATTATGTGATATATACTTCAAGGATTGTCTTTCCATTTCCCGCTGACTTCGTGATAAAACCCCTCGCATCTTACTTAATGCACTGTTCAAATACTACGTTAATCACAACTCGTCCTTTTTACAATTTTATTTTCACTCACAAAAATATTTACTTTCTTATAGCTAAAATTTCTTAAAATCTATACATTATTATTTATTTGTGTTTGGAGATCTATAATGATTGAATTTACTTTGTTTTGAATTATGACAAAATCATATCTTTGACTCACGTTTTCCCCCGTCCCATTTAACTATCTCGGTTTCCTGCTAGGATTATTTTTTAATTCAAATTAACCTTTTTTAGGTATTACAATGGTGAACTAATAGTAACTTTAACTATAGTTAATTCTATAGTTAACTAACAAATCTATATTTGTTGTTGGTTTATAGTTTCGATTTGGAGGCGGGCTTTGGTGCTTGGGGCAATTATTCGGCTTTGTAATGTTGTTGCTTGTCCAGGGATTAAATTTGTTTCTACTTATAATTATGATTATAATAATTATAATCTTCTATATTTATTGTATTAAATTTTAAGGATTTAGTTTGTGTTATATGTATTATTTATTATGACGAAGTTATGTTATTGATAGTGACTAGTTAAACTGAGTGTATTGGCAATGTGTTACAGTTCATCTACTAATAATAAATTTCCACAGCCATAAAAGGTAAATCCGGACCGTTACTTGGATTACTTAGGACGGTTGCTTGGTTTGAACGTGAACACGCTTCAGGCTTTTTTATACTATTTTATATTACTGTACTATTGTGTCTCTTACAGTTGTATTTAAAAAAAAAAAAAGAAGAACTTGAGGAGAAAAAAAGCAAAAAAAAAATTACCAAAAGTAGGAACAATCTGTGTGATGTATCATATTAATCATATTAATAGCGATCGTTTGGTGATTGGATATTGCACGAGGGAGAGTACTTTCACTATTCAATTTTTGATAAACGGCACAAAACAATTGAAGCTTTTGAATGTCTCATATGGCATTATGGATGAAACTGTATGCTACATGATGTTGTTATCACATGGTACATGATGTTGTCACATGCTACATGTTGCACAATGCTTATTTGGTGTAATCACCACTTTATATGCTATTGTTATTTTGTTTTGATAGTATTGCCGGGCCTCTTTACATTCCACAAACTTCTATGTTTTGTTTTATTTTATTAAAGTTTATGACTGTTATATAGTTTTTATCACTCTCGATTAGTTAAGTAGTTTTTGCTAATTATTAAGAAATATTGAGATCTGCATTTGTTCCATTTTTCTTTTTCTGTGAATTTCTTTTGAATGTCAAAGAAATACGCTATAAATAAAATGGTATTATGTGTTTATACAGCGTGATTCAAATATATCCGGACTCAAATGGAATTTATTTTATATATTTAGTTCATTCGAAAATACAGTTTTAAAGATGCTGAAATTGTCCTTAATTTCAAATCACAAATTCATAATTGTATCTCTTTGTTGAAAGAGACACAAATCTACTTGGCAACACATGTTTGCAGATACGTGTTTAAGTACATTGGATTATTCTTATAGAATAATCTCCTTAAGCTCCTCCCGTGCAACTCTTGTACATTTGAGGATTAACAGTATCCCAAATGCAAGTGTTCTGGATGGTAATGAACCCATTTAAAAAACCCAGCCTCATCACCGAAAAAGTATTGTTAAATTTATTATGAATTAATCTCTTAAACCAATTATAACAGGCTATGCACTTTTCTGGTTCCAATGGACTATCCAAACTCGAATGGCTGCCGTTTTAGATGCAGTAGCTCTTGTGCAGGTTGAATAAGATGCTTATATCTGTTGAGACAATTGCTGTAGTGATATTGAAACATATAGTTGTACATGCTCTTTAAATTTCAGTGTTAAGACTGATGACTGGCGGTTTCGAGGTCTATCATTAACACTTCCTGTGTTACTTAAACGTTTTCCCTGAAATAGGAACATTAGAGAATTTGTCTACAGATGATGCAACACAACGATTGTAATATTTTTCTGCGAAGTAACTTTCCAATAATGCAACCTTCTGATTCTGTACGACAAGCAACAATTGTCAGCAATATTTGTTAGTTATTGTAATTATCATTAAAAACATTACAGTTAAGAGATATGTGAATCACACTATATTTGTATTTTCATTGTCTCAGAAACTTTTTGTTTAAATTTTTGTTTTCAGGATGTTTATTTAGATTACTTTCTTAATTTCTGCGGTTCTCTAGAACAAGGAGTTATACCTCAGAGAATGCAAGAATCAAATGTGGAAAATGAATTAAATACCAGGTATGTTTTCTTTCTAAGAAACACAACACAAGATTTATACTAATAGTGTTATTAAGATTGGTTGTTGGATTTTTAAAAGTTTGTAAAACCATTAACAAGACAATATTATGTTTTCATGCATTGTGTCTTTCTGAACTATAGGTGTTGTGGAAACAGCAATTGATCTAGTCTTGTACTGGATATAGAATCAAACTGATAATTCAAACATCAATTTTCTTGAAATAATTAATGCTTGTATACATCTTTAAATAAATATATGAACAAAAATATAGACTTCAGAGGAGAGTTTATTTAAATTTTTTAGACCAACCCGAACAATTTATGACTGCCTTATTAAAATACTAGGAAGTGGGTACCAGTGCTTTTACACATGAACTTTTGGAGTAGGTGCAAGTGTGTAACACCATTGGTATACAGGAACCGGAACTAGTAATAGAAACGAGTCTGTATTACTGCTGAAATATGAAAGAAATGGGAGTTAAAGAATGTGTAATACCGCTGGTATATGTGTAATACTGCTGGTATATGAGAGCTTAGAGTAGGAACAAGTGTGTTCTCCTGCTGATATATTGGACTAAGAGAAACTGTGTAAGTTATTATTGTTACTATACAACAGCATGGGAAGCAAGTGTGTATCACTGTTTAGTAAAGGCCTATTAATCTATCCTCAATGGACAACATTCCATACAATTTTCATCATTTCTAGATACACTCCCTACTCCTAGCTAATCATTGTTTGCTCTGGAACAAATTCCATTTGGAACAGCTACTTAACTATGAATTCTGTTCAAAACTTGCTACAGTATTTTTGCTTAACATGCAGGGTTGCAACCTTCGAATCAGTGGCCTGTATTCTTTCCCGCTGCCTGATTGATATACAAGCCAAGCCTGATTGGTCAAATATCTTGCACTCTGATTGTGGCCTCTCCTGGTAGGGTACGGGAAGAACCCAAGCCGAGAAGGAAGGTAGAATGGAAAAATAATAAGGTGTGGTCACACGTTTTCTCGCTCGCAGCTCTCATGCTCACTATTATACAAGTCAGTATATAATACTCACTCGCTTGTCGCTCTCATGCTCACTATTATATAAGTCAATGTATAAAACTTGCTCGCTTAATGTTAGAGATTATATTGAATGCAATTAAACAATAATGACAATAAAGTGGAAATATTTTTTCTTAATTATGTGTGTATATATGTGTTGTCCATTCATTTATTTTGTGTTTCAACATAATATGGTAACTGTTAGTGTTCTATCTAGAATAAAAGTGAACACTTCGTATTGTCGGTTCATACCAAACAACTTCTCATCTTCACTAGAGTCAACTGCACAAGGTAAGAAATCACACTTATTGGTTCTAAGACATACAATAGATGTTATTGTTCATATATTGCAACATTATTAAATCTAGTTGTTAATTATTGCTAATTAACTGGTCCTCCATTATTATCAAATTATAAATTCCATCAATAGTATTATTGGAACATGATATTGATAATTATTAAATAATGGGTATACAACAGCTTGGAGTTGGAGTATGTGTGTAACATTTTTGGTATACAACTGTATGAAATAGATGCAAGTGTGATCACTGTTGATGTTCAAGAGCTTAGTGTTGAAGAATCTGTGCATCACTGCTGGTATAGTAAAGGTTATAGCAGGAACAAGTATATACCACTGCTGATAGACAATAGTTTGTAGTAGGTGTAAGTGTGTACCACTGCTGATAGATAATAGGTTGGAGTAGGGTTAAATGTGTACCACTGTTGATAGACAATAGTTTGGAGTAAGAGGAAAGAGGAAGTGTGTCCCACCACTGATATACCTATAGAATCAAGTGTTAACCAATATTGATGTATAACATCTTGAAGTAGGTGGAAGTGTGTAGCAATGCTGATAAACATAATATATATTGACTTATTGTCAAAAAACATCATATTTTTTAATATTATCATATTATTATATTTAATAATAATGGTGAATGAATTGATGCAAAAAATCATGTTTTTTATTAAGTATTATTATATATTTATTAATAGTAGTGATTAATTGATGTCAAAAGCAATCATGTTTTGTAATAAGTACAGAATGGGGCAAAAAAAAGGCAACTGAATTGTATTATTAACATTTACAGCTGTTTTTCTTATTTGTATATAAACAGTTGATTTTTGTTTACATTTGGTAATTTATTGAAACCATTGTTGTCGCATTCAGATAAGGAACTGTAAAGTTGCACATTTTTATGAGAAAAATGCTGCAATATAGTGAAGAAAATCATGGTTTTTGTGTGAAGCATTAATTCAGTAGTTACGGTGAAGGTTGGATTGGTGGGCCATCCTTGGCAATTGTAAAGGTAAATTTTTTAACATATTATCAAAGACAGGGACCTCCGAAAAAAAAATCTTAAGTTGGGTTAGAATGTTTAGAACCACAATCACAATGTAGGTGTTCTGGAAGACCATGTAGCACGAGGACAACTGAAAATGTTGGTAGAGTGTTTGATTAAGTGTTACGGTCTCCTAACAAGACCATTCAGCGCTTGTCTAAAGAGCTACATATTGATTAAAGAAATATGCACCGCATGATTAAAGAAATTGTTGCACGCTCTTACTGACTACAGATCCTTCATGAAAGGAAACTTCATGATTTCCCTCAACGTGTACGTTAATGTGGCTGAGTGTTTGGTAATCTGTTTGACAATACAGATTACTTGGACAATTTGTGGTGGTCAGATGAATGTCATGTTTTGCTTAGTGGTCCTGTTAACAAACATCATATGCATTTTTTGGATTGGGAGAAACCAGATGAATGTGCCCAAAGATCACTACATTCAGAAAAATTGACAGTGTGGGCTGCAGTTTCGAAATATGGTGTCATTGGACCATACTTTATTGAAGATGCCAATAGGCAGGCAATCACAATTACTGCAGCAGTGTACAGAGAACAAGTGATCAATAGTTTTCAAGCTGATTTGTAGTTGCTTTGTGACCTTCATGGTCTCGAATGTGAAAAACAGATATTCCAGCAAGATGAAGCAACTGTGCATGTGGGCCGTGGTAACAAATAGCTGTTGGAGGAACTTTTCCTGGAAGACTTGTGTCTCGAGGAACAGAATTTCCCTATCTATCCCGAAGTCCTGACCTCACTCTTTGTGATGCGTATTTATAGGGATTATTAAAAGAAAAGTGCTTTACACTGGTTCCAAAAAGTCTGCAACAGGCCTGTCAAAACATAGAATATGTTCTTGGAGATGTTACCCCTGACCAATGTAACAACGTGGTTACTGCAATGATTAGGTGCATGTAATATGTTGTCGATAATGGAGGGAAACATGTTGAACATATAATTGTGTAATACAAATGTTACTGCTTAGTTTAATATTGCTGTGTTAATAATAAACCAATTTATTTTTCAGTTACCTTTTTTTTTGCCACACACATTATTATAATTATTAATAGTAGTTTATATTATAAAAGAATGTGCTCAATTTATTTGTTGTTTGTGTTTGCAGTGTTCTTAATCTGACACATGCCAAAATTGAGCCGTTAACCAAATTTTTACCTTTAATTCTGGACAAGCTGATTGGCCTAATGGTGAAACCTATTACAATCGGTAATATAGCACTAAACATCAGTCAAACAGTTTTTGAAGCAATTGCAATTATCGTAAAAAACATTACTGTAAGTATTTTGGTAAATGGTTGCTTATTTTGTCTTTTAATTAAATTCCTTATTTGTCAATAAACATATTATTTTCCAAAAACGCAATAGCCACTATAAAAATTGTACACAATTGTATAAAAACAAAATAACAATGAAAAGAAAGCATTTCAGTACAAAAGAAATTATATATTTAGGTAGGTAATATGAGTATGGTTTTAAAACATGAACAGATTAAGTTATTTAAATATGCATGATTAAGCAAAATTAATTTTATATTTAAATTATTTATCTGACAGACATTTAACATCGTGGTGAAATTTACAGAAAAATGTTATCTTTAAATAATATGACTATTGCAGTACGCACTCTATGTAGTAAAACAGGGTGTCCAGCAGACTTTAAAATCGGGAATTGTGCTTGAATTTTTTGAGTCAAGAAAAATCCTTGAATTATGTTTGAATTTTGTCGGCTGTTGGAAATTTTCCCCTGAAAGATTTAAAGTTTAGATTTTGGTAAAAATAAAAATCACACTAAATTATTGTTTTTTCTTTTCAATATATTTGGAGTAATGATACAGTCTCGTAACATTATAAAGGCTCGCATACAATAACAGTGCTTCCTGCCTGTACTGTGGTCGAGTTAGCTTGTACTACAAACGATTTATATTTATGTTGACAGCTTTGTAGTTAGTATTGAATTCAGTGTTATGATATATTATTGAAATGTGAGTTTTTATATTTTGATTTAGTCAGAGTTGTTTACTACTCTAAATCATGCCTCATGCCGTCACTAAACACGATTGTAGTGGTAAGGATTAGATGGCAAGGTGGCTTCCACTTGACATCATTCATATTTGAGAGAGGGGTGTAACCAAGTGATTCAATCTTTCCTTCAGAATTTAGGCTGTACATTGAACATGATATTTTTGGAACAAATATGTATGTATTTTTGAATTTGAAAACATTTTTGTAGCAAAATGTACATGAAATATTTTGCTCAATTACTCCTGAACTGCCATTTTTCTGTGGCCAATGTGTTCTATTTACACCTTTGAGATGTCAAATGGAGTTTGATGAAAAATTAATTTTCGTGTCAGGTATATTACACAAATTTTAAACTTTACAGTAAGTAATTTTTGTAAAAGCATATTGCCAAAATACGCTCACAATACAAATTTGATTTTACCAATCCTCATATTTTAGTTGCTAAAAATTTTATTTTTGTAGTGTCTCGCCTCACTATTTTCATCAAAGTCAAATGGTGAATTGTTTAACAGTACTTACACTCCGTTGAGAGAGAAAAACTAAATTTCACAGAGTTGAGTTTTAAATAAATGTTGCTTCAATTATTATTATGGGTTTTAAAAGAACTTAATACTTGTAGGGTTTGCCACAGTGTGACAACTACTGTACTACAAACTATCAATTTATCATTGTTTATCGGTTCGTGCAGAGTTTGTACTAGTGACTGGGAGGGGGTGTGGGCTTTGTTACAAACAATATGGATTAATGGACATTCAAAAATAAATCTAACCATAGACAATACACTAAATATACTTTAAAAATGATATAATATATAGCCTGGACTTTTGTAAGCGGCGGAACAGCAGAGTACGCTAGCCTATATAATAAAATAAAATAAATGTTATTCAAATTCAACACAAAATATAAATTATGAAAAATTGTTTGAGTTATGACCATTTTAACTTTATTTTCAAATAAATTAATTTATTTCTATTACCTCACCCGGACTTTTTGTATACGGCGGAACAGCGGAGTGTCTTTTGATGCAATATAGTACGATTTCCTTTATAAGAACTAATGCTACGAAAACCTTAGACTATATAGTAAAATAAAGTATTATAAATTGAATATATATAAAAAAAATCACAGTTATACCACTTTAATTGGATTTATTTCCATTTCCACACCCAGACTTTTGAAAACAGTGGAACAGGGGAGTGTGAGTCACCTAGTGCAATCACCTTGATAAGAAATAATGTTATGAATTCTTATTTTCTTGAAGACCGTATATGATACCACCTTTGTGTGTACTTTATAAATTCGATATTTACATTAACGTTGTACAGTCTGAAATTATATAAAAGTTATGAAAAACGATCGAAAACTTTCGGGAAAATAGGCTGTAAAACCAGAAATAAATTCAGAATTTCAGTAGCAAGTGATAGTAGATACTCTGGCGTTGAACCTCAGACCTGCCGATAAGCGGGGGTTAGGCCTACTACCTTGACAGACAATTAATTCAATCCAATGTCTTTTCAAATCACTCTTTCCTTTCAATGATGTTTCATTTTTATATACAATGTTCCCTACGCTATTGCATATACCATTTGTGGTAGGAATAGTGTTTAAAGATAGGTTAAATTATGTTTAGTTATTTAATCTTAAATAATTTAATAGAAAAAATGAAAACTAACATACAGACGCAGCACAGTCTTAACTTTATATGTTGACCATATGCTATTTAAATTCACTTTTCTTTTAAATTATTCATATCCGACATTTTAAATCTTTTGAATTGTCATTTATAAACCTTTATATACAACATATGTCTTTCAAATCAACAAATAAATAGTAATAGAGGTCTTGATTTTTACTGTTTTAAATTTTCATTTGAAATTGTACATTTGTTGTACTTGCCAAATGAAAATGTATCTACGAATAAAGTGTATTGCTTGTATACAGTTTTCTTCTAAATCTTATATAATTGAATTCATTTTGAAGCTAATTTATAATTTTCTATTTTAATTAATAAAATTCATTTAAAAAATAGAAATTTGATTTATAAAATTTTTTTATACAAATTTCTAAAAGTATTATTTTCATAAATAAAAAATAACAAGTTCTATAATGCTATTATTAATATATATATATATAAATAATTTAAAAAACAAACAAAAAAAACAGAAAATTATAATGAATTTAAATTTTGTAATTACTCATATACTATAGTAATTATTAAATTTTGTAATTACGCCAGAAACAAAATATTTTTTATTAAACACAATAAATGTAACATTTAATTGATACAGCAATAAAATAAATAACAATCATTGCTACATTTAATAAATGTTTACAGTAAATGTTCGAAAATATGTCCTTCTACTTCAATACATTTTGCAGCTCGTCTTAGAATTGTTAACGTTGCTCTCCTCAATCCTGCATGGTTATCCTTGATTTGTGTGGTGGCATCTGTAATACTAGCAATTAACTCTTCTTGTGTATTAACTTTTTCTTGTAGACAATACTTTTCAGCCAACCACACACACAAAAATCTAACAGTGTTAGATCCAGTGATCGTGGCGGCCAATCTATCGCTTAGGAAATTGCTCATTTAATTATGCTGATAAGGCATATGAGAAGTGGGGAGGCGCACCGTCGTGCTGAAAGTACATACAGTACCTTTTTGCTAATGGAACATCTTGTAATAGCAGTAGCAATAGTTCCCTCAGGAATTCCAATCAAATGTTTGAATTTAAATGTCCTGCGAAAATGAACAGTCCTATCAGTTGATCGTAAATTAGACCACACCCTACATTTACGCTAAATCTGTATTGAAAATTACGTTTGATTGTGTTATGTGGATTGACTTCTGGCCATGTGTGTTGGTTGTGAAGGTTATTGATGCCATCCCGAGTAAATTGAGATTTATAAATAAATCAAATTAATCTGAGCATTCGGTGGTTCATATTCAACCAATTACAATATTCCAAACGAAGAGGAGGAGGATTTTGGTTGAAGATTTTGCACTTTTTGATGATGGTAAGAAAACATGTTGTTGCTACGAAGAGTCCTCCCCACCATAGACTGGAAAACTCCGAATCGCCAGGATAGGAGTCGTTTACTAACACTAGGACTGCGTTGAGTAGCCTCGATAAT
Organism: Aphrophora alni; assembly: GCA_963513935.1. Classification (NCBI taxonomy): domain Eukaryota; kingdom Metazoa; phylum Arthropoda; class Insecta; order Hemiptera; family Aphrophoridae; genus Aphrophora; species Aphrophora alni. Next base: position 93,801,835 of record OY740765.1, read on the forward strand.
GGTTTCCTCCATATTCATTTCATGGTGAGGAGAATTTTCGCGGCGACTACTTATCCTCAGAAGAGTATCCATTTCTCTTAGAGTACAAAATGTTCCTCTAATAGTTTTATCCGTTGGGATTCTACGGTTAGGAAAACGGTTTTTATATTCTGCAGAAGCAGCCGTTGCATTTCCTTCACACATGCCTAAGATAAATACCATGTCTGTGTATTCTTCAGTCATAAATAACAAACCCATTACACAAATTGATATGTCGCTAATTATAAAATAAACATATTGCACTCCACTGTTTGAAACAATTTAAGGCTATAACAAAGAATATTCACTAATGACAAAAATGAATTTATACCATCTGTTTTGTGTTAACCCTAGAGGCGGCATGGTTAATTTTCTTGACAATTCTTCGTTTGTTTAAAAATTAATAAAACATATTATTTTTATACAAAACCTAACTTATAAGACATCATTTTTCTCAGAAAGGTGCATAGAATTCATCTATGTAATAAAAAAATAATTTTGAAACGGTTTTGGAGTAAGTATGTTACATGTCAAAAATGAAGTTAACATTTTTCAGAAAAACCTGTATCATCCAAAATCAATAACTTACCACATTTTTCTAAGATATACAAAAGTTTCGTGTAATATTTGTGAATATATTTAGAAAGAAAAAAAATTAATTTGTTACATTTTCAAAATTTAAAAAATCATTTTACGAAAAAAGGGAATTTGATCTTTTTTTTTTCAAAAATTCACTAAAAATAGTAAAATATATTTTATACAGAACTTCTATATATCATTATATTCAGAAAGGTGCATAGAATTTAGGTGTGTAGTGAAAAAAAATGTTAGATGTAAAACATTTGGAGTTTTTTGGTCAAATACCAAAAATCTGAGAGTAGCGGATAGAATAATTTCACAGAAATGGTAATGTACACCATACAAATAGATTTTTTAGATTTTTTTCAACGATTACTAGAGATTTGTAATATATTTGTGAATATATTTAGGGGAAAAAATAATAATTTGTTACATTTTCAAAATAAAAATAACGATTTCCCCTAAAAAGTGATACTCTGACAAGTGAGATTTGGTTTGACACCTCGACAATTTAGGCGTAATTAGTAACTTTCTAAAGCTAGGCCTAAGACAAAATCACTATATGTCACTAAAATAATAAACTTTACAAAGAATAATACACATATATACTTGTATAATCAAATAAAACACTCAATATAAGAAAATTTGCTTATAGCCTAGATTTACAATATTCCTCTAGGTTATCCCAAATATAAACCATTCACAAACCTGAAATTCACTCAAAAACAAACTTTAGAAATAAAAACACATATATTGTAACTTGTATACACAAACCTTCAAAATAACAAATATCTAACCCCAAAACAATATGTGCCACACCTAATTTACGTCACACAATTGCGTATGTTGCGAGATCAAAACAAAAACTTCTAAGTGTCTATTGCCTATATCAAGTACTACCAACTTGTAGAATGAAATCTCCTCTACAACATACTATAAAGAACGATTACAAAATATCGAAAGAAAAATGGATTATGTCATTTCGTAAACTGCACCTAACGCCAATTGAATTTCGTGCCGTCAGGTTTCTACTATCGTCAAGTAGAAATATCTCTGGATCTGTGAGACGCAGAAAAATTTGTAATCTACGGTTAGAAAGAGAATTATATGATCTATATAACAGTGTTTTGGTCGACTTATTTGACAGAAAAATAGATTTGTAATCATATGGGGAAAAATGGCATCGCTTTTACTAAAAACCGCAAAGTTCTAATCTTTGACGTTACGCTTCAAAAATATGCGAACTTCAGCAATTTTTGAAATATTATTTATAACGTTTTGTGGTATTTTTATTTTTTTTGCATGATTATGCATCTACAGAACATTCGCTTTCCAACGGTATTTTAGTTATTGCGATAGGACGTGGGTTATGCAAGGATGACTTTCTCAAACTCTCCACATTATCATCCGATATGCGTGTTGGTTTGGGGATTTCTTGATGTTCACATTTCTAGTTTCTTAAACTGATTGTACCAACTAAAAATGGTCTCGTCTGTAAGTATGCCGAAAATTTGGTTACACTGTAACCACTGATTTTAATTCAGCATTAAACCATCTCTAAAACATTAAATTTCCTGTTGAACAGTCACCATTACTAAAGTGACTATTAGCAAGCTATGAGTGACGAAGGAAGCACAATACAAGCTTCTACACATGTGAACAGCACATTCAAAATATTCTCAGCAATAAATAACAACGTTTAAAAACAGTTTGTTTTTGAAATCATGAAGATTGGTTAATTATTGCTCATGCCATTTATAGTTGAATTCACGGACACCATTTTCGATGATTCTGTATAACAATTGTGGACCATGTTATATGGCATATGTTCAACATTAATAAATAGGACATTGAGTATTATTATTTAAAATTATTTCTAAAATAACAAAGGTTCCAAACAAATGTTTACAGGTGAAAGTGTTATTGTATTATACAATATTCAAAGCTTATTCATATTAACGGAAAGTTACATACGTTTTATATAAGGTAATTCTTAAAGTATGTAATTAAAAATAGAAATTTCATGTATATACAGTTGATATAATAATAATGATTTACAAATATACATAAAAGATGAGTGAGATTGCGTTATTCCAAACACTGCATTAGTCCGAATGGCCTACATGATTTTATCTGTGAATTTATGTTAATTTAACTGTTATTATATTAATGCGATACTTATTTACGACCAAGAAATATGCTTATATGGTTTTTACTTCGAGTGTGTGCAATGGCAATGCTACAGCTGCTGCTGTAGAATATGAAAGATGTTATCCCAACCGCAGGATTCCAGATTATAAAACAATAAGTGGGACATTCCAAAAACTTCGGGAAACTGGTTCACTTCCCAGTATTTATTCTATCTGTGAACATTTGGTTAAACACCATGCTGATATTGATAAAATTATAATTGATGATATTCAATGTAGTCCAGGTATCAGTATTCGATGTCTTTCAAGAAGTCAGAGTTTCACAGTCTATGGTGTGGAGAACACTTAATCAAAACAAACTTTATCCTTACGACAAACAACCAATTCAGCATCTACATCCAGAAGATAGTCGTTCGGTGTTCTGCAATTGGTTGAAAACAAATCTTCAGCTTTCTAAGAACATTTTATTTATTGACGAGACATTTCACCCAACAATTTACACAACAAAATCAATCCCAATTCTACGGTGGAATCTGTCTTTCAGCACAGATTTAGAATGTGAATGTGTAGTGTGGCTTATCATATCATATATCATTTTTATTGCACAAAATATATTCAGAAAGAACAGATGGAGAGTAATTTACATCACTATAACTAATTGATTAATACTAATAAATTATAAAATTCATTATTCACATTTCAGAGAGGATTATTAAAATAATCATCTGTACTATAATAAACTTTTTTTACAACTTGCTCCTTTATAACATTTTTAAAAGAAGCAAGACTGAGAATCTTATACATTTGCGGCAAACAGTTATACAATTTTATTCCCACATACTGTGGACTATTTTCGAACAGCTTTAGACGATGGTATGGAAATCTGTAATTTTCATTAGCTCTAGTATTATACCCATGCGTAAAACCGTTTTTTGCAAAGTCGTTTTATTTTTGTGGGCCCAGACTAAACTTTTATAAATATAAAGTCTTGGCAACGTAAATGTGTTACAATCTCTAAAAAGGACCCTACAACTTCTTTCTCTGCCTATACCAGAAAGAGTTCTTAGAATTTTTTTCTGAAGTATAAATACCTTCTGTACACCAGCAGCACTTATCCACACCACAATACCATACCTTAACAGAGATTCAATATATGCATGGTAAACCACTAAACAAGCCTTCAAGGAAACCCCATTTCTTAAAACCGAGAAAACATAAACCATCGATCTCAATCTTCCCTTAATTTTTTCCAAATGACATTTCCATGTTAAACCCTCATCTACATATATACCCAAAAACTTATGACAATTTACAGAATTTTGTTTCCAGTGTTTTTTTCGATTACTGTTTGTTTTAAAATGTATTATTTTGGTTTTGTCTGGATTCAGAAGAAGCCCATTTTCTGTAAACCAATAATCTAAGTTCAAACATTGTTCAAAGTTTCAAAACAATTATGCTTGATAACTGCTGTGGTATCATCTGCAAATAATATTAATTCTAAATTTGTTGCCAGTGAAAGATCATTTATATAAATTATGAACAACAATGATCCCAGTATGGATCCCTGCGGTACCCCAAATTCTACATAATCCCATTTAGATAGATATCTTTCACTATTCCTGTATAAAATAGTCCTTTGTCTTCTATTCTGTAAATAATATTTTATCAAAGATACAAGGTTTTCATTAATACCACATTTCTTCATTTTCTCCAGCAATAGAGAATGATCCACACAATCAAATGCCTTGGACAGATCACCAAAAATACCTGCTGTAAAGTTTGACCTATCCAGAGCACCCGCAATCTTATTTACAAAATTTATGAGGACATCTCCCTTACTTAGTCCCCTTCTAAATCCAAACTGAAGAAGATACAGTATCTTATTAGAATTTAAATTATTAACCCGTCTATGACTTATAACTTTTCAAATATCTTAGACACATTTGACAAGACTGTCACAGGACGATAATTACATAATTCAGATTTATCACCCTTCTTAAAGATTGGTGTCACTTCTGCTAATTTAAAGTTTTCAGAGAAAATTCTTGTTTTTAAACTCTGATTTACTATAGCAGTAAGAAGACCAACTATTAAATTTACAGATTCCTTTATTAATTTAGTGGGTATCTCGTTCCAGCCAACTGCTCTTTTATTTTTTAGTGAGTTTATTATCTTACAGATTTCCATCTCATTTACAGGGTCTAATTTACAACAGGAGTTTACAACCTTTTTCTCTAAACCTCCATGCAAATAACCTACACTCACTTTAGGCAGTTTTAAATTTAAAGCAATGTTTATGTAGTAATCATTAAATTTATCAGCTACAATGTTTGGATTAGTTATAACTAAAGGATTCACCATAATGTCATCTTTTACTGTATTTCTATTTAAGTTACATTTTTTAAACCCAATTTCCTCTTTTACAATTTTCCACATAGCCCTGCATTTATTTTCTCCATTTTCAATAAGCCTGCAGTTTGCTAATTTTTAGCTTTTGTAACTACTGTACCTTCTTAAAAATTTTCTTATATTGTTTCACATATTCCACAAAATGCTGTTCTTTATTAAATTTAACTTTATTTGGAAGCATACGCTTTCTCTTACTTGAAACCAATATACCCATTTGTTACACAATTTAACTTGATTTTGGATATTTGAAAATCTGATGATTTATTTACTGTATTTTTAGGAAAACACTGATCTAAACATCTCAAGAAACCCTACATAAAAACATCATTATTTTCATTTACATTTAATGAAGAATCAAATTCAAAACCACTACTTAATCTCATAGTATTTAGAAAATCAGTAATATTTACGCTACTGAAATTTCTTATTTTTTGTGAACATCTGAGTTTGTTTTTCAATAAAGTTTCATTTTTCACTGGTAAGTTTACGAGTAGGGCGCGGTGATCTGACATTCCCATATCTAAATTATGCTTAACCAAAACACCATAAGTCCTGCTTGTCGCAATGTTGTCAGTGCAATATATCGAAGCAAAATTTACTCTGGTGGGTTTTTGAAAATTCAAGTGGAAACCATTACATCCCATTAATTCACATAGTTTTGATGAAAATTTGGTGCTCTTCAATATATCAATGTTAAAATCTGCATTTATGACAGTTTTATCGTGACAGTGAGTTTATAGTTTCTTTCTCTCTTAACCCTCCAACTGGCAATGTTAATTGTCTTGAAAATTCTTCGTTTGTTAAAAAATTAATTAAATATATTATTTCTATACAAAACCTAACTTATAAGATATCATTTTTCTCAGAAAGATGCATAGAATCCATCTATGCAATAAAAAAAAAATTTTTTGAAACGGTTTTGGAGTAAGTATGTTACATGTCAAAAACGAAGTTACCAATTTTCAGGAAAAACTTGTATATTCCAAAATCAATAGCTTACTACCTTTTTCTAAGATATACAAAAGTTTTGTGTAATATTTTTGAATATATTTAGGAAAAAAAAGAAAAAAATGTTACATTTTAAAAATTTAAAAAATTATATACGAAAAAACTGAATTTTCTCTTTATTTTTTCCAAAAAACATAAAAAATAGTAAAATATATTTTATACAGAACTTCTATATATCATTATGTCCAGAAAGGTACATAGAATTTAGTTGTGTAGTGCAAAAAAAGTTACATATGTATCACATTTTGAGTTTTTTGGTCAAATACCAAAAAATCTAAGAGTAACGAAGCAGAAATTTCACAGAAATGGTGATCAAAAACATACTAATACATTTTTTGCATTTTTTTTCACTGTTACTTGAGATTTCTAATATATTTGTGAATATATTTAGGGGAAAAAAATAATAATATGTTACATATTCTAAATAAAAATGACGATTTTTCAAAAATTTGTATTCTGGCGCTTGAAGGTTAGGGTGACATGTCAAACTTTTAGGCATAATTAGTATTTTTCTAAAGCTAGGCCTAAAACAAAAGCATTAGATTTTACTATTACAATATACTTTACAAAGAATAACACACATATTCACTTGTATACTCATATAAAACACTAAATATAAGAAAATATGCTTATAGCCTAAACTAACCATTGTTATTTATAGGTTATTCCATCTACACACTCGAAATTCACTCAAAAACAAACTTTAGAAATAAAAACACATATATTGTAACTTGTATACACAATTTATATACAATTTGTATACACAAACCTTCAAAATAACAAAAATCTAATCCCAAAACCAATATTTGCCACGCCAAATATTATAGTGTTCACGTCAGACATTTACTACGTTTGGACTTCAAAACAACAAATTGTTAGTAAGCAATTCCTAAACTCAAGTGGTACCAACTTATAGAATGGAATTTCCCCTACAACATAGAGTAAAAAGAAAAATAATTTTAAAAACAGAGAGATATCAACTTCGTCTTTTTGTAAAGCACATCGAATGCTAAATGAATTTCTTGTTGTCAGGTTTGTTCTATGTTCAAGTAGGAATATCTCTGGATCTGTTAGACGCAGAACAATTTGTAATCTATGGTTAGAAAGAGAAACATGTGATCTATATAACAGTGTTTTAGTTGACTTAAATGACAGAAAAATATAGTTGTAATCATATCAGGAAAAATGGAGCCGCGCTATACGAAAAGGCGCATAGTTGAAAATTACGATTTTACGCATCAAAAATACTCGAACTTCACCAATTTTTGGAATATTATTTATAACGTTTTGTGGTATTTTTTTTGCATGATTATGCATCTACGGAACATTAGCTTTCCAACGGTATTTTATTTATTGCGATCGGATAATTTTAAGTTGGCGTAACGTTGAATGGCAAAATACGTGATTAAAAGTTAGTGAAATCACTTCGGAGCACGTTGGCGACCTATAGGTCGCCGTGCCACTTGGAGGGTTAAGTAGCGTCATTAAACACTCCAACTTTTCCAAAAACAATTTACTTATATTGTAATTGGGAACTATATACAGAAACAATGAGAAGATTCAAATCCGGAATCTCTGTAAAAGCTCCCTCACAAACTCATTTCTTCATTCACAAAAGATGTTATTTTTTGAATTGTACTGGTATGAATCGTGCACCAGAATACACAAACCACCTCTACCTTTCTTAATCCTTATAAAAGCAACATTCAATGTTGGTAACTTTGAAACCTCTTACACACTTCAATAACTCTATAGAACTCGCAGTTAACCAATGTTTGCAAAATGAGATAACTCTAATATTCTGCTTCCTACTATCTAAAAACAACAATATCTCAGCAATTTTATCCAGATTTACACCTTGAACATTATAATGTAGAAAAAACTCTAAACCATTTTTACTCATACAATCTACAGCAATCAAGTTATTCTGCCTAGTCTCTGTCAATTTATCCCTAAAAAAGAACCATCTTTACAACCACTGGCAACTATTGAAATTTTTCCAGTCTTTGAACTGGCCCAAGGATATGTGTGGTTCTAGAGTCTTTGTCACTTTATGCTTGACTATTAGCCATTTCTCTAATACAGTCAGTTTTCTGGCGTATTTGCTTACACTTTTTGAATTCAACACCAATTCAGCAAGTCTACTTACTATCCTGTGTTTACCTTTTAAATTAACACATTCACTCTTTGTATAGTGATATTCTGTCTCTTATTTAAGAAATTTAAGGATATGTTTGCAGGATTTTTATTATAGCACTCATTTATTGAAGAATGAATAAAGTCATTTGCACTGTCAACAAGTCGCTTCCTTAACACAGAATTTTTTTCAGATCTAGGGATTGTATTTACAATTAAATTTGTTTGAATAGTACTGGGAAGTAGTTCCTCTACAGATTCTTTCAGAGCGTTACAAAATTTATGCCCTGGAGCAATGTGGTTCGCTCCACCAAAAATGATTATTAAATGATCATTCAGAGTTAGTTTTTTAGCGACCAAGTTTGCTGACTCAACTATTTTTTTTAACATTGTGCAAAGCCTAATATTTGACCTAACTTTTCAGAGAGTAAATTTGACAAGTTGAGGCTATTGCTATCTCCCATATATATAATTTTCTTCTTAGAATGCAAGAGGCTAGCACTGGCAGTTTTTTTCGCCTGAGTCCTTTCTGATAATTACTAAGTTATTTTTTCCTTTTTTTGGGGACTTTTGGAAGATAGTTACACTTATTCGGGATAGTATATGTGTTTGCGATAGAAGAAGTACATTTAGAATGTTTTTGAGGCAACAACTCATTTTTATCTGCAAGTAAAGAAAATCTATTATGGCTAACCAACTGTTGTGAAATTACTTTATTTTTTATGTGGGTCTGTTTATTTTTTCCTTTGTTTCTTTATGCAGATGAACTCAACCGCAATCATCCTCTGATAATTTCCTTATTTCCCTCAAAAGCCTTTCATTATCTTCTTCTGATTTTAAAACTCTAAGTTTCAGATATGTATTTTGTTTCAAAACGCTATCCAATTCATTACCTAACTTTAACAGTTCATTCATCACCCTTTCCACTTCAGTCCTCAGAAATCCAACTTCATAAGACAAACCCCTTCCAATGTCAGAATCATCAAAACCACAAAATACTGAAGAATTTATTGTACTATTCATTTTAATCTTTTACAGAACAACAATACAATAAACAAAATAGTCAATAAAGACCTGCACTGTGTTACAGATTGTCAGTATCTAATATTTACAATGGAAGGACACCCATTGTTAAAAAAAAAACTATCCCTACAATTTAGATGAATAGTTCAAACAACACAAAAGATTGAATCATTACTTAATCAAGATATTTTTTTACTACTAATGTTTGAACTGAGATTGGCACTAGGCCAAAAGTCCACCTTGTCAGATACAGACCATTTGTATTTTTTCTTCACAGTTTTCCTTCTTTTCGAAGTAAATTTTTTTCAATGTATTTACAATTTCTGAATGCCTGTAATTAGATATTTCTCTTGATACAAATCACTTTAAAAAAAAACTCACTTTTAACCACTGTAAAACCACAATCTCCATAGAGCACCTCAACACACATCCAGTCATAATTAATCAATTAGCCAGAATCCAGCTTAATTCACAATCAGCTGATCGGACCATTCATATTCCCTGGATGTTTAATTTTTGAAGTCGAATTACAATTTATTCAAGAAGAATTGCCACAGTTGCTGAAGGAAGTTCCTCTACCTTTAGAACACTGAATATACTTTCAGCATAATGGTGCTCCTCTTCATTTTTTATAAGCTGTTTCCACACACTTAAATCAGCGTTTCCATAAGCAGTGAATCAGTCGTGTAGGTCCAGACTCCTGGCCCTTACATTCACCAGCTCTTAACTCCATTAGATTATGATGTGTTGGGGACGGATGAAGAGTAATGTGTAGGAGAAAAAAAGTGAACTCTTGTGAGGAATTAATTGCTCCAATTATGGATATTGCTGCGGAAATGAAGAACAATCCACTAAACTAAAAAGAGCAATAAAAGCAATCCATAACCATGCAGAAAAATCTATTGAAGTTGATTGTAATGTATTTGTTTAAATAGACCTATGTAGACATAGGCCGATAAGTTGTACTGTAAAGGTTCATGTTACAAGAGTTATTAATTAAAGGAATGTCGAACCGTAAGCATGGTTTATGATTCAGTAACCTTCACATCACATGTCACAGTCAAGTCGGTTGAAATAAACGAACAATTGTCTAAACAGTGTACAATTTTAGTGTTTTATTGTAAAAACAGTTTAATAAGAAATAATATCTAAATGTCCGGAGACGAAAATAAAGTAACAGTTCAACCCGTACTACATACAACCGCGATGTCACATGCAACATCTAGTCTTGACGTGAAACCGCCTTGAGAAATTTCTTGGATAGGAAATATGGGTGAGAAGTGGAAGTACTATAAACAGAAATTTCAAATTTACCTAATTGTTACAAAAAGTAGTACTGAAAATAGTGAGCATTACTATTAAATTCTATCAGAGATAGAGCTTTAAAAATTTAAAACCATACAATAATTTCACTTTCAATAGTGGAGGGAATAAACCAGGCTATGAAACAATTAAAAACTAATCGTTAAAAACTTTGACGATTATTTTTTGCTAGAGATAAATATAACATATAAAAGACATTTATTTTTTCTAAAGGAGCAAAAAAGTGATGAAACAGTAGATCATTATGTAACAGAATTATGAGATTTAAGTGCATCATGTGATTTCGGTTCTCTAATACACAGCCTAATTAAGGATTGAATTGTTCTAGAGATTAGAGATTGGAGTGTAAAAGGTTGTTTGCTAAGAATTAGAGATCTAGATTTAAACAGGGCATTAGACATCTGCAGAACTGCAAAAAGGATAAAGACACAACTTGCAAAAATTTATGTAAATACAGGAACAGACAAGGAAGATGACGTTAATAACATTCATAGTCATATACGCAGAAATCAGAACTTCAGACAACGGGATAGTACAGTCTAATACCAACGTTCCAGTTCTAGTAAACAAGGTTGAAGTCATGCACAGTTCACCTCAAGCTGGTCCACAAAGAAGAGAAACAACTTTTATGGAGAATCCAGTGATTGTGATAAGTGTGAGTACAAGCATGTGTATAATAAATGCCCTGCATATGGAAAATATGTGCTAAATTTAAAAAAAAGTAAGTGCTGTAGATGACAGTAGTGAAGAATTATTTCTCCGAAATATTAACGAAGTATCATCTATTAACAGTGACGAATGGGTGATTAACCTAAATATTGAAAACGTTAATGTTTCTTTAAAAATGAACACAGAGACACATATAAACCTTCTTAATACAGGTGTATTACGTAAAATTAAGTTTGATGTTAACAACTTAATACAAACTAAATTAACATCTTATTCAAGTCAAAGAATAGATGTGTTAGGTAAAATGTACATTACCTTGCTTATATAGAGGTTATATTCATAACATAAATTTTTATGTTGTCAGAGAAAATAATTCATGTATATTAGGTCTTAAGTCATGTAAGCAGATGAATCTAATTCAAAGAGTTAATCAATGCTTAGTACAAATTATTAACAAAAAAGATAGCAAACATAACCAATATAAAAATAATGCTAATAGTGGTTTAAGTCTAATCATAATAATGATATTTTGAATGAATTTAGTGATGTAATGTCAGGAATAGGTTGCTTTAAAAGAAGAGTATGAAATTAAACTAAAACCCAATGCGACACCTAAAATACACCCACTTAGAAGAGTGCCAATATTTTTGAAACTGATCTTAAAGGAAAAGTTAGACAAATTAAAAAAAAAAAAATTATTGAAAAAGGTGTAAAACCAACAGATTGGGTAAATTCATTAGTATTAGTTAAAAACCTAATGGTGAAATACGAATTTGTATGAATCCTAAAGACTTAAATCAAGTAATAAAACGACAACATTTTCAAATACCATCATTCGATGAAATAGCATGGAAATTAAATGGTGCAAAAATATTTATTACTCTAGACACAAAGAAGTTCTTTTGGCACATTAAGCTTACATAACATAGTAGTTAATTATGTACGTTTAATACTCTATTTGTAAGTATGTACGTTCCAAATTTCTAAGGTTACCATATGGGTTATGTACGGCAAGTGAAATATTTTCCCAAAGGATGGTGCAAATATTTGAAAATATTAATGGTGTGGCTGTATATGTAGATGATGTAATAATATTGGGGAAAAACAAAACAAAAGTAATTAATCAAATGAAAATACCTAAGGATTAAAAAGCATTAGAAAGATTTTAGGTATGGGAAATTTTGTAAGCAAATTTATATCCAACATATCGTCATTTTAACTGCAGCTTTAAGGTCATTCTTAAAAAAAGAAGTTGAATTTATGTTGGTAGAAGTCCATACAAAAGTTTTTAATGAAATCAGGCAGATAATAACAAATAAATCAGTATTGCAATATTTTGATGAGAAGAAGCCTATTGTTTTGTCTGTGGATTCAGCCAAAGATGGGTTAGGGGCAGTCATATTACAAAATAATCTGCCTGTAGCCTATGCATTAAAAACATTGAATCACACACAACAACAATATGCTCAGATAGAAAAGGAAAAGCTTACTGTTTTATTTGAATGTGAAAGATTTGATCAGTACTTGAACGGGACAAAATTTATTGTAGAATCTCATCATAAACCATTAGTTAGTATAGTAAAGAAAAAATATTAATGTAGTTTCCCCTCGCCTTCAGCGATTACTAATAAAATTACAAAAATATGACTTTGAATTAATATATTAAAGGGGTAAGGAATTATATATTGCAGATACACTATCCTGAGCTTGTGATGAAAGTGATAATGATGAAATAAGCATTAACATTGATGAAGAGCTTGAAACACAACACCATTTTAGCTGAAATGTTCTATCAAAGAAAATTAAGAGGCATAATACCATGTAGTGATATATGCCTCAAACCTATAATAATGAAAAATGTAAGAAATAAATTACTAGATAGACAAATAAAGCAGAAAATGTACTTTGACAGAAAATCACATACATTGCAAGATTTAACAACACATATGAATAAGTACGTATTAATTAAGCATTACAACCAATGGGTAAAAGCAAAATTATTTTTAAAAATATCGACCAAGATCATATATATTGTGCTAGATAAAAACAAAATGTTAGAAAGAAATAGGTGTCACATAAAAACATTAAACAATGAAAACCTCTTGTATGATGAATATAATAATTCGTGATGATTGTATTTATAATGATGGAAATTATAAATCTAAAACACAATATCTAAATTACTATACACATATTCAGAGTCCTCCACTAGAAGCGGATGTAACAAACCCAGAAAATACTACAATTCTAAATCTGTATAAAACTAGGCATGGCAGAATTGTTAAACCACCTGACAAATTTAATATATCATAGTAACAGAAACATGATAAAGAAATTATAAGTATAATTCATAAATTATATTTATACTTTAAGAAAAGAGGATACTCTTATTTATAAATTTTATTTTTAGTTTATGTTTATTTTTTCAATTTAATTTGAAAACGAAAGGGATGTAGTGTATTTGTTTAAATAGACATATGTCTATATATATGTATACATAGGCCGATTAGTTGTACTGTGGTACAAGAGTAGTTATTAAAGGAATGTCAAACCGAAAGCATGATTTATGATTCAGTGACCTTCACATCACATTGATAGACTCATTTTTGAAAATTTATTGTATATTGTAGTATTCTGTATTTTTGTTTTAACATTAATTTTGATGTGCATTATATTTCAAAAAATATATAATATTTCTAAAATGTTTTTGTTTTCCATTAAATGTATTTACATCAATTTACTCAGAAATAAATCCTCTACAAGGTTTATTTAGACTGATGCATTTATTACCTTTTCAACAAAGGTATTCTTTGCCAAACTTCAAAATAGAAACTTTTTTAAGTTTGATTCATGAGGCCTAAAATAAAAAAGATTTGGGAGATGAAAATTATCAGAATTAAAAAATGTTTTTGTAAAAAGTCTATTTCTTGGATTTGTAGAATTTTGTTGATAACTCTTGTCAACTTTTAAGCTACAGAAAAAATTTTAAACATTTTATTTGTCATTAAAATACTAAAATATTTTGTCTGTTGTAAATATTTTATAATGTTATAAGTTTTCGAACTATGTGATGTTAAATGGCCCCCATTTTGAAAATATTTTGTATACACAATTGTAATGTAACAGTTACATAAATGTTTATAAAAGATCTGAACTATTTCTGTTTTCAAAGTTAAAAAAAGTGTTATAATAAGTTATATAGCCGGGAATATGTCCGTTTCCGGACATATGTTTTTATGAACATTTTATTTGTTTCCACTTGTTGAATGAGCTATGAAGTGCCAGGAGAATTTCGTGCTTTTATAACACATATGCCTTTTATAACATTTCATATTTGTGGTAATTTAAATATATAACTTAAGAGATAACACAGAGATCTGTTACATTTCATAATAGATAACTGCGTTAATTGGGGAACCTTGAGGAAAGACCACAAGCAAAATTCCTTGTCTGTTCCTTAATAACTGTGCATATATTCTTCTAAGTTGAAAACATCTGCTTAAATTTGATCCTTGATGATGATGAAGTATGCCTCCACTCAATGGACTGTCACTTTGATTCTGGGATTGTGTATGATATACATCTCTTGTCTCCAGCGACTACATAGCTGAAAAAGTTGTTACCTTGTTCACTGTATCAGGTCAGAAATGTCAATGCACTGTAATTTTGTGTTATTCCGTAAACATCTTTGTCATCCAACGTGCACACAATTTCTGATAGTACAGTTGGAAATGAACTTTAAATTTGTGGAAAATACAGGGAAAATCCTGTGGATGGTACAAGATCTGAGTTACAGTAAGATTAGTAATCTGAGATATGCCAATCGCACCACAACCATTTTTCTTTTTTACATAAAGAAATAATTCTGGTAATATTGTTTAAAGTTGGAAAAAATCCTTTCTCAAAAAAAATAATATAAGAAGTTAGTATTTTTAAAATGGTACATGCTACAAGTGTAATTAAATTTGTGGCCATATCATTACATACTTTTGTTTCTTAAATATTTCACAGTTCATATGCAGTTTTATTTATTCCATATAATGCCATAATCTCTACCTTCCTGGAGGTGAAGCAAATATTATTAATTCATTAACAGTTTATTGCACAGCAATAAAAAAAAAATGGCACCTGTTTAAAAAAATGGCATTTTGGGAATATGAAAGTGTCATGGTGGCTTAATTTTATCCTAAATATGTTTGTGTAAATTTTTAGATTATTTATTTTGTTTATATTTTGTTATTATTCGGTTAACACAGTGTTTATTATTTTAATTGCAGGCTTTACAAGAAGTGTACCAAGATCTACCTGGACGACACACACTTCTCACAACATACATTGCATATCAATGTTTTTTGCCTCACCCAGATACTAAAATTCATGGTTCACGCTTTATTTATTCCAGGTATTATATTATTAATATTAAAAGGAAGGTATAATATAAATGTAGGGCATTTTTTATCTGAGTTAATTGAAACCAAGAGTAGTAGTTCAGATCACCAAACACAAAAAATAATAGGGAGTACTGCTATTATTATTACATTATTATTAAAAAAAAAATTTATTTATTTTTTTATATAGAGGTTTGGCAAAATGCTATTATGCACTCGTCCCAAGAGGACTTATGAGTCGGACTCTCCAAATGGCCTACCGACTAAAACCTTCCTCTTTCCCAGGCATTATTCCACTCTGGTACCGCTCTCGCATTTCATCAGAGTGGTGACTGCTTTTGTCCTGTTTAGGTCTCCTCTTCTGCTATTGTTATGGTTCTAGCCAACCTTCCTCTTTCTTACATCGCAATACAGCCTCTATATACCTTGATATTGCTTCCCATTTCTCTCTGGATGTTAACATCATCTGCATAATGGACTCGATTGTTAGGTCTCCTACCTTGTTCTTGATATCTCTCCTCTGTTGAGAAAAATGCTCACAATCAAAAAGCGTATGTTTCACGTCATCTCTGGTGTCTCTACACCTTATGCAGTTAGCTGAAGTAACTTTCCCCATCTTTTCCGGGTACAAGCGAAAGTATCCGTGACCTGTCAGAAACCGAGTGGTGAAAAAATTTACCACCCCATGTCTTCGATTTAACCATTCTTAAACATCTTTTATAAGTGCTGCTGTCCACCGTCCCCGTGATTCCCTGTCTCAGCGGTGCTGCTACATGGTCAAAGTTTTCTCCCTTGCTCTTGTGCGAGCCTCTTGCTTGCTCATTATTATATTGAGTTTATAGATGGTCTTCCGCTCCTGCACTAGCAGATCTATTGAGATGAGACCAGCCATCACCAGGATTGCAGGCTCGGACACTGTATGGTAAGCACTGGTAATTCTCAGCGCTCCAATTCTCTGTATCGAAGTCAGCCTACATCGGTATTTCTTAGTTCTGATGGCGTCAGCCCATATTTCCGCCCCGTAGAGCATTATGGACTGTGCTGTCATCCATAGGAGTCGCCATTTACTCTCCCTTGGGCTCCCAATATTGGCCATTAGCTTCCCCAACAAGGAGGTCACCGCCGTTGCTTTTTCACAGGTCTTCCACAGATGTTCCCCAAAATTCAATTTGTTATCAAGTATAACACCTAGATATTTTGCCGATCTCTTGGCTCTAATAGTTTCTCGTTCAACTACCATAGGGATGAGAGTTGGAATCCGCCTTCTAGTCAGCAGGACAATTTCCGTTTTTGCAATGGCCAGTTGTAGGCCACGTTCCTCCATCCAGGTTTTAATACGGCGCATTACCTAATTCAATCGTATCTGTGCTAACTCAACGTTCCTGGCTATTATCACCGCCGCCACGTCATCAGCATACCCCACCACGTTCACTCCGTCTGGCATCTCTAATCAAAGCAGGTTGTCATACGAGATGTTCCACAATTCGGGACCCAGTATTGATCCTTGTGCCGCCCCAGCAGTTACTTCCTTAATCCACCATCCTTCTTCCGTTTCACACCGTAACCATCGATTCCTGAGCTAATCCCTCATAACCGTTAAGAGGTAGTTAGGCACCGCAAAATCGCGTGTCAATGCCTCCAATATATCGGTCCATCAGACAGAGTTAAACGTGTTTCGTACATCCAGCGTCACAAGTAGAACTACTGGCCTAGCTGCGTGACAAGCCTTATCTGCCTCATGGACAGCACCTATCACCTGTCGGATTGCACTTATTGTGGAGTGGTTCTGCCGAAAACCATGATGTCGGTCAGAGAGGCCGCCCGCTTCTCGTATCGCTTGCTGTAGTCTTGGATTTAACAACTTCTCCATAACTTTGCCCGCTACATTCAGCATACACAAAGGTCTGTATGCTGCCGGAGAATCAGGGTCACCCTTCCCTTTGTTTATCAATACTAATCGAGCTACCTTCCAAGGAGTAGCAAATATCCCCGCCTGTAGGCATGTATTAAACATTTTTAGAAGTAGGCGCGGTTGTGCACCAGCCACTATTTTCATTACTTCTGGCTGAACTCCGTCCGTGCCTGGAGCTTTCCCACTCTTCAGCGACCTTACCGTTTTAGACAGTTCCATCTCACTAAACAAAGGAATCTCTTCATCCATACATCGTACTTCGCTGTGATTCCTACTCGGATGCGCAGAGAAATGAGTATCCACAATTTTTTTGCTTGTAGCTAGGCTCATTGTATTATTAGCACTTGTGCCGGCGAGCTTATGGGTCACTATCTGGTATCCCATTCCCCAGGGGTCTTCATTTAGGTCATCACACAGTGATCTCCATAACCCTTCTCTACTTTTACGGATGGCCGTCACTAGTGCTTTCTTGGCTACCTTGTGCTCCACTGTAAACATATACGCTTCCGATCTACTGCGGGCTTGTTGTGCTCTTCTTCTTAGTTTTAAGCATTTCCGCCTCAGCTCGGCTATGTCCTCGGACCACCAGTACGCCTTTTGCCTGTGTTTAAACTTTTTTTTGCGGGGCATTGCTAGCTGGCAGGCCTGCCGGATAATAAGGGTGACGTCTTCCACGATCTTTTCCGCATTTCCCGCGCTCAGCGGTTCAAGTGTACAGTCTTTGTTGTAGTACGCCCCAAAGTTTATTGCTTCTATTAACAAATCGTGGTCCACATATATTTACCCACATTCCATCTCGGTTGCGGCTTTTTCTTTGAAGTGCAAATTTTCCTCTCTTTTTCCACACTGTAAGCAATGTAGTGTGGTCACTACCAGTGTAATCCTTCAGCACTCTCCAGCCTTCCATTCTTGATTCCAAACCTTCCGAGATGAGGGTCTTGTCCGGGATAGAATATCCGAATCCTGGTCGACAGTAGGTCGGTGTACTCCCTTTATTAACTACCGCCAATCCAACTCTAGCCGCCATTTCTAGAAGTAGTCTGCCCCTACTGTTCGTGTACGGCATTCCCCACTCACATGCTCTGGAGTTAAAGTCCCCCGCGACCAAGAGTATCCTCTATCTCGTCGAGTTTCTCTTGGTACGCACGTATCCCATTGTTAGGAAATAGATAGCAGCTAACGATTGTCATTTCCCTGCTCTTTATCCTGACATATCGATATTATTATTATTATTATTGGTGTACATGGTAGAGCTTATGCTGAAGAAGGAGGATAACTGGGACGCCGTAGCTAAGTATGTGGAGACGATTTTATGGACGAAGAAACAGAATGGTCTGGTCGATGACCAAAACACGTGAAGCAACAGCAGCATTAGCAGAACAGAGCAAACTCCAATCTGGCAAAGAACAGCCATCTTGAGTAATGCTAATGCGGGTCCAGGATGGAAATCTCAACGAGGTTTAGATAAAAGAGGAAGGGTTTTAGTGGGTCGTACAGGTGGTACAGCCCCACACACCAGTCGGATGGTGCGGATGCTCATTTCCCCCCTCTTCGGAAAAAAAAATTATTGTTGTTATTATTATTATTATTATTATTATTATTATTATTATTATTATATCATGTAGAATTCAGTAGAACAAAACACACTTTTATGCAATAAACACATGAATCAAAATAAATGTTACAAAAACAAACCAAAAGTAATCATCACCAAAAATTTCAGTACTTTTTAATCAAGATATAAAAATGAATCAAGGATGCCATCTTTGAATAAATATATTATATATGTTTAAATAAAAACATGCTTTACTTGTGTCATCACATGTTCTTAGAGCAAGTGGTATTTGATTAAAATCGAGCTTTTAATGATGGCGGTCAAGATCCATTTTGTTTATTGCCAATTTTTACCTCAACAGTAATATTTTTTACTAACAATTTTGCACATGGGTTTGGGTCATAATCTTCATATTTTATTAAAAATGTATGAAATTGGTGAAACTAATTTTGTATAACAGTCTCAAGGCTATTTTATTTTGATCAATAACTCAATAACCGGCATTTTTGGAGAGACGTTGTTACAGTACGTTTTTTTTGGATCCTTATAGGCTACATTTGAGTAATATTTGATTGAGAAAATCATAGTTTTGTATTTTTTCTTATGGCAACTACAACCAAATTTGGAGTTATCAAAAATATGAAAAAAGGTCCCGAGATATGACCCAAATATGTCCACATACCAAATTTGATTAAAATCAGTCCACACATTCCCTGCAAGGATGGCAGACAAACGGATATCCTTAAAAAAAAGGATTTTTTTGGGACTCCAAAAAAAAACTACATCGATTTCTTGATTGATGACATTGTTATCGTTCTTCAGTACATGTCTTTTTCTTGTTTGAATTAGGAGTAATAGCAATCCTGATTCTCTTCATATGTTACCACCTGATAGTGACATAAATGGAGCATCAAGAGGATTGGATAGGACATGTAGCATGAAAACAGGTAAGCCTAATAATTGAAATTAAACTGTTATTGTTTATTGTTACATTGCCAAAGATTGGTCCAACATCATTATTGTACATGTATTATTAATAATTAACTATAAAATACTTTTATTGCTTGTCTGTAGTATTTTAGTTAAAAAGAAAAAAAATATATAGAGCATACTACTTAATACATAATAGTATTTTGTTATTAGGACACAACTTTTAAAGAATCAATAATTAAAACTTTCTTATAACTAATAATCAGTTGTCAAAACAACTATAATTATATACAAACATGGCCAGGAATACTTAAAGTTGACAAAACTACACATTTAGCTTACACAAGAAATTGCAAACCACTAAGTTGAACCAAGAAGATATACTGGTCAACTCAAAGGGGTTGTATACAAGGTTCAGGTTGTGTAATTTTATAACTGTATGTTTTATATATATATATATATATATATATATATATATATACATAAGTGATGAATACAAGAAATATGATGCATCATTTTATTTACTTTTTTTATAATTACGTCATGAAATTAACCCTTAACGGGCTGCTGGCGCCTTTAAACATGGCACGATCCAATATCTAAACGGGGTTAGCGCCTTTAAATGCAAAAATATAAACACATGCTTAGATGATTCATAAACGTTTCCCACAGACTCTTACTAAAATATTTAAAATTTTTCTACACAATTTTGCGTCTGAACAAGTCAGACGCTGCCTTAAGACTGCCCTAACCGCATGCTTGCTCTTTCAGATCCCACAAATAATCGTCCTTTCCAATGTACAAAGTCAGCTAAAAAAAACTGTTCACATACTTTGTACCATGGGCACTGCCTAAATCATTTATATGGCAACATGTTCTGTCTGTTATCACAACACAATATATCACTTAAACATTTATTACAACTTACAACTAACATTTTATACTTCAAATTAATATTTTGGAAATTTATATTGAATTTTTATTACCCTTGTTTTAATATTTATTTTCAGTCATTCATTTGACTCACGTGGTCTTCCCTATGGACCAATTATAAATCTCCCGGTTTATTTTCATATTTCAAATCCTAAAACAATCATTTCTTTGGTATCCAAGTTAAAGTTAAAATTTTAAGGATTACAGTTCTTGTTTTTTTTTTTTTGTTGTAAATAAGTGTACTTTCTCGATATTTTTGTTTTGTTTTTTGTATAACAATAATGGCAAATCCTGGTGACCCCAATTTTGATTCTTTTGTAATTGGGATGCTAAATATTTCCTTTTCAAGTGTCATTGATGTGGATAACCTAGAATTAGAGGAGGCAGAAAATATAATTCTAAACAATGTTAGCGACAATGAAAATGAAGTAACAAGTGATGATGAACTGTATGTTTGTCCTAGGCCTACAACAGTGCCAACAACTAGGCCTAGAGGTCAAATCCAAGCCTTCACTCTGATGAGTGTTTCGAAGTGTACCATATTAAAGCTAATTAGTTAGGATTAACCTGATATTGTTTTTATTGTTATAAAAAGTGCCTGAGTATGAGTTTGTATAAAGAACAAAGATTTTATGTATTCAGTTTTTGACTAATTGTAAATTCTACGAAGTTTAGTTTGATTTTTCTTTAATTAGTAAAACTTAATTTTTTTAAAGTTTAAAATTATTTGAGTATTTTTTGTGTGTACTACTTACCCCTAAGTATCTATATTTATAAAGAACATTGAAAAAATTTAAAACAAAATTTAAACTAAATGAGCGGTAGCTCATATTTTAACTTAGCGCTTTAAGGGTTAACATTAATTTTTTGATCAAAGTCTATAAACACAAGTTTGAATATGTTATGAAATGCTATTGATGTTTAGTTATCACAAATTTAAATGTTTATTCTATAGAAAGTGATTTACATGATGCCCAAGCCAGCCGTCACATTAGGATTTTGGTTGAAATGACTTGATCATGTTTATGTAGGGGAGAAGGGAAGTAATGAGAAAGGTACAAATACTTTAAATCTAGAAAAAAGATTCAAAATTCTCTTCCAGAGTGAATTGGGATCAAAAATTTAATTGTAAATCCATGTTAGCATCTCTTATCTATAGTGTTTAGTTTAAAATAAAACAGACAAATTTTTGAGTGAATGAAACTTATTATATAGTATATCATTCTTCTTTTTTCCCTTAATCTTTAGGTCCTTGCCAGGAAAACTTCATGTACAAAATTAATTGCTGCAAGCTGGTGCATGAAGAAGTGGCATTACAATGGGTGGTAGCCAGTGGAACTGCAAGGGAACTTGCTATGGCTAATTCTTGGTAAGCATTCAACAGTTTGATCTTGTCTTGTTTATTTTATTATTTTCCTTGTTGTATAAGGGTAAATAATCTCTCGGTTGTCATTGCTTTATATAAAAATGAAGAAAAAACCATAAAATAAAGACCCCTAGCCTTCGAATATTCTAATAGGATTAGCATACGAAAAGAACAAAAATTGGTCAAAAGAGTCCTGATAAGAAAGATGAAAGAGAAAGATCTATGTCAAGACTAGTTGAAAGAAGGCATAGATCCAGCTGGGTACCTCGGAATTTCCACACCCATACTCACCATAAAACATTTACACCACAGTTTCAAGGCATGGATGCGGTTTCTTCGAATAGGAATACAGCACACATTCCAAAGTAGTGAATATAATAGTGCAAACCAGGCATAATGAGCAATCGTACATAAACACTACAAATAAAAAATGAAATTTGAACTGTTCTTGAAACTTTCCAATGTGAAGTTTTTATCTGACTAAAAAACTCCATAATTTACTTCTTTTTTGTAGTTTTCATTTATATCCTAACTAGGATACCTCAGGATTTCCATACAATACTCACTATAAGTGAGTCCCTAGGATTTTGATTAAGTTATTATCTTTAAAATATTTATGGAATAAAAGTATTTACATATACATGGTTGGGCAAAAGTCTGGAATTTTTTTTTTATCTCAGCTTATACTGTTAACATTATTGGCAAAGTTATTACTGCGATTCCTTGGTCTAAAACTCCCGAATAGAAAATTCCTGGATTCAGGGAAATATAACCACAAAAAATTTTTTTTTAACCATCACAATACTTTCTTTCTATATAAAGTGAAGAAATTATATGACTTAAGAATTATTGGAAAAAATTAAAATAAATTTTGATCACTTAACTCTGATAATATACAAAACAAATGACAAACAAGCTTTCACACATCGCTGCATACAAAACCACACCCTAAATAAACAAAACATATGCATCCCTATCTCTCGAAAAATTCATGAGTCTGGAGTTATTGATACTAAAAATTGCAATCGAGATTTATTTTCGTATTTTAAAAATTACTCACATACCACAATTTTCTTTTACATTAGGTATGGTAATCCACTTTATGTCATTAAACAAAGAGTCTACCATCTGGGAAAAAAAGACACCACATAATTAAAATAATCACTATTATTACTAAA
>OY740765.1:95646811-95863150 GCA_963513935.1 Aphrophora alni
TATCTGTCAGCTTGGAATACTGAACTCTACTGACTTTGCTTACATTTACATAGATTTCTTCCACAATTGCTTTTTTAAACTCATACTCAAAATTGTTTTTCTCAAAGAGACTTTTAATCTGTTGTTCTTGCATTTTAAATATATTTCTAAATTTTAATATTGCTATTTTTTCAAAGCCTAAAGTTTTATGATAGCTTTGCTTTCTCACATAAATAGCTAACTCTTTTGTTATTACATCATTTATCTTAATTAAACACTCATTCACTTTAATTTTACCCTTGTTATTTAAATCACTTACAATCTCTCTAACCCCATCAAAATTGGTAACCCCATCATTTTTCTTAATTTCAACATTACCTGTTAACTGTTTTGATTTATTATTTTCAAAAGATTCATTCTGACATATCTTAGGCCTATTCATTATCTTAATTTTTAATTTTTCTTGCTCAAATTTACTGTTCATACTTTGCCCAAACTTTTCTATTTCCCCCAACATCTTAGACTTAATCTGACTTAAACCATCATTCACAACACACTCATTCTTACTTATATTAGGCTTAACTATTGTCTCATTTTTTAATTTTTCTTGTTCTAATCCCTGATTCCAATTATCAAATTTATTATCTAAATCTTGCTTTGTTTCCAATCTACTTTGTTCAAATCTTTTATTCACATCCTTTATTTCTTTCTTAAGTAATTCTAACATTTCCATTAAGCTTAAATTCTGATCTTCCTTTACCAAATTACCATCTTTATTCATTGAGTCACTTGAAACCTTATCTACTTCATCTTGCTCAGTCATTCTAACCTGTTTAGCCCTTAGATTATTATTAATTGTATCCTCCATTTTTAGTTATTATTATTATTTTAACTTTAAATTTAGAATTGGTTATTTTAAAATTACTTATCTACTTATTATTAAAAAATTTTTTAGAGAGAACATTCTTATTTTTATGTTGATTATGAATATTCTTACCTTTTTGATAAGAATTTCTAATCCACCAAGAAACCACTGTTTTTTCGACTTATATTCTTATATTTTTCAATATAAGAATACAGCCCCACGTTGGGCGCCAATTGTAATAAATATAAAATCTGCACTTGTTGTACTTGAAGAGTACTTATTTTTATTAAAAAAAATTGAAAGTAAATTTTTATTATTATTATTTATAAAATTATGCCAAGCTTTTTATGGGCGCCAGGTAGCGTTAGCTTACCAATTTAAAAAAAAAAAGAAGTTAATTGTTATTATGAAAATCTCTCAGGGTCGCAAATCCTTTTAAAAGTGTACTTCAGTGGTTCTCGGTGAAATAAAAAAATCTTATTTTGTTGAGCTGAAATTGAACATAATTTATTTACGCAAAATATTAATATATTTATACAAGGTTATACATACATATTCATAATGCATATCTTACTTCTATTTGAAATTTCCTTATCTTTTTAACTTTAAAATTCTGCCTTGAAGAGACTTAAATCCTTGTTTGTGATTCTAAAATTTGTAGTTGCAACTTGAAATAAAATATTTTTATGGTGAGTTTTTTAAATTCTCACTTAATAAAGATTATTAGCATTTAATTTTAAGATTAAGTTCTCTAGTTATACTAATTATTGAACAAAGATTATTAATTTGAATAAATTTAGCAAGTTCATACAAAAGTTCCTTTTATACAAAAGTATTATATAATTGTCTATGATTAAGGATTACCGCATAACCGTTCCAGGCGATCTTAGGCTCCACATGTTGAGTTTCTTTCATGTTGCAATGTTATCACCTTGTAGACTCTATTTATACAGTTGACAATCAATTGTCCCTTCAGATTCACAGCATATAAAATTTATATCACTTTACTAAGATAATTGTCCGATTTATTCTTTAAACGCATTGTACGTCTTACCGTGATATAACTGTCTCTGCACTCGCTAAATCGTCACCGTTAAAGTTCTACAACTTCTTTTAGATCATACCATCTCTCACTGTATCAAATGTCACATAAAGGACTCTACTTTAACCACACTTGCTACATTTTAAGAATGTTTCTTTACTCTGAAAATACGTCCTACCACCTCAGACCCCTCTCTAAGACTCTCTCCCCAAGACTGACCAAAACCACATGTGTCTTTGTCCAGCTTCCAAACCAAGCGTCCTATTTAATATGCAACGTATGCGAGAATTATTCTCACACCTAGCAACACTGACTCTGTTCAAATTATTTTGCCTAACACAATACAACCACTACCTAAATATTTATTACAACTTATAATTAATTTTTTATATATGATATTATTATTTTGGAAACCTATATTTAAATTTAATTACCCTAGTTTTAACATTTACATTGAGTCATTCTTTTGACTTCTGAAACCCCCTCCCTTATTCAACTTTACCGTTTCCCGGGTTACTTTAAATATTCAAATCTCAATATAACCATTTTTTGGTTCTTTAGGTTAAAATTACCATTTTTGGTATTACAAATTTGTAATCATTGTAAAAAATTTCTCATAACAATACTTACTAAAACCTTGCAACAACTTTCTCAGACTCCCATACAGAGTAAAACTAAAAATTAAAGCAAAAATAATGCACAAACTTCCTCACATACCCATATATGTTAAAACTACTAATCAACAAAAATATTACACTAACTCCCAATCATAGTCAAACTAAAAATCAATTCTAATACACACCACACATTTTTTCACAAACCAACACATTTTAAAACTTTGCTCTAACTTTTTCAGACTACAATACATAGTAAAACTTGTAATCATTGCAAAAAAATTGCACAAACTTTCTCACATACCAATACATATTAAAACTTTGCACTAACATACTCAGAATCTTATAAATAGTAAAACTAATAATCAATGGTATAATATTGCACAAACTTTCTCACATACCCATATATATATATATATATATATATTAAAACTACTAATGAACAAAAATATTACACTAACTTTATCAGACTCCCAATCATAGTAGAACTAATAATCAATGCAAAAATATTCCACAAACATTCTCACATACCCATTTATATAAAAACTTCTAATCTACAAAAATATTGCACTAACTTTCCCATATTTCCATACATAGTCAAACTAATAATCAATGGCGAAACATTGCACAAACCTTCTCACATATCCTTACATATTAAAACTAAAAATCTACGATAAATATTGCACTAAATTTCTCAAGCTACAATACATGGTCAAATTAACAATCAATGCAAAAATAATGCACAATCTTTCTCACGTATCCATACATATTAAAACTAAAAATCTACAAAAAATATTGTACTAACTTTATCAGAATAACATACTGAAATGGTTTGGGTTTTTCACCAAAATCGTTCCAAAAACAAAAATTTTAGTAAAACATAAAATTCTAGTTAAAACATAATAAATATCAAGAATGCATAAATAAACAAATAAATAAATAATTAATAATGTGTACAGAAAAATGTAGTTTAATATGAAGAAAAGTAGAATTATAAGAGTTTTGTCAATTTCATTAAAAATTAACCGTTCAAAGCATAAGGGAAGTGGGATGGGGCTAGCTAACATGAGCCAACAGGTCGACCGAGAACAATAGCTCGGTTGATCATGTGACATTACAGGTCCAGACTGGAATAAATAATCTGATTCAACTTGTTACAAAAAGTATTCACATGCAATTTCCAATGTTAAATTTTAAATTGTTTAAATTTTGAATATAAAAGCATATTATGATAAAGAATAACTGGTTAGCAAAGGAAATACAAGAAAATATTTATTAAACCGAATAGTTTAATAGTTATTGCAAAAACATGCATAGACAAAAAAGTAAAATTTTGTCTAGATAATAAGTTAAAATTTTTATAATGGAAATAGGTTAAGGATATATGACATAATATAATGATACCAAAATAAGTACATATATAATTAATTTGGGGGAGGGGGGAGGTTTTGACCATGGAAAATCGACAAAGTTCAACAATGAATAACTTATCAGAAAATGAAAATTAATGAAAAACGTAAATAATTCCTTCATTTCTAAGGCAGAGGCTACAAAAATCAAAAGAAGAATGAATAAATTCCGAACCGATCAAAAGTTGGTCAAAGAAAAAAATCACGAAAAACGAAAAAGTGTACATCTTAGAAAGTTATCATCCTACAACTTTATATCAAAGTTGTATGGAATCCAGAAGTCAAGAGGAACAAAATGACATTTCCAGAATTCCTGTTAGAACCAATTCTGTTAATGATATAGGAATTTTCAAGAAAGTTTACAAATTAAATTCCAGAAAATCAGACATTACAGGAATCAACCTGCAGTAACCCCTACCACACAATAGGGGAAGAGTCAAGTGTTTGGATTTTGCAAAAGCAGTGCTGGCAACCCATCTACAAATAAACTAAATAATAATCAGTTAATCAACAACTAATTAAAGTAAAACAAACATTAAAATAACCAAAAGGGTTATAATAAAAACTAACTAAAGTGAAATCTTGAACAAATAAACCAAATTAATCAACTTTAAACGTCATAAATCAAAGGAAAATGTTCATAGAAATTGGGACTACTAGAACAGGAAATAAGTTTTGGAGGTCCATTTCAACAGATTTTTTTTGAGACTTTATCAAGCTCCTGGTAGGAGAACAACTCTCTATCCAGCTCCTAGAAGGAGAACAACTTTCTATCAAGCTCCTAGTAGGAGAACATCTCTAACCAACACCAGGAGGAGAGTCATCTACAATAATCTTTAAGTGATCAGCACTATACTGATTGTTTTATTGGAAGTGACCTGGCATTTCAAATGGTATAGCAAGATACAACAAACAGCCACACTGATTCAAACTTGGACTTCATCTTTAAACTTTTCGGCTACAAGATCTTCAAACAGGAGCCGAAAACAGCTATAAATATGTTTACAAGGTACCACAGTTACGATTTTGAATAAGTATTCCCTTTGAAATAAAAAATAAATTTAAAAACTTTCTGGGGAAAATTATCAAATTTAAATTCTTTTTTATTTTATATATATATAAGTTATATAATTAAATTAACTAAATATTACATAAGTAATATATGACAAAACCTTTGTCATATATGTAGCTGTAGGAATTACGATTACTAATCAACAAAACCGCAGTTGCAGTTCTTAGGAATAGGCTTAGACCATAGTTTACTTTTAATGTTAAGAAACAATGTAAGAACAGAGTCTGTCTGGTAACCAGTGAGTGAACATCATTGTTACAAGTTCTCTCCAATAATAATTATTATTGTAATTGTTATTATTGTAAAATCTGTTATTGTTTTTAATAAATAAAACATTTTTTTAAAAAACAAGTTTTTCACAAGAAAAACTATAACTGGCGCAGTCGGTAGGACACTTCGAAGAGATTAAATGAATATTAGTTTCTTTTTAGTATCAACTAATTAACGAAGTGGACGAACAACAACAAGAACGTTTCAGAAGAATTAAGTGCATAATAATTTTTCTCGGGACAACAGACTTTCAAGGAAGTTAGTGAATATAACATCCGTCGGTTTTGATCGTTAATTGGGAGTCTACAACCGCAGAGCGAATATCTGCAAAGAAGAAAGAAGAACGAAGAAAGAAGAAAGAAGAACGAAGAAAGAAGAACGAAGAAAGAAGAACGAAGAAAGAAAAACGAAGAAAGAAAAAAGAAAAGGATCACGCCTAAGCTGTTCCACAAGTATTTGCAATGACCAAATTATTCACGACACTACTGTGAGTAAAACAAGGATTTTATTGTCTTATTATATTGTTCTGTGAATAAGAACAAAAAGAATAAAATAATTTTGTAAATAATTTGCAAGTAATATTTTAAATATCTTATTAATTAATTTCAAGTAATTGAATTGTATAAAATATATAATTTTTAAAGTAACGTCTTTTTAAGAATTTTATACAACAGTTGTTTGAAAACCATAACTTTTATATCATATCATACTTTAATAATTAATTTTCATTTAATTATCTTGTATAGAATAAGTAGTAAGTTAAGTGATTATTAATAATGGCTATCCCAATTTTAAAAAAAGAGTACTTGGACATGATCCCCGAGTACAGTGGTGAACCCTCCATGCTCAATAGGTTTATTTCAATTTGTGAGAAGATAGTACAGAAATTTTACGTAGTTGATAACCCTGAAGATTTCCAGAACGAATATTTGTTTTCATCTATTCTTGCTAAATTGAAGGGTCAAGCTCTAGAAATTGTAGTTAATTCAAATACTTATGCTTGGGATGAGGTCAAAAACATCCTTTTAACGAGTTATTCCGATAAAAGAGATTGCTTTACCTTAAACCTAGAAATGGCGGAGTTAAAACAGGAAAACAGTGAATCACCATTCCATTTTTATGAACGAGTTCAAAAATTACTAAATTTACAAGTAGCTTTTTTCCTAAACAAAGAAAATACCGTTGCTAAAGACTTTTTAATTGCTTATGTACAAAGATTAGCATTAAGAGTGTTATTAAGGGGATTTCAAGAACCATTAGGATCCTTGATGCGAACAAAAAATCCCAGCTCTTTAAATGAAGCATTAAATATGTTGACCAACGACTTCCAATTTAAAAATAATAAGCTATTTCAATCTAATAGGCAAATGCTACCACCAAAACCTCAAAACCTGCCAATTCGTAAACCTATGAATAATTATTATCCATCCTCTCAAAATCAACATAAACAATTTCCACAAAACAATTCAGGCCAGTTTAATAGACAAAATTATGTAAATCATAGCCAACAACTAAAACCTTTTGTAAATCACACACAAAAAACAAATCAAATGTATCAACCCACGCCGATGAGCATATCAACTCGCCAAACAGGAAACCCAATTAAACAAAATAGGTTGTATCAAATAACAGGAAAACCAGTTGAGGAGGAAGTTCGTAGTAATTCAGTTGATAAGATAACGGACCAAGTGCAGAGTATTTCATTGACAGAACAGACTGATGACGCTTGCAACTTCACGGAAGACTATCTCCATATCCCGGAAATGCAAAATGAATATGACGTAGATGACTTTACTAGGGAAGACAATGCCTATGGATTTTCACAAGAAAACGAAAACGTTCAGAATCATTTTTTAGGCCTAACCACATTAAAAGAAAATTTTGCAAAAATTACAAAACCACTTACCACTTGTTTAAAAAAGAATGCCAAAATTGATATTGAAAAACCTGATTATGTAGAATGTTTCGAAACGTGTAAAAATATTCTAACTAATGAACCTCTGTTGCAATACCCCAAATTTGAAAAAGAATTCATACTAACTACGGACGCGAGCAATTTTGCCGTGGGAGCAATTTTGAGTCAGGAGAATAATGGACAAGATCTTCCCATAGCTTACGCCAGCCGCACTTTAAATGATAGTGAGGTCAATTATTCAGCAATTGAAAAAGAACTACTCGCGATTGTATGGGCAACCAAACATTTTAGACCATATTTATTTGGTAGAAAATTCAAAATTTTCACCGATCACAAACCGTTACAGTGGCTATTTTCTGTCAAAGAACCTAGCTCTAAGCTCTTAAGATGGCGACTCAAGCTAGAAGAATATGATTATGAGATACGATATAAGAAAGGGAAAACTAATAAAAATGCTGACGCACTATCCAGGATTCAGCTAAATATTACTGAAAAAAGCTCAACAAAACCTCGTGATAACACAAGAAAAGAGTTAGAGAGGACAGCAGCGGAATCAACCTTACTCTACTTTCCAGAATTAGATGGATTAGATGACGACCAATCAATGATCGTGAACTTTGACTTAGAAGAAGACAACGCTGTTAATCAAGAGGAAATCGATGAAACAAATGACCAAACGATCCATTCAAACTTTGAAGGTAACACATCGGTAGAGATTCCAATTTCGGACGAGCCGGTAAATTTTGGTAGAAATCAAATTTTTGTATCAACTGTAAAATACCAACCCAAAGGAGTAAAAATAGTGAAATTGTTTGGAACATCGAAATTAAGATTAATTGTTGAATTGTCTGAAAATAATTTTGAAAACGATATTATTAAATTTATAAAAGAATACCTAGTGCCAAAAGT
Organism: Aphrophora alni; assembly: GCA_963513935.1. Classification (NCBI taxonomy): domain Eukaryota; kingdom Metazoa; phylum Arthropoda; class Insecta; order Hemiptera; family Aphrophoridae; genus Aphrophora; species Aphrophora alni. Next base: position 95,654,887 of record OY740765.1, read on the forward strand.
TAAGTATAATGTTTATTTTGAAAACGATGTCTATGAGAAATTTGCAATATGTGTATCCAGAACCTTTAAGAATTCTAAACTTTGTTTAGTTAAATGTAACACCAAATTAATAGATATAACTAGAGAAGACGAAATTCAGGAAATAATAAATAATTATCACACAAGCAAGACCAACCATCGTGGGATGCAAGAAACGTATGAGCAGATAAAGAGGAAATACTATTGGCCGAATATTAAAGGACACATTCAAAATTTTATCAATAACTGTGATATTTGTTTGAAATCAAAATATGAAAGAGTACCTCTGAAATTAGAAATGAATCTTACGCCTACACCTGTAAGACCATTACAAGTAATTTATGTAGATAGCATATCATTAGAGAAAAACAGATTTCTCAGCATAATAGACGGATTCTCTCGTTACGCGCAAGTGTATCGTGTAGGAGGAGCACACGCCACAGAAGTTGCTGATAAACTCCTAGATTATTTCGCACACTACGGAATTCCTGAGCTTATAGTGTCAGACAATGGAACTGAATTTAGTAATAGGATAATAAAGGAGATCACTGAACTTCACAAAATAAAAATTCACTTCACATCTACCCAACATCCACCTTCTAATGGATTATGTGAAAGATTCCATTCCACTTTGATTGAACATGTAAGATTATTAAATAACCAAGAAGAATTCAGGAAAGATAATATTGTAAAGAAAGTGAAATATGCAGTCATTGCATATAACAATAGTATACATTCCGTGACTAGACTGACACCTTTTGAAGTACTATATGGACATGTAAATTCTAACAACATCTTAGACATGGACATAGAAAATCAGCTTATCAATGATTATGTAATAACTCATAAGGAGAAGACCAGAAAATTATACGAACAAATTAGACAAGCCAATCAAAAAATTAAGGAAGACATTCAAAACAAAAGAAACCAAAATAAGGAACCACTACCTGAGATTCCAACAGACGTTTATGTAAAAAATGTACAAAAACAAAGCAAAACAAAAAATAAATTTAATAAGGAACAAATATTGACGACAGATAAGGATAAGAAAACCGCCGAAATTCGAGCCAGGCATTATAACACAAAGAAGAAAATACATTTGTCCAACATTAAGAGACCGAGGAAAACAGCCAAATTTAAGGAAATTAATACAATTAATCATGTTCCAAGTCCTTCCTGTTCCTTAGAGAAGCCATCTCAATCACAACAGAGATAAGAGATATTTCACAGAACCCAGGTATAATGCCAATTGAATTAGGTTTAGCTAAGTTACAAGCATCTTATCATACTTTTATACACTATTATAATTTAAAACCTATATATAATCAGTTAAATAATTTAGAATTGTACTATAATGATGTTTTGACATATTTCAGAAAAAATGTGTAAACTGTGAACTAGAAGTTGAGCCAAATATTAAATTTGAAATTAAAGAAACAATTAACTATTTCCGGTTCATAAATCACACCAAAAAAGTAATTAAAGAAAAACTAGAAATAATAACTGTACAAAAAGATAGCAATAGAAAGGTAAAAAGAGGAATTGTTAATGGTTTAGGCTCAATAATTAAATTTGTAACAGGTAACCTAGATGCATACGATGAACAGAAATATAACAGTTTTATGGAAGAAGTTAGAAAGAACCAATTTAACATAATAAACCAAATGTCCTATCAGTATACAATTAATAACCATATTATGGATGAGTTTAATAAAACAATAAATGTTGTAGAAAGTAATTTTAATGAATTGAAGAGTAAGCTATTGTTTATGAATACAAATTTAGAAAAATCTATAGAATTAGGAAATTTTAGAGATATACTTAATCAATTAAATATATTATATAATATTGTACTGAGCATAATCGTAGATTTAGAAAATTCATTAACCTTTTGTAAGCTAGGAGTATTGCACCCCAGTATTATATCCACAAGAGAATTGTTCGATGAAATTGTAAAAATTCATAAATTTTATGGTGATCAGTTGCCATTAACGGCAAGCATAGAAAATGTGTGGGACTTTGAAAACATAATAGAAATAAGCTGTAGAATAAATAATGACGAAATAATTTATTTTTTAAGGCTACCAATTGTAGAAGAAGAAGAGTTTAAGTTGTATAAACTATATCCTATTCCAACTAAATATGAATCTAATTATGTTACTATAATTCCTAAGGTTAAAAACATTTTAATGTCAGACACTAAACTAATAGGTTTAGACAATGTATGTAAAAATAAAATTAGAATGAAATTTTTGTGTTCACACGAACTAGTGAATCACAATAATTTAGATTGTGAAAAATCTATTTTGCATTCTGTTAAAACTAATGATTGTCAATACACAGCACTGGAAATTAATGATAGTATTGTATAATGTTGTACCTATGCCACAGAAAACATTTATTAATTATAACTTGAATTTATGGACAATGTTAATCTATGTAATAATAATAATAATTATAATATATTTTACTTATAAAAAATGTCAAAATAATAGAAATCCAGTAGTAGACAATCAACATCCACCTCCGGATGTTTTATTTAGGGATGGAGGAGTTATATAATTAAATTAACTAAATATTACATAAGTAATATATGACAAAACCTTTGTCATATATGTAGCTGTAGGAATTACGATTACTAATCAACAAAACCGCAGTTGCAGTTCTTAGGAATAGGCTTAGACCATAGTTTACTTTTAATGTTAAGAAACAATGTAAGAACAGAGTCTGTCTGGTAACCAGTGAGTGAACATCATTGTTACAAGTTCTCTCCAATAATAATTATTATTGTAATTGTTATTATTGTAAAATCTGTTATTGTTTTTAATAAATAAAACATTTTTTTTAAAAACAAGTTTTTCACAAGAAAAACTATAACTTATATATATATATATATATATATATACTTCTTAAAGTCAATGTGTTTTTAATTATAAAGTAAGTTTGATTTTAATATTTAGTAAAGATATATTCATTTTAATAATAATTAGATAAATGATCGTCATTGATATTTATGTTGAAATTTTGTAATATGTTTTAAAGTTAAGAAAATTTATGATTTGAAATTTTGAATAATATATAGAATTAAAAAAGGAATTTTTAATTAAAATATAAATTTTATTTCTGGATGACATTTTGTTGTGTGGATTTTAAACTAACTCTTTGTTGTTTTCAGCTTAAAATTAAGTGTGTTTTTTAAAATAATTTGTGCTCTCATAAATTTCACAATTTTAAATAGATTCTGCAAAATAACTCTTTCAAATGACACTCCCTGAGAATGAGTTTTAAAGTTAAAGCAATAAGAGAAAAAAGAGCTAGTTTTGATTAAACAATAAAAGTAATAAAGGAATTTTAGAGGCATTGTGGTGTTTTGCAGAATAAGGACATTAATAAATAATTTATCAAGCAGTTCCCCAAAGGTGGGACTTGAATAAAATTAAGGGTTTATTGGAATTGCATAGCATTAAGTTTAATTTCCCATTTACAACCTTCTGTTGTGAAAAACGTCAAAAGAAATAAAGAGTTAAAGCAAACATCACACTGTTTCAATACGTAGTCAAAATAATAATCATAGCAAAAATATTTCACAAACTTTATCATATTCTATACATATTAAAACTTTGTACTAATTTTCACCCAACCATAGTCAAACTAATAATCAATGCAAAGATATTTAAAAAATTTCACACATACATATTAAAACTAAAAATCAACAAAAAATATTGCACTAACTTTCTCAGACATACATAGTCAATCTAATTATGAATGCAAAAATATTCAAAAAACTTTCTCACTTACCCATACATATTGAAACTAAAAATCTAGGAAAAATATTGTACATATTTTGTCAGACCAACATATATAGTCATACTAATTATCAATGCAAAGAATATTGCACAAAGTTTCTTATATACCCATACATATTAAAACTACTAATCTACAAAAATATTGCACTAACATACTCAGACTCCCATACATAGTCAAACTAATAATCAATGCAAAAATATTCCACAAAATTTCTCACATACCCATACATAGTAAAACTAAAAATACACTAAAAATATTGCACTAACTTTCTGAGACTTCCATACATAGTAAAACTAATAATCCTTCCCTCCCCCCACACTTTACACTACAACCACCAGCCCCTTTTCTTCTGCTCTCCAACTGACTGACTCCATTACTGTGCTACATTAGTCTGATCACGGTGCATTGTCTCTTATCTATTAACTTTTTAGCTCATAATAATTGTTATAAACTAAATATTAATAATTTTTATTATAACATGGTTATTTTCAATTAAAAGACTGTTTATATTTGTAATACTCAATTTTTGAATTTTGATTTGGTACCAAAATATCAGCTGATTGCTGAAAAGGAATTTTTATGATTGGTTGAAATAAAGACGACATAAGTCAAGTTGACGTATGTAAATAACATTTGAAATAAGGGAAAGAAAAATTAAAATAGATTTCAAAAAATATGTATTTAAAATAAATAATGTTTAGTTTTAAGATTTGGAGTGAAATTTTGTGTATGTAAAAGTGAAAGTGTGTGTTACCAGGCAAGAATGACTTGGACAATGTCCGTGGAACTAAAAAGGTGAACCTGTGCTAGCATCAAGTGTGCAGGCTCAAGGTTAATCAGGGAGTCTAGAGACAACGTTCAAAGTGAACGGACGTATTTTTGTTTGTAGGAAAGTGATTCTTGAGAACAATGAAATTTGTATTAAAATGTTTTTTATAATAAAAAAATAATGTAGATAACAAATATTTTAAAAAACAAAAGTGTATAATCAGAAAGTCTAGAGCTGGCATCTGAAATGGTCAGACGGGTTTGTGAGTAGTGAAAGAAATATTTGGAGGACAATGAAATGTGTTTTTGATTGATGTGTTGGACTTGTGAACAATGTAATTTAATGTTTAAGAGTCTAGAGCTGGCTACTGAAAGAGACAGACGTGTTTTCCCATACAATATAGAAACATGTACTTTATAGTAAAAGACTGTTTTAAAGTGCTGAATAGAACACAATGGGTGAAAAATAAAAACAAGTTACTGTATATTAATAAAAACAGTTGTTGTGAGTATTATTGAAAGATGATTTCGAGAGACAGGCATGTTTTCATTTAGAGCATTATGCAAACAGTGGCGGAGTTATCATCAGGAAACTAACACATCAGCGAACTGCAATGAACAATCTTTCCTTCAATATAGGACTGGCAACAGGTGTTAAAAAACACTCAAAATTAAATATTGTAAAACCATTTTAGATTAATTATTGTTTGATGTATTAGTTATAAATTTAATGATTTTGATATTTTCTTTTTATAATTACTTTGCTGTTAAAAAATTTAACGATGCCTACTAAAAAGAATAATTTTGTTGAGATAAAATAATTAAAAAATACTTAAAATAAATAAGTCTAATTACTCATTTTAATGAGTAATTTTCTAGAAGTTGCAACTCAACACTTAAACTAAAGATTCAAGATTTTGACATTCTTAAAAGGTAGAACATAAACATAAAAAATAAAAGTAGGCTGTTTAATTTAAGCGGTGTTTACACTAGCATGTAGCGCTTGCGTAAGTAGGACATGCGAGTTGATGCAAACTGTACTTGCATTCAAGTTAAGGTTTACACTACACACCTACCTTCTTTGCAAGGGAAACTTGCTTAAAGTCCAGTCAGTGCAGTTCTTCATTTGGTGCGGAATGTCAGATTATATAGAAGACATTCGGGCTGTAGAGAGAGTTGCAGTCAGTGTTATATGTGATGAGCTTTTTGAAGAAGCAAACGAGTTACTATTAAAAATGAAGAGGAGAAAACGAAGGTCATGTTTGAAAAGAAGTTGGGTATCATGAAGGTTGCAATGAAGAGGATCAAGACTATTAGATGAATTGGCGAGAGAAGACAAAGATAGACAAAAAATAATAATATCTGTACAACATTCCTTATTAAATTGATGTTGCTCAAATAACATGATTTGTTTGTTTTGGATTTGGAATAGCCTCCTAAAGTTAGTTTGGCTGCTTACTTACGGGACACCCAGTATAATATGTAAACAATAATAATAATATAATATATATGTATTCAATTTAAACACAAGTTCAATCATAATCAATTTATTAAAGAATTCTCAAAGGAAATATTGGTTATCAGTACATTATTAAAAAAATGTAATCCTCATAAAGGTAAAAACAAACTAAGTATTGAAAATGATTTTGAACTTTTCTCACATGTTGTTGGATTCTTCCTCTTCGCCTTGATCTAAAATGCCTTTGATAGCCATTGACAATAAGTTGTTATCCTGTCCTATTGGAGCCGACAAGTCCATATAATGATACATGGTAGAGGTTGCACTGTTCTCACTTGATGAGTAGTTTGGGGATGGAGTCAATACGTTTGGGGGTGGAGTCGGTACGTTATAGGCTAATGTTGGGTTGTGTGTATGTTTGGTTTCATTCTTAATTCAAATAAATAGGTTTGAATTTGTTGCATAGCAAGTAAAGCGGAGGACTCGGGCAATTTTTTCAGTTGGTTTGCAACAAATTGTCCGAATACATCAAACTCATTTCTTTCTGCCATCTGTACATTACGAGGTTCTAATACCTTATCTGATATCTCTCTCAGTGCTGTAATAGAAGTTTCAATAGCTCGCTTGAATACGTATTTCTCAGGCTGCGAATCTTTTCTTTGGCTTCGTTAACGTTAAAGTTTTTCAAATTCATTGCTTTTACCATCTGTAACCTGGCTTCTTCTTTAACATTTCTGTCTTTGTATTCAGGCAATTTATAGTCCCACAAACAAGGGTGTCCCTCATAAAGTTCTAAAAAAGTTTCAATAGTAGTTAAATTCCATTTATCTAACTTTTGGACCGTTTTGCCTTCCTTCTTTACTGTATCCCTTCCTATCACTAGTTCATCACCTTCATTGTTGAAGTCTGGATCAGCCATGACAACTCCCTAAACAATTATAACACAAAATTCAACTCAATGCACAGAGCACACACCAAACACTCTCGTCACTTGTTTACAAGTAGTAGTTGTCTGCAAGCAACAGGTTTACACAGGAAAGTACAGCTAGCGCGCAAGTGGAGCTTTCGCGAAAGTTGTTAGTTGCGCAAGTAATTTCTGTCAAAACAGATATTATTTGCGAAAGCAACAAATGCATGCAAGTCCGCGTTGCAAGTTATACTTTCGTGCATTTTAGTGTTTACATTTGTAAGATTTTCTGCAAGTTGGATGCAAATAAAACTTACACAAGCGCTACATGCTAGTGTAAACGCCCCTTTTAGTAAACTTATAATAAATTTATGTATTTGTTCAATAATGTGTTTAATAAAGAATGTTCAGTTTCAGGAAAATAAACAAGGACTTCTTATTTACTGTTAAACCACTGAAAAGTACACTTAAAAAAGAATCACGACCCTGAGAATTTTTATTAACAAATAATAATTGAATTTTTTTTTACTTTTTCAAAATTGGTGAGTTAATTCCACCTGGCACCCATAAAGCTGAGCAATTTATTTCAATTCTTATTTTTTTTATTGGTTAGCAAAAGTAAGTTCCTCACATTTTTATAGAATCACATCTTTAACAAACGTTTATTATTGCCTAATAAATATGGATTTAACAAATTGTATTAGATTGATATAATTTATATCATAAATAATAAAACGGACTTAAGTTTTAATATTTCAAAGTAGGCCGTACTTTGTACTTAATAACTACATTGCAAAAATTGAATCTTAATTGATATGGAAAAAAAAAACTTAAAAACTTTAAATATCTAAAAGGTTATTTAACGTGGAAATTTTAAAAGTGAACTTCCTGGCCTTTAATGAGGCAAATTCATTTATTATTGAATTACATTCTAAAATAGAGACTACTAAACAATCAGTACAAGACCATCCGTTTTGCCCGGAACTACACTACTTATTTGAGACACACGACAGAACCTGACATTCCGTTTAGAAAGTTATATTAAAAAACTGGAAATTATTTGCAACATTACTAGGCCCATTATGATGTGACTCGCTTGCAGTCTAAAGGCTCCACACATGCTCCAAATAGACTACCTGACACGGCCGTCCTTGTTGGGGCCTTGTCCTACACATGCTTCGACCAAACCAGGAGACATGATCACCAGATCAGGATAGAAGAAGTACTTGTGATGCATAGTACATTTAAAATGGCTCCATATCTATCTAAATATCAAAAGATAGGTATAGCTCTATGTGCAGGTATACTTACAGGTGAAACATGTAAAAGGAAGAGTAGTGTGTGGTCTAAGAAGTGGTTGCAGAAAAGGAAGTGTTTCACCCATATGAAACTTGTAAAGGAATTGGATGCAGATGATTACCATAATTTTATAAGGATGGTGAAGATGGTTTTATGGAGCTACTTATGGTATGGCCAAATCCATCATCGAAAAGAAAAGTATGGTCTTGAGAAAATCTATATCTGTTTAAGAGAGGCATTTAGTTACATTCTGTTATTTAGCTATGGGTTACATACCGATCCACCTTTTAAAAAACTACACCTTCAAACCTCACTATCTCCGAATTACTATTACTTCCATCAACTTTACCCATTTTCTATCCCCTGCTTCGTCAAAACAAAGAAAACATATAAACATCGCCCGACAAATAACAAAATATTTGAGTAGTTGAGTCAATCTGCATGCTTATATGGCCTTTACCTTTGTTATCACCAATAATACAGACTTTGGTATTAAAATCATCAGCACCAGTAGCTTCAATATTGTAGTCAATTGAAAAGAGATTTTATCACTTTAATTTTATTCACTTATGGTGTCTACCTTCATTATATATGACATCTTCATCTGGTTGCACTATATCGAATTGCTGTCTCTTATTAGCAGGCTATTTTACTCTGCTATTTATCTCGCATTGTTGATACATCGAAGCCTGTAACAAATTCAAAAATTAGCTGAAGTTACTTTTAATGTTATTAATTTGTTAATTTGCTCGACCTTAGGGCGCCAGGTTTGCTTTAGCATACCAATTTAGAAAAAAGAATGAATTTAATTATTTATAAAATCTCTGGGGTCGTAGGCTCTTTTTACTGTGTACTTACAGTGGATTTTGGTTTTAAATGAGAACACTTTGGCTGAAATGTTACAAAGAAAACATTTATTAAACATTCAAAGAAACATCCTACAAATATTATTAACAAAAAAAAAAATCATATTATAAATACTAGTTATCCTTTTAGTTTTAATAACAAATTATGAATTTATATTTCCTTTATTTCTTTCTTTCAAATTAATTAATGTTATCTTCAAAAATGCTTCTACAAATGAAATTGTTGCAACAGGAATTTAATCTATGAATTTTTTAGTAACTTTGTAGTTCTAAAAGAAAAATGAAAAGATTCTATTTTCATTATTTAAAAACTTCATTTTACTATTATCTCTTCTAGTAATAATCTACTAAATTTTCTTTAAATAGATAAACATTTACAAAACAATTAATTTAAAACATAATACAGGTTATTAATCAAACAGGTAATATATAGCGTCTATACCACAACGCCGATCTAAATAAAAAACATTGTCCGTTTCCGAATGGAAGACTGATGTCCTACAAGTTGAAATTTTACTGCTCCTAGTAGATTCTCCCTCGTTCAGAAGTTGTTTTCTCAAGTTGTTGAGAATGTTCATAACTCGCGTATATAAACCATTGTCTTTTATGTTCCCGCGTTATTGTCATTGAAACACGCTCTTTATAGATTTTTTAAACACTTTCGATCTCTATTTGAGACAAAAAATCAAATGTACATTGTTCTAATAGAACCTAGAAACTCTTTCTACGATCTTATCTCTCCAAACACTAGACTTCGACTTTGAAAAACACAACTTGTCCATTTTAAGCGGTTAACTCTAACTCTACAAAACACATCCAGTCCCTTCAAGCTCTGGACTTCAACTGCCGTTGCCATGAGGCAAATTCTTACTTCCGAAAGCGTTCCTTCCGGTTACTGTTCACACATTTTACCACACTGCCGTAAAATACAAATGATTTACTTAACATAAGAAACAAACTAAATTACATTAAAATTAAACATGGTAATTCATACTGTTGTCTTGAAAATCCATTTTTCTTTTATTAATGAAGTTACTAAATTTAAATTATTATTTGAATCTCTTATCTCTTTGGCTTAACCGCGTCTTTTAAATGAGTCTATATTAAAATCTGACTTTTTACACTGTCACAAGCCACAGTCTGCATTCTCATCAGACAACATTTGCGTCTCAACACCTTTATTATCCTTTAACCTCTGATATTTTTTCCTTCTTCCAAAATTTCACCAAATTTAGCAATTCTCTTCCTCCAATTTTCCACCTATTATATATAATAATCCTTTACCATTATTGTATATTTTCTCACAAATTTGTTCAGCACGATTTTTAAAATAATAATCTTTCTTAAAACCATTCACTCCATAATCACATTTCGTGTTCTAGTTTTAAGCTCTTTTTTACATACTCTATCTTGAACTAGTATACAAATATTAAGTAACATAATTTTTCATTCTTTATAAATTAGTATCAATAGTAAAATCCCCTCAAAAAAATAGAGCATTTAAACAAACTGTTAACATAACATATCTAAAACAATAGTTTCCGTGAATTATGTGTAAACTTACAGACCAACCATTTAATTTTTTTTTCTTCACTACGGTGGGAGGATTCTATTTCCTTTTTTTCTTGTTTTATCCTATACTTGTATTAGTATCGTCTGCTTTCACACCAGTTAGGTTATTCAGTTTAGGCCTTCTTGATAGATATTTTCTTAAGTTGGTGGTTGTTTATCTTAAATAGTTGCTCATTTGCCTTAGGCATTGGAGTTGCAACTCCTATTTGGGGTTTCTGAGGTTATCATTTCCTGTAATCCTTTCCTGTGAAAAATTGTCTCTTTACCTTCCAGTGGGGGTGACTGTAATAGATCACATCTCTGTTTAGAGATATGGTAGTTTATTTTTATATGTTTGATGTGCTGTGTCTTGCCTACAGGTTTAAAATCCAGGAGCCCATAGGTAACTTAAACTAAATAATACCCTCCCACCCAAGCTCTTCCGACTGGGAGTTAATCAAATGATATGTGCACCAACAGTGTATCGACAGCTTTGGAGTGGACAACATTGTATTTGTCAGTGAACTTGTTTCTGTGCTTCAATGTTAATACCACCCAAACGATCGTTTAAGATTTGGGCCAATTTTCATGTGTACTCTGATCTGTATAAAAAATATTTATCATTAATACCTAAATATTAGTCTAACGGCCATAGTTTGGCCTAACAAGATCATATGTCGATCACAAGTATACTAAGTGTTTGCGTGAGTTATAAGTAATCCCTAATTATTGTTAATTGCTCATGTGAGTAGGTTGGTTAATTGGTAATATATCAGCCCTTGATTAGTTTTAGTGGTTGTGTCTAGAATGAGTCAACTGGAAATAAAATCCATCCTCTGGGCATATTTCCTGGGGTCTATTTATTGTATTTTAACCTAATAGGATTTCTTTTGGCCATAACCATTCCCAATAAGACATTTTTGTCTTATGCTCTCAAGTATAAATCTACTTTATAAAAAGTATTTTTACATTCACTTTCTAATTTTAACCCTAGGGATATCAATGTTTGCTATCTATATGTAAAATAGTCATTTGATAAAACGCCTAGTTTGCCCACAATGCTCTTTTTGTAGGCCTAATGTTCATTTTATTTAAGTGCAAAAATGCATCCGGGAGCGACCACTCTCGTATGTGCCCTTTGTGCTTGAATTGTTCTTTGTTTTATCATTTCAGTATAATAACTAAATACAAGTATCTTTGTTGAATATATCAATTATTAATCATTAAAAAAACTATATGATTTACAATAGACTAAATAACTAAGTCCCTCTGGTCTATGGTGTCCTACATGTAAATATATAAAAAAGTGACAGGTTTAAAAATAATATTGATCTGAATTTAATCTTAAATTGACACTGTTTAACATTAAATATTTACTAAAAAAATTTGCTCACCTTATGGGCGCCAGGTAGCATTAGCTTACCAATTTTGAAAAGTTAAAAGTTAATTATTATTACATAAAAAATTCTCAGGGTCGTAGATACTTTTAAAAGTGTACTTTTAAGTGGTTTTTTCGTAAATAAAGAATCTTTATTTGTTGTGCTGAAACTGAACATGGTTATTTATTATGGTTATTCATATACATATATATTCATGGTACATTCTTTATTATATTATCTGAAATTATTTATATCGTAAATTTAAAATTATTCTGTCTTGAAGAGACCAAAATTCATTTTAATGATTCTACTTTAATTAGTTGCAACTTTTACTGATTATACTTATTATGAGCTTCCTTATTCTCATACATTAAAAATTTATATAATTTTATTTAGAAGTTAAATTAAATCCTTTTTTACAATTACTGCTTACATTACAACTATTCATTTAAACAAATTTTAACATATTTTTTATCAATTGTCCTTTTATGTACAGAAATTTATATAAAATTGTCTATCATTTTTTGTTACCACATGTGGTCATTTCCATGGTGAATGTCCTTTGTGGTAAGCAGCCCTCGGTCCTGAAGTGCAAGTTCATTGTAGACGTAATCAGCCCGCCTACGATCTCAAATTGTCTTTTCAAATTCACAGTACTACTCAAAGTGTTAATCACTTTCCTGCACACTATACAGTCAATTAATTTCAAACTGTCCATTTTATTCACTTTGTTACCAACTCAGATATTTACACTACATTGTCCTTAAATATCTTTAAACAAAAATACGTCTGACAAAGTCAGATGCCACCTTGAGACTGTTTAAAACATTTACACTACATCGTTCTAAAATTTCTTCTAACAGAAAATACGTCTTACTACATTGAATGTTCCCTTTAGACTGCTTCTAAAATATTTAAAGTTTTTAATATAAAATTGCATCCAATCAAGTCAGACGCCGCTGTAAGACTAACTACCCGCATGCTTGCTTTCTTAGATCCCACAAATAAGCGTCCTTTCAAATGTACAAAGTCAGCTAAAAAACTGTTCACATACTTTGCACCATGGACACTACTTAAGTCATTTATATGGCAACAGGTTCTGTCTGTTATCACAACACAATATATCACTTAAACATTTATTACAACTTACAACTAACATTTTATACTTCAAATTAATATTTTGGAAATCTATATTGAATTTTTATTACCCTTGTTATAATATTTATTTTCCAGTCATTCATTTGACTCATGTGGTCTTCTCTTAGACCAATTATAAATCTCCCGGTTTATTTTCATTTTTCAAATCTTAACTCTTCAACGGTTACCCGACCTGCTAGCGGGTTGATTTTTTATGCATGGCTTAGTTCACCAACTCTAACATGTATTTTGCAATTCAACATTACGACCACTTAGAATCGTCTTATCACAATAAATAAAATACCGTTGGAAAACTAATGTTCCGTAGATGCATAATCATGCAAATAAAATACCACAAAACGTTATATATAATATTCCAAAAATTGGTGAAGTTCGCATATTTTTGATGCGTAAAATCGTAGATTTCAACTCTGCGGTTTTTAGTAAAAACGACGCCATTTTCCCCCATATGATTACAAATCTATTTTTCTGTCAAATAAGTCGACCAAAACACTGTTCAATAGATCACATGTTTCTCTTTCTAATCGTAGATTACAAATTTTTCTGCGTCTCACAGATCCAGAGATATTTTACTTCACAAAACTAGAAACTTGACGGCACGAAATTCAATTGGCATTCGGTGCAGTTTACGAAATGACAATCGATTTTTCTTTCGATATTTATAGTATGTTGTAGACGAAATTTCATTCTACAAGTTGGTACCACTTGACATACCTTACAAATATTTTTTGTAGCTTCTTTTCAAGTCGAAACATAGGCTATCTTACGCAGTACTTTGTTTTACCTTAGTTTACCACAATTTTTACGATATAATGTTGCAAACCTGCTGATCATTTAGTTCAATAATTCCTCACTAGTTTGCAGCACTCTACAGACATCATACCATAGTTTGAATATTACAAACGATAACATACGTTGTTGGCCAGTCCTGCTGGATGCCCGAGCATTCGTTGGATTTCATGTTGGCCAGCACCGCTAGCCGTCGGATCGCAAAGGACAACTGCTGTGGAAAAAATCCGACTTGGCATGCTAATGGCGGCTGCCAGTAGAGCTGGCCGCGTGATCGCTGAGGAATAGCGGCAAATATTCATTCCGATGGCAAAGGGTTAACAAAGCGACTTTAACTTCAGAATCATGAATACCAATAACAAGAATGTCTCGAACTAAGCTATTACGTAAATCGCCAAAGTCACAAGAATCACTTAAATTTTTTAATATCGCCACATATTATTCATATAATTCATTATGTAATTGTTTCCGATTAAAGAATACATGTCTCTCATACGTTACATTAGCCAAAGGAATAAAATAATTTTCAAAACTTTTAATTACAGTTTCTAAGTTTTCTAAATCCACTAAGATTAAAAGATTTTAAAATGTCTTGCCCTTTCTCACCCATGTAATGAAGTAATAAAGCTACTTTTCTTTTGTCTTTAGTAGACTCTGGTATGAATGTTTCAATGAAAATTTCATACCTGCTTTTAAATTTTTTCTAGTTAGTTGCTAGATTTTTGAAATTTCATTTGTACTATTATTAAATCTTGTTAACACCGCTGCTACCATGTTATGTTCGGGTTCATAATTACTTAAATAAATATACATTTTTAAGAAGTAAGTTTAATATGCAAGACATGTCGTGGTTCACTTTCATACTGGCTGTCTACCCATAGCAACCAATACCTTTTTCTACAATATTTACTTTAGATTAGGCCTACATAACACCAAGTAAACATTCCTTCAAGACCAAATCATGGACGATCATTTAAAAGCACATTACCCATGGAAATACGATTTGATAATGTTGGTCATATGATAGTAGAGGAGGAAAATAAACCAAGAAGATGTAGAGAATGCAAAAACAACACTAATATGTGTGTGCTGTGTCAGGTATATCTTCACACAAACTGTTTTGTATTATTTATAATAGATCACACTAAGTAATAATTTTTGTTTTTGAAAATCCCAAATTTGCGTATATGCAACTTTTTGTTGTATAAAAAGTAAAAACATGAATTTTTTTAAACCGAAGAGTTATTTTAATGTAGTAATAAAATGCAGTAAAAACATCAAATTAGATTTTTTTCATTAACCTTAGGAACTAATGGGTTAAAACATGTACACCAACAACTATGCAAAATTATTAAATATCAATATTGATTACAAACTCACTTAGAGAATAGTACCCTCAGACTAGGAGTGTGTTTGGTGTAATGGGCATGTCCTCCCTTCTACCCTTTTCCCTAACCTGACTTGACGGTACAACCCATTCCAAGAAAACTAGGTATACAAATTACTGCTTAGCTATATTTAATTCTTAAAGTTTAAGTACAAGTTAAATGTACCGACGCCGCACAGCCTGGGTAGAGGAAATTACACCTCTCTCTGTCCCAGGCAAGTACCAACACAGAGATGATTGGGAAGTGAGACCAGTGCAGGATCATATGATAGGGGGATCCCCCCCCCCTGCTAGGAAAGTGGGGCATCCAGGTCTACCCTGCTTGGGCGATACGGTGAACCTTGATGAAGGGGTGGCTGGTGATTGAGGTGAAGATTCTTTGTGGAGGGTTGGATCCAACACATCACTATGCGCTCTGGAGGCTTGGGTGAGCCACGATCGGGTCTGGTAATCCCAGATCAGGGGTTCCCGCTAAGCAAATGCGTAGTGGGGCAAGTGCAGTTGCCGTGAGTAGGCCTATTGAAGGAGGAACAACCCAGATTCTATGGTTCGGATCTGGGAAGGTTCTCTGGATAGACAGCTGAGGGGCAGTGGCTGGGCTACGAAGAGCCTGAGTCGCGGGAGGACTTTTGTCAGGCGAATGCCTCACCGAGGATGGTGAGAACGTTGCTCAGGACCCTAGATGGGGCAAAAACCCAATTCTAACCTCCATGGATCGTACTAATGAACCGGAAGAATATAATCAGTCAAGAGCAGAGAGGAAATCTCCAGCAGAGAAGGTCCTTAGTCTGCTTCTTGAAAATGAGGAAATGCCTTTGGAAGTCCCCATGGGTCAGGCCAGCAAGAAGGCAGAAGAAGGGAAGGTAGAAGCTCCAGCTGAGCAAGCTACCACTTCCTCAAGGGACAGTGTTGACAGGTCTGCTGAGGTAGAAAGTCGATCTACTGTACTACCCTCTGAGAGAAGACCATCAGATGTAGATCTGAAACAAACGGCATCTAGGATAAACCGGATGCACGTTGAAGACACAGCCAAGAAAGGCGCCGCCTTCTACAGGGAGAAGAAGAGGCGGCGCAGAGAGGAGAAGAAGGCTGCGGCCATTTGGGTGGAATATCCGAAAGCTACTCCTAAGAGCAGGGGGGGGGGAGCTGTTGACGAAGGAACGCCAAAAAGGCAAAGGTCCGAAGTCAGCAGTCCTTCAGGCTCAGGTGTAAAACAGGTACCAAAGAGACCTAGGAGCGGGTTAGAATTCCCTTATGCAGAAAGGCTAACCTCCTTCAAAGTTGCGGTGGTGCCTAAGGACTTTCCGGAGAGGCTACTGACTGAGGAGGACATCCTGGAGCTCTCGTCTGCTCTCATCGTGCAGATGAAGCCCTTCTCAGATGGATGTCTACCAATCTTCAATGAGTCGCCGAAACTGGAAAGTGGAGCTATGGTATTGCAGTGCTGCAATCTGGAAACCAAGGGGTGGCTAGAGCAGGCTGTTACCAAATGCAACCCCTGGAAAGGAGCGATCTTGGAAGTGGTGGACGCGAAAAAGGTGATAAACATTAGTAAGGTTATCACCAGGTTTCTGCCCCCATTTGACAAGATGAAGGTGGAGGATGTGCTTATCAGAATCCATCAACATGACCTCAAGATCTCTACAAGAGACTGGAGGATCATCAACGCGAGAACCATGGGCCCTCAGGGGAGGACAGTGGTTCTGGGACTCAATGAAAAAGATCTGGAAGAGTTCAAGAAGAGAAACCTCAGGGTTAAGCTCGGTCTTGGGCAGATCCAGTTCCAAATCATTGGGAAAAAGTCAAAGGATGGTGATGCCAAGGAAGGTGCTGTAGCTGGTTCAGGCCAACCTTCAACATAAAAAGGCAGCCAGCCTTAAACTAGCCAGTAGATTCAAGGCCGAAGGCATCGATGAAGGCTCTGATCCAGGAGCCATGAGCGGTGAAAGGTAAGGTTCTGGGGGCAGGCTGATGTACGATACGTCATCGGACGTGCCCAGAACATGCATGTTAGTGAATAAGGATCTAAGTGTCTTTTTGCTAAATGAGTTCTGTTCCAGGGATCTGGTGGCTGCTAAGGTGAGATTGGAGGATCTGGAGAAATCATCATAGGCTCTGCATACTTCCCGTTTGACTCGGCCAATCCACCACCAACTGAAGAGTTAGCACGCATTGTGGGAGAAGCAAAGAGGAAAGGGGAACACCTAGTCCTTGGAGTGGACTCCAATGCGCACCACCTCGCATGGGGCAGTTCAAACTGCAATGCAAGAGGTAAGTCTCTAATTGATTATATGTCTAGTATTAATTTAGATATAGTTAATGTAGGTAACAAACCGACCTTCATCAACAGAGTGAGGAGGGAGGCCATTGACATCACAGTCTGTACTGAATGCACTGCTCAATTCATTAAGGGTTGGAGGGTCTCGGTGCAGCCATAACTGGTGGATCACCAGCACATTCTATTCGAGATGAGGTGGAAGCAGAGGATAGACATCTGGTACCGAAACCCCAAAAGGACGAACTGGGACAAGTACAGGGAGGACTTGGGGCAGGCTGTTCAAGATATAGAGTCAGAAGTGAGGGGGATAGAGGAGTTGGAAGAAGTTTCGGAGCAGCTGCAGGCTGCGGTGAAGAGAGCTTTTCAGGCCAACTGCCCCTCACACAAAGGAAAAACACGAAACGGTAAGGTGGTGGAACAAGGAACTAGCATAGATGAAGAGGGAGGTAAGAACTATGTTCAAGGCGTCTAAACATTTTGGTTGCTGGGAACCCTACCATAAAAAACTCACTGAGTATAACTCAGCCATTCGGAAAGCCAAGCAGGATTCCTGGAGAAAGTACTGTGAAAGAGTGCTCTGAAACAGCTAGACTCCAGAAGATCCTGAGGGCAGAATATACCAATAGGGTGGGCTCTCTGGAAATACCAGATGGCTCGTACACGCAGTCCGGAAAGGAGACTCTGGAATTACTTCTGGGATGTCAATTTCCGGATTGTGAGATGTGCACAGGGAGGAGTCCTATCTCTCCTGTTATGGAACCTGGTAGTGGATAAGATCCTGAGGCATCTAAACGAACAAGGATTCTACGCACAGGGATATGCTGATGATGTGGCCATCGTGGTATGAGGTAGAGACATGAGCATCGTTTGTGAACTCATGCGGGCTGCCTTTATCCAGGTGGAAAGGTGGTGCCAGGAGGAACAGCTAGCTTTTTCATTCCCTTCACAAGAAAAAGGAATCTGGGAGTGAGGTCGCCCCTAAGCTTTTTGGGCAGGAGGTAGTGCTGGAGAACCAGGTGAAGTACCTAGGTATTGTGCTGGATAAAAGGCTCACCAGGAACCCGCAGATAGACGGGTAGCAACCAGAGCCAAGTGTCTTATGTTTGCATGTAAGAGGGCTGTTGGTAAACAATGGGGTCTGCAACCTAAGGTGGTGATGTGGATATACACCATGATTATTAGACTACTAATTACCTATGCAGCGGTGGTTTAGTGGACAAAGACGGTACAAGGTGGTGTTGGAAGTAGAATGGATGGTGTCCAAAGGGTGGCCTGTTTGGCCATCACGGGGGCCATGGGGTCTACACCAACAGTTACCTTGAATGCTCTACTGGATCTCCCTCCCCTAGGGGTTTTTATTCAGGGACAGGCCAGGATGAGTGCATACAGACTGCAGAAAACGGGTTGCTGGAGAATGAGATGGCCTGCGATCGGTCACTGCAGGATAAATCAAGTGGTCAACAAGGAAGTGTTAGACATGCCCTCAGATCACATGATACCTAATGTTTCATTAGATAAGCCATTCAAGACGAAAATCTTCTCTAGGGAAGAATGGGAGTCTGGAAAGAGGTTATATAACGAGCAGCATATAGTCTGGTTTATAGATGGCTCGAAAACGGAGATGGGTATGGGCGGTGGTATAAATGGGATTACCCAGAGAGTTCCATCGTACTGTGCCTAGGCAAGCATACTACTGTTTTCCAAGCAGAAGTAGTTGCAATCTCTGAATGTATCAAGGAGAATCTAACAATGGAATACACAGGTAAGAACATTCTGATCTTCACAGACAGTCAAGCTGCAATTAAGGCACTAAACACGACTAGAGTAAAGTCGAAGCTGGTATGGGACTGCATCTCATCATTGATAAAGCTTAGTCAGGTGAACACGGTCACTGTGGGCTGGGTTCCCGTCCATTCAGGTATTGATGGAAATGAGAGAGCAGATTAATTAGCCAGGGTAGGTTCTGAATCCCTTTTCGTGGGCCCGGAACCGGTGTTCGGGATCTCCTATGGACATGCCAGAGCAGTGGTAGATACATGGATACGGGAGGGGATGAATAGGGCCTGGACGAATTCAACTACAAGTAGCCTTGCAAAGAGGCTACTTAGACCAAGCAAGAAACATGCTGAACAACTCATCTCTCTTAGAAGGGATAACATGAGGTGGGTGGTTGGGCTCTTAACGAGCCACTGTCACCTCAGAAACACCTACACAGGATAGGGATTGCTGCAGAAAATGTGGTTTGGCTGAAGAGTCCGCAGAACACATTCTCTTATAGTGTGAGGCGTTAGGACGAGCCAGGCTATACTCTCTAGGCCCTCCGGGGAAGGAGATGGAAACCATCCTAGACAACCCTATAGGTAGTATCTGTTCCTTCATAAGGATGACAGGTATTACTGAGTGGGTGTAGGGTGGAACTTGGGGCGGCAAAAGACCTTTAGGTCGACGCCGGTGAGGCCTCTGACAGAGGCTATCACAGCCCATAAAAAAAAAAAAAAAAAAGTACAAGGTAATTCTTAAAAGTTTAATTTTTTAAATGTTTTATTCTTATTTACACTGATAAAAGAAACGAAAATACGGTAGGCGTTTACACAGAAGCAGTTGAGGTCTATATTTTTTTATTGGGGTTGTACCGCTGAAAGCACCTGCAACAAAGGAAGTGTGGGGCCCCTTTTTTCCTCTCCACCCCAGACACATTCCTACCTTGAGGATACTGTACCTAAAGTATGCACTAAACTCTCAATTTTACAAGTTTTATTGCTAAAAAATTTGAAACTGTGTATCTAGAATTACATAGGAATAGCGTATATAGCTTTTTCCAAAGCATTGTAATATATGGTTTAAGACTGTGGGGTGGTTCTCCTAATGTTAAAAACATTTTAATCCTTCAAAGAAAGCTGTAAGTTTAACTGCAGGAGCAGCCTTCAATGAACACTGTAAACCTATTTTTATTACAGAAGATATTTATTATTGTATTTAGTTTGTTTCTATTTGAGTTAAATAAAAAAAAGAATTTGAATATTTAAGTTGTAGAAGTTTAGATTTTGTATGGATAGGAGACACAGGCTTCCCTTGGAAAGTGGTCCTTGGTATTACCTAGTAGTACACAAATAGGAAACACACACACCAAAACACTAAAGGTTTGAAATATTTTCATAAGGACTGTTCACTTTCTCAATCAGTAGGGGGTATAAAGAGAAGACTTAATTGTTTTTCTTTTTATAGTCTCTACTGAATGAGAAAGTGAACAGTGTTTAAAAAATATTTCGTAAACTATTATATTTCATAGTGTAGTACTAGGTAAATATCAAGGATCACTTTCCAAGGTAAGTCTGTCTTCTATCCATACAAAATCTAAACTAAAAGGCTATGTGCCCTATTAAACTGTAACCTAAAGTGTATAAGTGACATACATGGTCACAATACCAGGAGCAAACATCAAATCGATGTAACTTATGTTAGGCTTAAAAAATCTTAGTCAAATTATCATGGGTTCAGCATCAATCTTTTTAATAAACTGCCCTATACAGCTTTTCTATAAATTCAAAAAGTGTATGAGGGAACTACTTTTGGCAAAACCTTTGTATTCAGTCAGAGTTCTTCAAATATCCAGTACCAACATTTAATAATTATTTTAAGTAAATTATGAAATTCTCTTGGCATAAAATTCTTGTATAATTATATTAAGGCAAGATTTTTGCATTTGTCTTGTTATTGCTTAATTTCTCTTTTATTGAAAATTGAATGATATACTAGACTTTTATAATTGCATGTATCTTTCATGTTCAAAGGGAAAAATTATTCTTATTCTCACTTGGCAATGTATGGACATTTACTCATCTATATGATGAGCTGAATACCAGCCTCTTCAACCTGCATGAACTTAGTAAAATCAGCTCGAGAGGTATGTTTAAAAAAATATATTGTTCACATATCTACTGTAAGTATACTAAGATTACTTTTAATCGAGTTTCAACAGATTTTTTTTTTAGAAATCAAATGAGGAGGAACTTGTTTCCCTTATAATTTTATGAAGAAAAATTAATTGGCTACAAGACTGTAATGTTTTATAAAACTGCAAATGAAAAATGAGTAGGCTATCTATATAATGAAGTTGACAATGCCAGATGTTTAAAAGTGAACATTGAACAAAATGTATATTTATGCTGTGAAAAGAAAATATACTGCCAACAAAACAGTTGTTAGCTTTCACTGTTATGAAAGCTAAAAACTCAAAAACACAGATCCTAGATATTTTTGGTATTAAAACCCTTTTTGTAATCATCAAGTTTTATTCCCATGATAATGTAGAGTTTAATACCACTTCATAGACAGAACGAGGGATTAAACGACATAATTTTAGTCTTAGAAAACCCTTGGATAAAACTCTGATTAGCTTCCAAATGGAGATCATACATTAGGTAGAACTGTAACAAATGTCTTTTGAGTAAATATATATACTTTTGACTCAAGGTTAGTCTGGAAATGTATGCAAACCCTTAACCAGCTGTTACATTGCTGAGGCATTAGGGAATTCCAGGAAACAAAGAAGCAGATCTTCATGAAAAAGAAGACGCAGAAGCCAACTTCTTACAGCTAAAGAATTTTTTAGAGTTGTTAGCTGTAAAGGCTGTTATCTTGTAAAGTATGATCCTAGTCTACAGCAATCCAAAAGGTTCATGGCTTTCTTTGACAAAAGAGCAAAGCAAGTCACAATGATCAGCACAAAAACAAAGTTGATAAAGGCAACTTGCTCTTTGAAATTTAAGCCGCAAAATTTAAGGACACAGCCCTGTAAACGATTATAAGCTTCATGAGGTCTGGAATGAATTATTCACAAAAGATACCTCATGGTGGTCATGGTGACAGGAAGCAGAAATGTCTCAAACCCCATATCAAAATATACACTTTCTGTATCTTGAAATGGAAAAAGTTAATGTGATGAAATGAAAAACAAAAATTAATGTTTTCGTGAAAATTACAAAAAAAGTGGATTTAATAATGATGTGTCTTGTCCACGCAGAACTGTAGGCCTACAGGTGAACCAATTATGATCAATTTCGGTATGTGGGTATATTTTGGTCATACTTCCAGGAGTTACAATTTTGTTGCTTGCTTTGTAATTCAAAATCAGCTATAGTGATGAAATGTAACCCCTAATAAGAACTCAAACCTGACCACAATTGGGTTTATTTTAGTATTTTCCTAATTCCTTAAGACTTCTCATTTTATTTTAATGGTGGTTTGACACAATGGTGTATTTATCACAACTGCATTCATGATTTTTTTTTGACAGATTACTCTCGAACTTATACTTTTAGGTATTCGACAATGCCCTAGCATATATGGTTTTGTAAATGGGTATGTGAGAAAGTTTGTTCATTTTTTACTTATCATAGGAATTAGAAAAGGAAAACATCAAAAATAATTACAACTAACCACTGATTAGAAATGTATTTAAATTGAATACACAACATAGCAACAGGGTTTTTAATAAATCAAACAAAAAAGAAAGTGATGATAAACAAAGCTTTTAGTCTAGCCTCACAAACTCCAGTGGAAGCTAAAAAACATTCTTCCAGCAAAACTACTTATTTTAGCCACTAGGGTAAACAAATTACATATATGCACTTTAAATACAATTATAATCCTTACAATCATGAAATTTGTTCGTGATGTTTAAATATATGTATAAGTATTTTTAAACATAATTTAGTTTTCATATTTATATTACTAAAAACATACACACAGCATCCACACTAATAACAAACATTCGTGCACACATTTACAGATTCACAAAACAAAAATATCATTGAAATATATAACTAATGTACTACTAATTATTAAAGCTTACAAACAAAATTAAGAAAACTTTTTTATAAATTTCTCCAGTTTTAAAATTTTAAGAAATTTTACAAATTCAACAACATATATGTAATAAAAGAATTTGAATAAGGCTATCTGAATTCATGTCAATTCTTATAACTGACTTGGAACAAACTGACAAAGCTTTCTTCTTATGCAATCATTACTGTATCATTTATAAAATTGATTTAACATAGTAAACAAATACAACCACTGTGACTAGTAAGTTTGTGCCCTTTTCTGGTAACAATAAGTCTTCTTTGGCTATTAGTCATAAACAAATACAAATATAATAATGGAAAAATAAATAAATTAAGAGTTTGATTAAAAACTCATGAGACAACCAACAACAAACAAAATACAATGAAGTTGGTTAATACTTCTATCAACAAAACAAACACGAGTCGATGAAAAAACACAACATATTAGGGCTATTTCTAACAAATACCTTCTTAAATTAAACACAACCAATGTTTGATCACCCATCAGATTATTTGTGCTAAGTTAATTCTTAGCTTCAACGCAAGAGTCGAAGTTACTGTGCTTTAACAATAGCCTACAGATGAGTTAAAAATGACAGAAAATAAACGAGATAAGATCAAAATTAAATTGACATTAAAGTTACTTTACTATTTGCAATTTGTTTTATATTAGCCGTGATATATATTAGCCTATAAAGGAAAACAGAAATATGTTCATAAAGTATAAGTTTTTCAAATAATATTTTACAAACCACCGAAAAACTACAATGGCCTTCATAAAAAATAAATAATATGAATTCACGACAAGTTTTTTACATCTAGAACAGGTTAAGCTATGGAGGTTATACTACAGAACAGTTTCATAGTAGAACCAATATGCATATATTATGATCTACTATGGAGTAGTATAGATTCCGGCGCAAATGCTGGCACTTGGGCTATCACTAACAAACCGCTAAAAACATCAGTACTACTGGCGGGTAGATAAATCAGTTCCATATTCCAATTGTATGCTTTTCAACTTTTCAATTTATCTCAGGTCTTTTTTAAGATATTATAATTACCTTGACATGTTAATAGAGCTTAGAATCAATCACATTTAAATCTAAGAAACCGTGCTAAATAGGTATTTTCTACATTTGTATAAAAATGTCTTTTATTGTTGGAACATATATTTTGGTTATTTGTGTTGGCTAGAATATTCATACCTTGTTCTGTTCTCACGTGTTTATCACTACATGGCAGACCGTGACCGTTATGTAGTAGTGAAATCGATTGGCTCATTGATGTTTTTTAAAGTGATAGTGACTCTGAATTTGATGAATGTGATAGTGAAAGTGAATTTTTAAATAGTGATAAAAGTGAAGTAATTTTTAGTGAAAATGAAGAAGAAATTTATATTGTTTACACAGGTGATGAAGCTGATAGGTTATCAAGAAGTGTTTGTTTTGTAAAGATTTCATTATATAATATATAACTTGTAAATAGACTTCTTGGATATGATTTTGGAGATAAGGTAAGTGTATTTTTATTAAAATAAATAATAGCAACTGAAAATTGAGTTTTTGAGCTATTTAATTGGATTTTTAATGGCCCTTTGGCTATAAGTATATGTGAACCTCGATGGGTTAAGAAGAGGTTCTTTTGGAAAAACTGTATTGTAAATACTACACGATACAGTTCACATTTAAAAAAAAAAAAAAAAAATTAGTAAACAGGTCACTTTGAGCACCATCTTGAATATGTTTGTAAACCACTAAGATCGGTCAACCTTTAAAAAATGTCAGTTTTAAATAGTTTATAACCCAACACAAAAAAAAAAAAAAATTCATGGCTAGAGCAGATTAGATTTTATTATATCATAGGGATAATTTTTAACATAAGTTCTAATATGAACTTAAAATCTAGCCTATTCTCTATCAAATAAATGGGGTGATATTACAAAAAATACTTCTTTTGGCACAATTTGAAAAAATTGACGAATACTTAACAAGTTGAAACTGTAATTTTATTCAAATTTTGATATGTGGTTGTATAAATATTATTTGTAACTATGAGTGTGCTCAACATTTTTTTCAAAGACAGAAGTATTAAAACAAAATAACCTAACCTATTAATAATAATAGGTATCACAATACTTGTGTATCTATTTATATATATGGGGATTTTTAAATCACAACAAACTTTTAAATAGAGTTTTTGATGTTGTTATTTTCATGTTTCTCTTTTTATTGATCAAAGTCATATATTAAATAATACAAAAAATTTTAGTTACAGAATTTGTGTGTCAGAATTCTAATCAAGTCAACCAAAAATGATTTGTAATTCCAAAAATTCCCAGTGTTTACCAGATTCTCATAATTTTCTCTGGTTTATAAAAATTCAATTTAATAATATACTGTCATTTTGAGAAATAAAAGATATGTATATTTCCTGAACTCAAAAAATTCTATGACTAATAAAATAGTAATAAGATTAAATCTAAATCATAAAAATCTAAAATGTTTCTTTAATGAAAGTTCAAGGTCATGCATAAAAAAATTTAACAAAGGTCATGATGAAAATGCATGTATAAAATTGATAAGCAATGGATTATATTATACAATATACAGTATTACTAGGGATGTTTATTTGTCAATCCTTCATGCATATTGAATGTGGTTACTTGTAATCAATCACTGATTTAATATGTTTGTTAATGTTTGGCCAACAAGTGTTAGGTAAATATTTCAATATAGTCTTAATATTAGCAGATTTTTTACTACTGTTAAAACATATATATTTTGAAATTGTAAAATATTCTACATCATTTTATCATTAATGTGTTTTCATTATTTAAAGTTGAATTTGGTTGTGATTGTAATTAAAATATATTTAGACTCTATTATCTCTACTCTATAATTCAAGGTTAGAAATAATAATAATAAAAAAAAATTATGGTCTATAAAAGCACAGGATTCTGTAACTTTATTTAGGGATGAGTTCAGCTTATTTCAATACTACACTGTATTACAAAGTTGTATAGATTTCCTATGTTAATATTTACAAAAAACTTATTTTTTCAGATATCTTCACACAGAGATGATTTATGACCACACTCTGGATGTCAAAGAACACTATAATCCTCATTCATAAATGGTGTTTTTACTGATAATGTGTATTTGCAATTTTGTGTGAAATATGTTTGTATTGTGTTTAATGTTATGAAAAGTATAATTTTAACATTTTATATAAAGTACAAGATCTCAACTTGATGGTCGATTTTTAAAACAGCTGCCAGAAATGATTATAACAGATTAGAAAACTAAAATATGTAAATTTCATAGAATAAATATATACTCAAAACAATCCAGTAAGGAGAAATATGGTGTTATATAATATGGTAGGACATAGAAGAGTTAAAATAATAAGTATACAACAATCAGTTTTAAATAGTTAATAGATGACAGAAATCCTTATTTCCATAAAACAAGATCTTTAGATGACCAAATTGACATCACTGTTAAAAAATTAAGTTGTTTTGAAAACAGTATGTTTCTATCATTTATATAAAATACAACTTTTACAAACATAGTTGTGGTAACACTTAAGAAGAGAATATTAGATTTTTAAATTGTAAGTAAATTGTATTTGATACAAAGAATTAAACTGAAAATACCTAATTTTTAAATAAAAATAAATCTGTCAGGTTTACAGAAAACTGTTGAAAAAAGATGCTGAAAGCTATCTTTTGGCCAAATAATTTGTATTACATTTTCTAACAATTTTATCTTCACATTATATTAACACACTTTAAGGATATAGTACGATTACTACAGGACCAAGAAAGTAGTAAATTACTTGTTAAGGTTCATATTAGCAGAGTAACATTGACAGCAGGCACATATAATGAAGGGGGGCTAGATCTAAAAATAGCAACTCAAAAGTAAACTCACAGCACATATCATAAAAAAAACATTGTCACAAGTAGACCATTTTCCCTTTTGCAATTTAGACCTATCAATCTGATTAAAAATAGGGCCCGTAAGCTATCAAACATTTTTCGCTCTCAAAGCTTCTTTCTAATAAACGAATATGTATTTAATCATATTTGATTTACCAATTCACAATATTTTGATGACTTTTACAACAGTCTAAATTTTATTTTAGATAATTTTTTATATTGGTACAAGGATAAAATAAAGTTTTTCTGAGTTTTACAAAGAAATAATTTCCAATTATAGTTTCTATATTTGTATATTCCTACACAATCTCACAAGTGTTAAGATGCGTCTTATAACGATTTTCTCCATTTTTTATAAAAATACATCTTAATTGCATTAATGTTGAAGAACAATCTTAGAAGTGACTTTTTATTTTGGGCGGGGAGAATAAAAATTTGTTCCCACATGGGTTTAGTAAAATGTCTCTCCTTCAGATATCATATTTCCCCTTTTCACTCCTACTATACTAAAATTTCTCTGTATTTAAAAGACATTTTTGTTCCTCAAATTTACACAATATAAAATTAAAAATCGAAAATGAAAATGATTTAGAAAAACAAAAATGCTGATAGGGATATATTATATTGTAATAAATAATAAAAACGAAAAGTTGTAGAATCACTTTAGTTAAAATTACAAAAGTGAACTAGGATCAACAGATCAAATAAGCTGTGATTAATCTAATTGCATGAACTAAATCACACACCCGTACAAACACTCACATGTGTAGAAATACAATACGGAAGTCCTTGGACTTTGGAGTATGTTATTTATAAATGTAAAAAAATCAAGTTTTAAAATATAATGTTCCAACAAACATTATACAGATTATTTAATAATGAATTTAGATGGATTTTGTTTAGTCTATTTTATGTAAAAGTGTTTTTGATCTATTATCCAATTTTAAATAATAAAAACCCTCTATTTTCCCTGTAACTTATAATGTGTGCCATGTTGTTTCAACCTATGCAACTTCTTTGGTTTAATTTTTCTTTTATTGAAATTAAAATTTTAAGAATTATTTAATTATTTTTTCCCCCCAGTTTAAACGGTTTCGAAAAATAAAAACAGATGAAATTGAATCAGTTTAAGAAACAAAATTGTATCATCTCAATTCATATACAAAATACTCTGCACACTTTTCTTGGAACATCCCCACATTTTCTTTAAACAACTTGTTCACAAGTATAAAAAATGATGGAAACTAATTTTTAATAAATTGTTCAAACTATTACTGGTTTTAAGTGGTATGAATATTAATAGTTGAGTGCTATGTAAGTTGCTTTGTTTGCACAGTAAATGTCAGAGTCTTTTTGTTGTCTGAAATAAAATAAAATGATAACCAAAGTAGGCCTATGTTATTTTAGGCATATTGCAACCAAAACCTAAAATGTACATTATAAAATTAATTATTCTAATAATAAAAATAACAAACATTAGCCATAATTGAAGATTTACAATTTAACCCTCACCCCCTATATTAATCACCAAATTCCTGCTGAATTTTATAGACTATTGTTAAAGAAAAAAATCCAGTGAAAAGAGTTTGTTTGCCATAACATATAAACATCTAAAAAATTCTGGTTGAAAAAATGAGTTTAGTAGTGCAATATTGTCAAGATATTTGTTTAAAATTACTAATTAAATAATATCTCAAGTGAAAAATATACTACCTAGAACTGGGAATCGCACCCAGGACCTTTTTTCCTTCTGATTTTTGACTTGAAATATTATTTAATTATAATACTAGCTGGTATAACAAACGTATAAGCATTAAAAAAATAAAAATAAAATTAAAAATTAAATCAATATTAAAATTACTGTTAATAATTTCTCAATATTATGTCACATAATAAAAAAAAAAAATCCAGTTCTAAAAACAAATACAAAAGAGTTTTTTTCATTTACTTTTACAACAATTTTACATAGCCTACAACTGAATTTGTTAAAACCAATTTGTATGACTAATAAACATTTCAAGTATTAATAAAACAGTAAAATTGTAAACACTTATAACATACTAAAACAACAAATAAATTAAATATAAATTAAGGTTCTTGATAAAGAACTTAGTCACCAACATAACAAGTATTTTACACAAAGAATTATCAGTATTTTAACTCGCATACTTAATACTTTGATCTCAAGTCATGGTTTCACCTTAGTCAGTAAAAATGTGTTTCTCTTTTAAAAAAAAAAAAGTTCACAACTAACCTAATCTATAGAACCATGCTACTATATATTTATATATCAAGTAGCGTGAGTCTATAAAATTGAAGAATGTAAATCGATGAAGTGCATGTTTGTATAAATAAGGATGACAGAAAGAGAAATGGGCGATACAACTAATGTGATGTCAAGTGTATCAGTGTATGGTTTTGTGAGTTTACCAGAAACCTCCTGAAGACTGGCCACCAGGAGGGTACTTGACACGAATACGTGCTCGGTGAGCGTTGTCGTCCAACTCCGCTGAAACACAATCATAACAAGAATTATTTTTGTTATTTTAATCTTTAAAAAAGAAC
The DNA here is from genome assembly GCA_963513935.1 of Aphrophora alni. Taxonomy (NCBI): domain Eukaryota; kingdom Metazoa; phylum Arthropoda; class Insecta; order Hemiptera; family Aphrophoridae; genus Aphrophora; species Aphrophora alni. The sequence goes on from OY740765.1 coordinate 95,684,907, forward strand.
ATCTTATCCCTACAAATTAAATTAAAATTCAAAAAAGATTTGATCATTTACATTCTGAACGTTTCTTCTTTACTAGAGAAGGGTTGTAATTAGTTTTTACTAATATATATATATATATATATATATATATATTAGTAAAAACTTATATAAAAGATTTTGTATGGATAGGAGGCGCAGGCAGGCTTACCTTGGAAAGTGGTCTTTGGTATTACCTAATAGTACAAAAGTAAGAAAACACACATAAACACTAAAGTTCTAAAATATTTCGTAAACACTGCTCATTTTCTCAATTGGTATAGTATAAAAAGAAGACTGAATTGTTTTAATCTAGGATGGATCTGTGCCGAGTGTTGGACCACATATGATTAATAAAAAAACTTTCCAAAATCTTTGAATAAAACAAATTCACCTTCATGGTTCGATTGAACAACCTAATAGGCCTAGACCCAGAAAACCTATAGTAAATCCTAATTTGATAGGTGAGAAACCGACCGTAGCTACTTTATTCAAATTACCTGTACCTACTGACCAGCTGATCTGCATAGTAAATGTTATCAATATATTTAGTATAGACATAGATATTGCATTTACAAAAATGTTACCAATTTTTATTTTTTAACAAAATAACACCTTATAAAGAGCTGGAAAAATAAAATGTAAATAAAAATGATCATCAATTGTTTAATTTTGTATGATAATATAGATAACAACCTTTAATGTAAAAAATAAAATAAAAACACAGTTATATTTTCCAGTTACTTAGTAATAATTCTGGCAAAATCGAAAAAAAAAAAAAAAAAAGTTAATTGCTGGGAATGCTCAATACCATTTTCATGTAGAAAAGTGTTAAGGTTAATCAAATTTACCAGAAATGGAGAAAGTAGAGTCTTGAAGATTACGTTGACCTTCTTGACGCATTCCTTTCCCTGTTGTAAAAGGCAAAGGTTCTGAATCTCCAATCTGACTAGCACAGGTGCTAAAAGCAGGTGATGGTCCACGCCCCACTCCATGTTCACTACCACCATTAACTCCATCGACTAGATCTACTACTTCTTTATCTCCATTTTCCGATACAGATTCAACCGGATTTGCCATAGCGACTACTCCCTGTCAAAAATTAAATAAAAGTGAAAATCATTTCCCCTATCTTTCTTTCACATACATTCAGACATAAATAAATACACAAAATCACTCCCCTTCTTTATCTTTCACGCTTAATAGACATACACAAAGATATGTAAAATTATTTTCTTACTCTTTTTTTCATACATAGATATCCACATACATACATACATTGTCAAAATTATTTTCCACCTTTTTTCACAAGTACAACCTCCTCTTTCTCTTGCAACACTCAACTACATAAATACACAAAATCACTTTCATCCTCTTTTTATTTTACACATATAACAATGACTACCTCTCAAGGTAATGGTTTAATTGATGTCTTCCAAACGTTAATTTCAACTATGAATTTTTGAACAAACCATAATTTAATTATTTAGATATTCAAATCAAATGTAATATCACTAATCAATTACCTCAGTATTGGGATATATAAATGGAGCAAATGCAGGTGTTTCAATGAATCGACCAAATCCCTGAACAGCTTTTAATTCTCCTTCATCCACACAGACACGTCCGTTTACAACAACGTACTCAGGTACTCCATGGCATACCATTCCCTGAATTAAAACATAATTTAACATAGTTGTTGGAAAATACAAAATTCCAGCTTACTTATGTAGATCTTATCCAGATACTTAAATATCAAATAAAACAATCAAAGATGGTGAGTTATATAAAATATTCTCTTCGTTTAATGTAGTAGTTATACATTCCTCTATATCAGGGGTCTCCAAACTTTTTGAATTGAGGGCCATATTGGACAGGTGAGTGGGTTTGGGGGGCCAAACTATGGGCACATCCAGGAATTTAGTATTCCATACCCCACAAGTAAAGTGGCGGGGGGTCCGCTTTGAAAAAATAGATCAAAATTACGAGTTTTATGACTTTCTGAAAGCTATTTTATTTATCCTTTCTTAGGCCTATATACAACACTGGAAAAATGTTTCGAAGTCTAAATTACATTGGAACAATGATAGGCCCTAATTGGTAGTAAAAGAACATCATTTTAATATGTGAATAATACAACTGTAGTTATTATAAACGTTTGCATTTTCTTATTTAAATATGGTTTTATTCTATTTAAAAATGGCACATGCACCCGCATGGCTCATGAGCCAAACCTCCAGGAATTGGGGGCCCGGAAGGGGTGGGGAAGTGGAGGTTAAAAAATGAAATGAAAATAAATTCAGGAAGTCAATAGACTGATTTATTTTTATAATTACAATCTGGGGTGACAGTTACATCTTCTAATAATTATGTGCCATTTTTTGAGGATGTAGCAGTGTGTGATGAGTGGAGTTGCTTCTGCTGGTCGATAATTCCCGTCCAGTTTGGGCTGAACTTCGATACCCCTAATTTGAGTATAGATTTAAGATGCTCATCAGACAGTTTGGCTCTGTACTTCGATTTTACAAAAGTCATCTTTGAAAGGTTTGTTCGCATATATACGTTGAGCCAAATATTGACAATTGACAACATGCCACTTACAAAGTTCTTAATTTCCTTAAACTCTTCATCACTCAAAGATCTGTAATGAAAGTAATGTGTTAGTAAATAGTTGATATAATCCTTTAAGACCAATAAATCAAATAAATGTATGAAGTAATAAATAATTAAGTTCTGAGTTTGCCTTACAAATACACAAATGTTTTCTAATTATAAAGAGTGCCAACCTAAGAAGAAGCCATGTACCTGCTCTGGGACCGGCCCGCTTTAGTCCTTTTAAGACCGTTCATCAGGACCCCTGTCACTCACTCATTAGTTAACATGGCAGTGATATTACGCCTAAAATATAATTTTGTATAAGTAATCAAATAAGGTGTTAACGAACCATAACAGTGAGTTCGTCCCAATTTCCAAAATACATCTGTTTTTGTTGGAATTAAATACATAAATACTGGTAAATATGGGCTTACTAAAAATGAAAAGTACTTACTTGTAAAATGGAAGAAGACCAGCATTTTTGTAGTACTACCTGTAGAACTCTTCTAAATTATTATTCACAACAAGTTCGATAAGTTCAAGTTGAAGTTCAGAAGGTGCATTTTCAATATCAACACTAAAGGGGTTATTAAATAGTTTGATTTTTGCTTATGTCAAAGTCTCGTCAAATTCTGCAAAGCGGGTTTGAAACTCCTCACGCAATTTAACAACAGTTTCCACAGCATATTCTGTTGGAAAAGACATACAATTTTCATCAATAAACTTTTTGCAAGTTTCAAAGTGGTCCAGAATCATCTTTCTCAATTGGTTTTCAAATAGAGCAAGTTTTTTCCTAAAAATATTCACGTGGTGGAACAAATCATGTACAAATGATTTTTCACCTTGTAATTTCAAATTCAAAGTGTTGAGATGAGTGGTAATATCCACTAAAAAAGCAAGTTTCCAAAGCCAGTTGTCATCAGAAAGCTGTGGCACAGGGTTACCTTGTTCAATCATGAGCATGTCAATCGCTTGACGCAACTCAAAAAATCTCTGAAGTACTTTTCCTCGGCTCAGCCAACGTACCTCACAGTGGTATGGCACATCTGGATATTGGTTTTCGATTTCTAGAAGAAAATTCTTGAACTGGCGATGCTTAAGGGCGTGTGATCTGATATAATTCACTGTCTTCACTACAACATCCATTACTTCAGATGCATTGACAGTTTTCCCACACAAGGCTTGTTGATGAATAATGTAATGAAAGATCATTGGTTTCTCGCCCCCATTATTTAAAATAGCATTACACAGATTTCCTACTAATCCTGTTTTGTTGCCACTCATATTTTTCCCTCCATCTGGCATTATTCCTTTGAGTTTTTTTAAGTCGAGTTTGAGGTTAGCAAGGGTTTTTGTTTACATGGGTAAAAATTTGAGCCCCAGTTACATTACTTTCCATTGAATGCACATCTGCTAATTCTTCAGTGACCTGAAACTCACTAGTTACACCTCTAATAAACAGAACTTTTCACCAACTCACTATCGGTAAACGGCTTGCCAGCCTTAGCTAAAATTTAGCTTATTTTAAGACTTGCTCGTACAGCAGCCTCGTTCTGATGCTTGTGTTTCGTAAAAATGTTGCGTTGAGATTGCATACTTTTCGTCAAAAATGCTACCTATTCTGATCACGCTTGACCTGTCAATATAGCATATTTACTCTTAGCATGTTTAGTGTCATAATGTCTACGTATGTTATATTCCTTCAACACAGATATTGTTTCATTACAAATAAGGCACACAGCATTATTGTTATTGTTTTGTATCACAAAGTAATCGACACTCGACTTTTCATTGAACACGCGACATTCACTGTCGACTTTTCTCTTTTTAACACAAGACATAATTACTTAATGCTACGTAAGATAGTAAATTAAGTAAAATATTAAACTTAATCAAACTAACAGAATAACACTTAAGAATGTGACATGAGACTTGAGGCATGGGACGAGAATGAAATAGCGTGAGAACTAAAATTGCTGTGTCACCGCATCCTCGTTCAGGTGTCGACGAACACTGACTAATGCAGACAAAGGCAATGACGCACAGCCGTGGAGTGGGAGTAGGCACCGCGGTCATTGGCTCCACCCACTCCACTATCAATCCATGCGTACAGTCACATCCAAACGTAATTAGTCAACAGTTGGCCGTTGCCATTACGTCTGGTACATTTAGCGTGCTTCTCACTAATTGTTTGTGTTTAACCTTAATGAAGGTTTTTATGATTAAACATATTGTATACCCACTATGAGGGCTTTATATCATTGCATTATAGCTTATCTGCAAGAAAAAACCGTAAAATCTTTTCGGTCGCGGGCCGAATGTGGCCAGCGGGCCGTACTTTGGAGACCCCTGCTCTATATAAACAAAATACAATATAAAAAAATACCTCAAAAATATTAGTATCCAGAGCTTGATGATGTGTCTTTGCAGAGATAGTTCGTGCTTTACGGTGATTCCAAATAACAATATCAGCATCAGAACCTACTGCTATACAGCCCTGAAAGTCATGTACAGATTAAATAAAGGAAAGAACAATGCTTTGCAACTGAGATTTAAATCTAAATAAAAGGTTCACAAGCTTTCTTACACAAAACCAAACTAAGAGTATTTTATACCATTTCCTCAAAAAATACCAGTTCAAGAGTTATCTGCCATTTCTGGGGAGATAGTAAATGATAATATGTTTTCAGGTCTATACTTCAAAATTTTGAGTTATATGAAAATGGTAGTAAGATCCCTAGAGGTATGAACAAAATATACCTACATCACAATTCGATCAAAATCTATCCTCCTGTTCAAGTGAATTGAACTTTTAATGTCGATGGTCATGATTCATTTTTTATTTTAGCCTATTAATAATGAGCCTATTAATAATAAACATTTTAACCCTATAACTGGCACAATTGGCGCATGTTAAAGTTTTTGTTTTCTTAAAAAAATCATAAAATATATTATTTTTATACAAAACCTCCCTTATAAGACATCATTTTTCTCAGAAAGATGCATAGAATTCATTTATGTAAAAAAAAAAAAAATTCTTTTGAACGGTTTTGGAGTAAGTATGTTACATGTCAAAAACGAAGTTATCATTTTTCAGGAAAAACCTGTATCATCCAAAATCAAAAGCTTACCACCTTTTTCTAAGATATACAAAAGTTTTGTGTAACATTTCTGAATATATTTAGAAAGAAAAAACATTTTTACGAAAAAAGTTTATTTTATTAATTTATTTTCAAAAATTCACTAAAAATAGTAATATATATTTTTACACAACTTCTATATGTCATTATATTCAGAAAGGTGAATAGAATTTAGCTGTGTAGTAAAAAAAAAATAGATAGATGTAAAAAATTAGGGTTACTATGTAAAATATTCAAAAATCGGATCGTAGCGTAGGCAAGAATTTCACAGAAATGGTAATGTACAGCATAATAATTTTTTTTTTTTGATTTTTTTGAAGTATTACAAGAGATTTGTAATATATTTGTGGATAAAAGTTGCTAAAAAGAAAAATCAATTTTTAAAATTTTCATTGGACGTGGTACATTTTTACGTAAAAAGTGAATATTGGCTAACTATTTTCAAAAAATCACAAAAAAATAAAATAATAATCAATAACCGAATTTTTATTACCTATGTTCTCACAAAGATACATAGATTTTATGTGTGTCATGCAAAAACTTTTAGACTTAAAAGGTCATATATCAAAAACCTGAAAGTAACGGAGGCAAAATTCCACAGAAATAGACATATAAACCAATAAAAAAAAAATTATAAATAGGCCTATATAATTTTATAAACATTTTGCATACATTTTGGTAAAAACATAATCAATTTATAAAATTTTAATTAGACAAAATTATTCTGATATATAAAACTAATGGAAACTTGCTAATATTGGTCACACCAGATATACCATAACCTTTCTCTATTTATAGATAGGCCTATATAAATTTATAGACATTTTGGTAAAAACAATCAATTTATAAAATGTTCATTAGACAAAAATTATTTGTATTAGTAAACACAATGTGTTTTGCTACAAATTGGCTATGAAGGAAAACCAATTTCCAACATAACCTCTATCTCTAGATAGCCTCAATATTTGATGTCTGACAATAACATTCACTCAGAACAATAAATTCTACAAACAAAAATACTGATATTGTAATTTGTATACACAATTTATAATAAATAAATAAAACAAACCTTCAAAATAAGATAAATATAATCCCAAATCAATAACCGCTAGACGGTTTCACGGCTTTCATACGTCAATTTATTCACAAACTTAGGCTTCATTCCAATCTCAAAACAATAACATCAATGTTTCTTTTGCCTATATCAAGTGGTACCAACTTATAGAATGAAATCTCGTCTACAACATACTATAAAGTTTGATTACAAAAATCGAATCAGTAATTCTATAATCTTATTTAGTAAACTGCATCGAATGCTGAATGAATTTTGTGCTGTTAGGTTACTACTTCAGTCAAGTAGAAATATCTTTCGATCTATGAGCCACAGAACAATTTGTAAACTACGGTTATAAAGAGAAAGACGTGATCTATAGAACAGTGTTTTGTTCGACCTGTTTGACAGAAAAATAGATTTGTGATCATATGTGAAAAAGTGGCGTCGCTTTTACTAAAAGGCGCACGGTTAAATTTTTTGATGTTACATATTAAAAATACGTGAACTTCAGCAATTTTTGGAATATTATTTATATCGTTTTGTGGTATTTTTTTTGCATGATTATGTATCTACGGAACTTTAGCTTTCCAACACTATTTTTATTATTGTGATAGGACGATCCTAAGTGGGCGAAATGTTGAATTGCAAAAAACGTGTTTTATTGGTGAAACATAGCCAACTAGTTCGGGAGTGTGGGTCGATTTCGGATGTTTGCCAGTACGAGGGTTAAAATTGGCCTATTAATAATGTGTTTATTTTTGCACACATTAATCTTCAAATTTCATTAAAATTTTAATGAAATTGGAAGAGCCAATTTTGATATATTAAGTTTTTTATAACAGCTTCATGGCCAACTTTTTTTGTCTTTTACTGGCAAAATTTGAGAATTATATTTTGTGTTATATTAATGAAAGTTATCCTTAAATTTTGAATTATAAAAAAAATTAAAAAACTTCCTCAAATATGATGATCAGATACCAAATTTGAATAACCCTCAACCGCTATTCGACATATTTTGTGTCGATGAACTTTGTACAGTAGCTGTAAACAATACAAAATCACTCTTTGAAATTAAACATATCGCCCACTAAGAATTATCATACTGCAAATCTTTACATACCAGTAAAGTTTATATTCCAAACATTGAAATTAATATAACCAAAAGTCCATAACGGTATAATAACATTTAATTAATTCGTAAAATTTGTTTATTTCACCGCTAACGAGTAACTCAACAACTACGTAGGTGTGAAACACAAATTTATGTCATTATTTGTCTAATTTTCACAAGTCCATATTTCTGTCTAATAAACCTACAGTGACACGGTTCTATAGTATATTTATTCATCTTTTGATCTGCACTTTCCAAATCTTTCTAACTTTTATAGTTTTGAATAATAAAAAAAAAAATTAAATCAAGAATTTTAACAGATTTTTTAAAATTCAACTGTTAGAGTACTGAAAACAGTAGTTTCGAAATAATTTATATATCATTGTAAACCTAATGTTTCAATCTTCCAAAATCATATAACCGAAATTCTATACAGCAAAAAGTAAAAATTAAAGAGTTAGTTGCAGTTGGAGTATTTTGCAGCTAGGGAGGAGCACTTCACGGTTCATAGCATTATAACAAAATATGATTCCATTGATCATATAAGTTTTGTAAATGTTATACTTATCAAAATACCATAAGTTGACAATATGTTATAGTATTTTTCTTCCTCTTTCGAACTACGTATTCCAAATTATGTAGCTGTAATAGTTTTTGAGATATTTACATTCTACAAAGTTGTAACCAAGAATAACCAATCCAGTTCATTTTTTGATACATTTACAAATGTCAAATATCGATTAGTAATATTTCGATTTTATTGATGATCTTTATATCATTGGAAAGTAGAATTTCAGATATGTCAAATGCTTTATTCCATTCCTCTGTCCAACTAATATTTAGGACTGGAATGATAAGGAAAGTTGTCAACTAACGTGTCTTGTGACCTTGTTACTGCAGTTGTATTGTGTAATTAGCAATCTGATGCCAAGCAGTGTCTAGTACAGTTTAGTATGCAGTAAATTAGTGTTTTGAGAGTTTTTTTGCTTTATAATTTATTGTAAATTATTTATTACATTTTGTTGATGTTTTCATAGAGATTTATCTCTACAACTATTGTGTTTGAATAGGTTAAACAAATTATTATGTAAGGTGATGTTTAGGTTAAAATTTTTGGACGTGAAGACAACTTTTCTCATTCTTGATTACTTTACTCAAAAATGTATCATTGTAAAAAATTTATATATTCATAGTTCAATTTTACATACATTTTTATAAACAATGGTATATAATAAGTTGTGTTTCATATAATATTAATATTTTTGGTAATTTTCTAAAAAATAATACTAACTTTTCACAAAGTTTTTTTTTCATCATAAAAATTTATTTTTTAACATGTTAATTTTATAAATTGATTAATTTTTATCAACATTTATTCACAATTACATCACAAAACTTTTGTAAATCTTGAAAAATATTTACAAAAAATTGTTATATGGTATAAAAAGGCTTTTTTTTCCTGTGGCCTTTTCACTTAATTTATTCCATATTTTTTGATTCCCATCATACTAACTCCAAAACCTTTACATCTAACATATGTTTCATTACATAGATAAATTGTATGCATCTTTCCGAGAAAAATGATATATAACAAGTTGTGTTTTCTATAATATTATTGTTTTGATGTTTTCAAAATAATTCATTAAAACTTTTCAGAAATTTTTTTTTCATCATAATTGATTTTTCAACATGTAAATTTTATAAATTCTATAACTTTTGTATCAACATTAACAACTACATTACAAAACTTTTGTAAATCTTGAAAAAAAAAGGGGGAAAAAAAATTGTTCCATGTTATTAGTAGGCAGGTTTTTCTGCGGCGTTTTCACTTCGTATTTTGCACATTTTTTTATTCCTAACATACTAACTCCAAAACCTTTACATCTTACACTTTTTTACATTCAATTACACTCAACTTTCTGAGAAAAATGATATATAACAAGTTGTGTTTTGCATAATATTCGTCTTCTAAACGTCATTGAAGTGAATCCCTACATAGGTGTGACTTGGTATCCACGTCATTGACGGGAACTCACGCAAACACAATTAACACGTCATATTATTTCCCTAAACTAAAATTGAAGGCTATAATATAAAGTGAGAATATAAGTATAGTAAGGTTCTTAGTAAGGTCACCATAAGGTATAAGAGTGAAAACGGCTCCTACCTCCCTCCACAGAAAGACAAAAGAGTTAGTACCTTAAAACAGTCAACGGCGCTAGATGTCAGCATCATTGACGTGAGTTCCCGTGTGCCTTTAGCCACCCACCTGCCTGCCATTTCGAGTAAATCTGCGATAGTAAGAGACATTACACGCTTTCTGTCAGTTACTTTGATATGTTTCGATATATTTGTAGATAGTGTAATTAGTGTATATATTAGTTGTAAATATTAGACAGGCGTGGTAAACCTGGACGATCCAGATTTTGATGACTTTGTAGTAGGACTAATGGACGTAACATTTTCAAGTGCATATAATCCGGATGATGATCATAGTGAGCAGGACGATATTTTGTTGCATAATATAAGTGCAAATGAATCCGAAAATGAAGAAACTGTTCCTCGATCTGACATGGGTTCGATAAACATTACTGATAACAATCCTGGACCTAGCCGTACCATATCAATTTACAATGTAAATCGGGGTATAAACGTGTCTTCGTTTTTCAATGCAGAAACAAGCCCTGTAGAATATTTTTATTTGTTTTTTTAAGAAAATCTCATACAACACATTTGTGATGAGACTAACCATTTTTCAAATATAAGAATACATAAAGCAACATCCCCAAAATCCTGTTTGAGACATTGGAATAATATAAATAGCACAACTTTGAAAACTTTTTTGGGAACAGTTATAAATATGGGGATAATTCTACTGCAAAGTCTAGTCATATTAAAAGCTGGAAAAGTCGTATCCCATTCTTCACTGATTTATTTTCACAGCGTGAATTTTGAATACATTTTGGAACATTCATTTTAATCATTGCCAAGGAAATGTAAAGTCTACGCCTAAGGGATTTCACATCCAACCAGTTGTAGAACACTTGAAATATGTTTGTAAATTGTTTTACACCCGCAGTAACACTGTAGCAGTTGATGAGAGTACGATTGCATTCAAAGGAAACGTATCGTTTCGTGTTTACAATCCAAAGAAACCAAATAAATTTGGTATGAAGGTATTTGTTATATCTGATTCTATAAATGGATACATTTACGATTTCATACCTTATTTTGGAGAAGAAGACTTGATTCCGAATTCAAAGCTTTTGAAAACTACACAAATCGTTATATTTTTGAGTTAGTCTGTGATCATGAAAGATCCTAGTAATCCGAACCGAGGGTTGCATGTATATACCGATCGGTACTATACTAGCCCAGAGCTAGCTTCAGAGCTGCTAACCGGGACTGTTATGATGCAGAGAACCGGAATGCCTAAAAACATGAAGATAAAAACAAAAACATTTAAAAAAGGAGAGATTTTATCTGAAAGGAAGGGTAATGTTTTGGTAACCTCATGGCGGGACAAGAGAGTTGTAAATTTATTGAGTACAAAAAGTAAAGGGAACAAGAATGATATGATAAATGTGCCCAGTAAATGGCCCGGTAAAACCCCCAACAGCTAAGCCTAATGTTGTTTTCGAATATATAAAAAAACATGGGCAATGTAGACAGAAGTGACCACATCATTGCTTCATATAATTTTATTAGAAGAACAAAGAAGTGGTACAAAAAATATCTCTTTTGGTTATTTGAAGTGGCACTGGTAAATGCTTACATTCTGTATAAGGAAGTACAGAAGAAAAACAACAATAAGGGACTTTCTCATGTCAACTTTAGGAGAAGCTTGGTTCACAACCTTGTGGCTGAAAGCTGCAAGAAAACACCCAAAAAAGAGAAAAACTGGCCGCCCAGCTCAAGGCCCAAAAGAAGAGATGCTTCAACGAAAACGCTTTCTGAGAAAGAGGGAGAAGAGATGGGTCTGTTGCGTTGTTTGTGTAAGAAGAGAACAGTGCCGTGAGTCAGCCTTTGTTTCCAAGACCTGCACTGGTAAGCCTGCACTTCATCCAGACGTATGTTTTGAGGACTATCATACAAAACAAAACTATTAAATCTGTTTTACTTATGAACAAGGAAAAACCCCAAACCACAAAATAACACAAAACTGTATAATGTGTTTATATTACCTTATGTACATTTCGATAGCTCTGCTATCATCTTCAGAGGTACACTTGTACACTTCAGAGTACCTCTGACGATGATAGCAAAGCTATCGAAATGTACATAAGGTAATATAAACGCATTATACAGTTTTGTGTAGTTGTGTTATTTTGTGGTTTGGGGTTTTTCCTTGTTCATATACAGTCACACAGTGCTCTAGTGATTTGTTTATCTGTTTTATTTACTTTTATTTACATGTGTTTTTGTATCCCTATGACTGTACTTTGTATTATTGTTTTTACTTTCAATACAGTTTTTTATACAATTTTTATATTTTGTCATAACATTCTTAATCGTGTAAGAATATACATAATGATCAATACTGACTTATATTTTTTTTTTTCCAACAGCCTTATTAGGCAAGTCAACAATAAAAAAATTAACTGAAATTTTTTTATAAAATCTAAAATATCTATTAGTAACATAATCTAATCTTACAGCAATTTTCAATGTAACGCTTAAAGGGTTAAACTTTTCCTATACTACATATATCTAGGGAAGTAAAAAGTACATTAATCATCATAAAAAGAACATTATATAAAAATCACTCAATATAGGATCTTGTTGAATACTATTAATGCAAATATAATTATCTATAACAAATTAACATACCTTTTTAGGAAAAATGTTGAATACTTTAGCAGCATTTGTACTAGTGAGGGCAACAAAACATGGAGGGTCTATAATCCCTGATTGTACTCCTTTCTCCCAGATTACAGACATACGATCTTCTACACCGTTTACTCCACAAGGAATCTTGGTAAAATCATTTTTACCCATAGCTTTCTGTTCAGAGCTAAATGTGCAATTGTCACTGCCTGCTACTTGCAAGACCCCTCTAACAAATAACACATAATATTAATAATTGAAAAATATTTTTCTAATTTAGGGCTTAAAGTTAACACCAGCAAGACTCAATTAGTAAGTTTTTGTGATAAGAGGCAGTAAAATCTTTAATAATTCTTTGGAATGGTAATGCCATAACAGAGGTAGAATGGGCAGAATATATTAGAGTCAAAATTGACCGAAGGCTGGATTAAAGTTGACATACAGAAATGGTGAATATCAGGCATATATTCCCTTAGCAGGCTGAATAAGATTTGTGACTTACCAACATTGAAATCACTCTAATTATGCTCTCTCTGGAAATTTTTGAGAACAGAATATGAAGGATTTTAAAATCCAGAAAAAGCAATTAGAAACACACTGAAAATGGAAAGGCAGGATTCATGCCATAATGCATTTCATTCATTTTAAAAATGATACCACAGCATGTTTATTTTTGAAAATATTTTATATGTGGTGGTATATAGTATAAACTTGTAAAGTTTTGGACATTATAATTCTTACAAAATACACAATACTTAGAATTTTAATTTTAAATCATATAAAAATAAATTATTTTAAAAGAAGCCCTTATTTACAAGAACAATTATTTAATATGGTACCTGCAAAAATCAAACTATTGAATGGTACAAAATTGAAACTGCCTTAAATGATGGTGCATATTATTCTTGTCAGGAATATATATCAAAAGTTGACGAGCACTTGAATATTATATATACATATAAAATGTGTGTGCATGTATGTTTGTATATATTACATTTAGTATTTGTGGTTTTAGGTTGATGCCTTGTTTATTTTATGCATTTGATTGTGTTTTTACTTTGTATCTGATTGTTAAATTTGTGTCTTTGCATCTATGTCTAATTTATTATGTACATATTATTTTGCATTAGTTACATTTTTATAATTAATTAATAAATTTCATGATACAGGTTCCGTATACGATCTCATGAGCCTAGGTCGCCTATCATTGTTAACTATCAATATTTTTGATGATGTGTCGCAGTGTTTAACTTGTTCACCAATAAAATCACTATGATAATTATTTTCACAAGTGGGACTGTCGAGTACTATTTTCAGGGCAGAAAATTTAAAACTAAATGCCTACCATATCGGTGTCATTCATGAACTGCTACAACCTGACATTTACATTTCTGTGGATTTGTTTCAGCTAATGAATTAAGATATTGGATCGTGTTTATTTTAGTAGTGAGGCTTGGTTTCACTCGGATGATTATGTAAATAAGCCAAAATAGTTGAATAACAGAACAGTGAAAATCCTCACACTTTTTTGCAGAGCCAGAGTTACATCCACATGAAATTGGTGTATTGTGTACAATATCTTATAGTCGTGTCATAGGCCATTTATTTTTGGATACAAATGTCACTTGTAAAGATTTTATCTTGATTTAACTGAACAGTTTAATGGTTTGTTGGATGTTAATGAAAAACAATGTTGGTTCCAGCAGGATGGCGCAATCAAAACAATGACTATGTTGTAGGAATATTTTGACTATCGTTTATTAAGTTATTTTTTAAGTGTTAGTGTGCAACTGAAGATGAAGGCTTAGTTGATAAAACATTCTTTTTGGTGTGTTTTCAAGCGTAGTGTTTCTTATTATTGATTGTTTGTAAACTATTTAAAGATTAGAGCTATGTAGCACAGTCAAAAAGTGGGGTTATTAACGTCGGAGTACCTATATTATATATTTTTTGAGTCACTGATAATAATAATTGGGGTCCCACGTCTCTAAAATGGTTGAAACACCCCTAAAAATGCAAAAACACCCCTTTTAGGAAGTGTTTCGAGATAATCTTAATAATACTCTCAAATAATCTTATGGAATGTGATAATTATAATAATAATTTGCTAATTCAGTATGTTCATATGAAATTAGGACAAATATTATGCTAACAGCTAACTGTGGGGATAAACCATCCCTAAATGTATGTGAAATAAAAAAGCCACGAAAAAAATTTTTGTTTTCACTTTTTGTTCTGAATTTGGATGAATGGGGATTGCAAGATTAAGACAAATTATTTAAACCATTTTTTTTAAAGCATTTAAAAGTGTATTTGAATATAAGTAAATTTTTTTAAATTATAGCGATGCAAGAACTTTGCTATATTTATGTGAGGATATTTGAATTGAATCATCCGTCTGATAAACGGGAAAGACCACATGATATAGCATACATGCAAGTTAGCAAGAGAGACGCAGGATATTGATTTTTGTGATCAGCGACCTTAAAAACATATAATAGAGGTGGACTCAATATGAGGCGTACTCAGACATAATAACACCACGTTTTGAATGGGCTATTGAGAGTATTTGCGCCTAATCATATCCCTTGGTTTTAGCCAGATTTTAGTTATTTAAAAAAATTGAAACCATGGCTTAGTTCTTTCTTTTGTGTTTTATATTATAAAACCTAGTGTTCTTGTATAATTTTAAAAATATAAAAGTATGAAATTAAAATTAAAGTCACCTTTTTCGATGACTGTGTACAGAACCAATATGAACTTTTATTGAAGGAACCATGTGTGCTGAAATAAGCACTTCACAAAATCAACTCCGATTTACAATTAAGTATGAAAAAATAAATACAAAGATATGATTTTTATTTTAATGATGTTACAGGTGCAGCAAAAAAACATAGTGCGACCTGAAACTGTTAACCCAGCATAACTTTTTCCTGGGAACATATCATAAATATTAATCTCCTAGAACCACATCATGTAAAATATAACTATGTATTATAAACATAAATTATCTATTATGTAGGGTACATTATAAAAATAATAATAATAAAATATACATAAATTTACAAAATATAAAATAATAATATGAACACTATACTGTTAGTAAATGTTTCTTTAAAACTAAAAACTAACACTATGTTACTAAAAATAAATTTAAACCTATGTATATTAGTAAATATGCAGCAAGCAAACAAGAACAACACAGTATTTTTGGATCAATAAAATCAGGTTTTGAGATCGTTGTAAATCAGAGCAGCATGAGACTAAGCTTATAACATCTGTATAATAACGGTACCACAAGCTACCATACCTAATGATCGAGGTTTTTATTGTATTCTGTATTTGTTATAAATTAATGTTTTGCTGACAACATCGTGTGAGGGAATAACTATTTTTAGTACTCACTACCTAAAGATGGATTCCAGAATGCATCCAAAACTTCTGAGTGAATAAATTACACAAGTAGATAACGAGATGATTAAACATGCATTTTATTGCCATTATTATCATAGAATGTTATTTGTAGATTCTACAATGTTGCACAACAGTTCATTTTCTACAGTTTTAAAATCTGCAGAAAATGATGCCAAAGGGCATATTTTATATATAAAAAAAATTGTTATCCTACTAACCTTAAAATGATAACTAGCATTTTTTTAAAGTAAAATTTGGTGGCTAAGTGAGGTTTGTTGGTGCCTATTTATTTAAAAAAACAACAATATAATATATTATTTAATATACACAATATATATATGGTTGGAAATTTTTTAAATATATCCATTAAAATGGATTTTGGGCAGTTCCTTCCTATTTGAGCCTATAATATCTTATCTTATATACTTTGGTGATTTGCTTCTATTAATATACGATTTACACTATTGACCGAAGGTACTTGGTAAAACTCCATTTTAATGAAAAAACAAACACAATATTTAGTAAATTCTACAATTTTATTGAGTCTTGCCGACCATGGTATAGTTTAAATCATTTAAAAACTCATTTAGTGTATGATTTTTTCAATAATGTTAAGTTTGAGATTCTCCATGTCAATGCAAAAAGTAGGAAATTAAATTTATTAGAAATGTTAGAGATTAGGTGAATATTTTGTAAAGACTCCAAACTGGTACTCAATGATCAGGTAGAATTTTTGTCAAACTCACCTTTGTTAAAACCATTGTCTTCCCTATGACCACATGTTTCCTTTCTACTCCCCCCCCTTTAGCTAAGTAACTGTTCTTCTTTTTGTATTATTATATGTCAGATTTATTTATCTTCCTTAGTCTTTGTTAAGCTGCCTTGTAAATGCCGTTGCTGGCGAAACCATGGTCGGCAAGACTCAATAAAATTGTAGAATTTACTAAATATTGTGTTTCTTTCTTCATTCTATTAATACCAAAGTCAAAGTCGGGAAATGAGTAAAGAGATAAAACGCAGTAAATAAAATATCGTCCTATGACTTTAGTAAATCCGCTGCATTCCGAATACATTTTATCACATGCTTTGTACATTTTTTTCATACATATGTTTAATAATGCAAAATATTCATGTCTTTACACAAAAATTATCGGTTTATTTCAAAATGTTTTATATGAATAATTAAAAAACTAACTATAAAAACATTATTTTAGACCCGAGCTACCCAGACTTACAGACATATCCTAATTTTATTGGTCCGTTTCTTACTGTTAGTAAAGAACACATATTATTTCTGTTTTGATCAATGCATGAAAAATCATAACAATTTTAAAGTGTTACAAGATTAATACAGAGTTAAGTTAGTTTGAAGAATATGACACTATTATGGTAAGGGTATGCGAATTGGAATTCAAAAAGTCTGGTTCAGTTTGAATAATAAACTTATAATTTAAAATTTCCAGTTAAGTTTAAATTTTGAACCTACAACTTAAAAGACAGATTCAGTTTTAATAATGAACTTACAATTTAAAATGTCAGATTTAGTTTGAATTTTGTTACCAGTTCATTTTGAATTTACAATTTAAAAAGTTCGGTTCAGTTTGAAAATCAAAATTTAATTATGTATTTCTGGCCAAGTTAAAATTTTAAAATATCAACAATTAAAATCATATAATACAATAAGTAGTTTGCCTTTCATTTCACTCTTGTAAAGATGAGAGTTTCTGGTCCCTTTCCTAAAACATGAACGCAAGGATCGACTGTATCATTAATTTGTTATAATTTTAATGTTATGGATTTTTTTTTTTTTACTAAATTTACAAAATATATACAACAAATCCGTTATATACTAGTATAGGTCATAAATGTAGAAGTTATCAATAAAGTTTAATCAAACATTAAAAATCAAACTGTTCGTATTAAAATTGCGACAGTTACGATTCTGTTCCGGTCCAGAATTTTTAAGTAGGTTCAGATAAATTTCACAATGGTTTCAGTTCAGTACATAATTTTTATAAAACAAAGTTTGATTCAGATTTTTAAACTGATCTTTGGTTCGATTTGGATTTAAAATTTCTAGTTCGCATACCCTTATTTCAATCGCCCAACAATTATACCATAAAAGCTAAGCATAAAACAAGAGTTTATTTTGTATATGGAACGGAATTATAAAGAAGTAAACAATGCATACAAGTAAAGAAATATTTTGCTAATGTATTGGCAAAGGAAGCATATTATGTTTTGGGAGTAATAATTTCAACCTGAAAGGGAAAATAATGGCCATACAAAAAAAAGGTAGTTGAATCTTTTGAAAACATCTAGTACTGAGCTCAATGAACCAAACAAAGTTTTTAACAAACATAGATCCAAAAACCATTTGGTTTGCAGTTTTAATAGTTAATGTAGACAGCACAGGAATTTCCGATTACTTACCTATATAAATTAAAGTTAAATTCGCCAAACTCATCCTCTTTAAAAAAAAAACATAACTATACATTTTATCAAAATTGGTAAATACTAAATTCTTCAAAATTCTCAAAAATTTGCAGTCAACCATTATTTTCATGACTCCAACCTTTTCATCAATTTTTATCAAAATATGAGCATTCTGTGTTAACATATTACACACCAAACAACAAAATGTTGATACCACCCATTTCTAAAATATTGTTTGACAATCTTTTTTCAGTGTCATCCTATTTTCATCACATACCTTTAATAATTTGAAAATACAATATTGTTTAATGTGAGTTCTGCCCTATATAAAATGTATAAATTTTCAGTCGATTGTACCATCCATTCTTGAGACGATATATGACATGCTCACTCTATATCCACCCTCTGGACCCTTTGGTGATCCAAAATATAATTATTCTATGGGACAACCCCCTTAGATTAATCTTAACATTTTTTAATCAATTGAATCAACTGTTCTTAAGGAAATTTATGACAAAAATACCACAGAAAATAAATCATTCTGAAAATGATCTAAATATGTAGTGAATTTTTTTCATAAAAAAACCTGCAATAACTGGCCTGTAAGGATCTATATTTATTGAAAACTTTTATGCTTATTTAAGTAAGCGCCATATGCTTCACAAGTTTGATACCATCTATTCTGTAAATCTGAATAGGTCTAAAAAATAATATTGCTGCTGGTAGCCCTGTAACCTCTAAGTAAAGGGACTTACGCAGCTATTAACTCCAGCAGATGATCGGCAGTGCTAGGATCCGAACGTAGAGGGGGACTAGTCACCATTTCTGCACAACTAATAGCTTCAGTCCTGGAACCAATGGAAGAAGCCAACACCTCCCCGATCACGATCTGATCTCTGCTCTGCCGTTCTTTGATCACGTCACCGCTGGATTTGCTCATAATTCTCACCAAATACAGGGGGCAATTCACCTGACCAAAACAGAATGTTGTCTGTCGTTCTTTTATTATTTTACGATTTTAAACTGGGCAAATATTTTGAATAGAAAAGTTCTTCTAATAAACCCTTTTTATATACAGATTTTAAACTTGCAATAAAGGTTACAAAAAAATAAATAAATAAAAAAATAAAATAAAAAAAAATCTACAAGAAAAGCTGCTAACATTGACATGAAGATACATGCAATCAAATACATATATGAAAACACAGCATTATTTATAGTATATAATAATTATTTTAAAATTTAATTTATAACGTCTGTCTTAATTATAATTAAAGTTTTTAATGTTACTTATACAAAACTAACTAAAAATTTAACAGCATTTTTTGTTTGTGAAGGTATACTTTAATGAAATAAAAACCCAATTATGATAAACCGAGACTGCTATGAGATTCGTTGGTATCACATTGGTGTACCAATACTATTGTGGGAAATATACTCCCAATATTTATCCACACAATAAGAGAAAAGAATATGTATATGTAACCTCAACAACAAGATTAAATAAAAATGTATATAGTCTTATATTTGGTACCCTAGATCTTAGAAATATCTATTTTAATCAAAACCAAATGTTTCAAAGAATTAGATCAATCAATAGAAAATGTCATATGTTAGGTCTTGGCTTCTCAGGGCAACACTGTCTTAGGAAATTAGGGAGTAATGTAGTAAACATAATATTTGTGACCTATTTTTGGGAACCTATATCTTAGAAAAAAAAAAGTTTTTAGATTGGAATTAAATCTATTATTTGAGACGGTCATAAGTTAGGGGCAGCACTTTTTCTTCAAAACAATACTATTATATATTACACACACATATATATATATATATATATATATATATATATATATATATATATATTGCTGTTTTTGTAAAAATATAGGTTCCAGTACACCTGAGGGGGTCTGCGTACCCCAGCAGAGTTTAATTTTTTAAAATAAATACCTTAAAATGACGTTTTAGACATGTTTAGTCTTAAAATTCATCCAAAAATATGTCGAAATGTAGTGTTTGTTTAAATTTACTATTTTTTAAAATGATGAATTAGTTTAAAATGTTAACCTCACAGTTTATAAAATTGTCCAAAAGCTTAAAAAGGTTTTCATTGTACATCTCTCCTTTCTCTCTTTTCTTTCCTGTTGGTGTCAAGAGCAGAGTCCCGTGCCCGAAGCAGCCAAGATTCCATATACATTGAAGGATCAAAACGAGTTAGTGGTGGGCCATTCAACTTCAGAAAAAGTAGTGAAGAGACAGTTTTTGTTAACAGAGAAGCTCTACCATCAGTAATGATTAGATTCATTTGGGAAAACCCTCTTTCACATTCACTAGAAGACACAATTTTTGGGATATTTTGTTTTATTTTTACAATGTCTACCATAGCTCTCACAATTATCAAAAACATATTCACGAAATGCTTTAAGTGCATCCTGTTTGTTCAACTGAAGATGAAATGCAAGACGACTTTTTAATGTCTTTGGACCAAGTGCTGGTGTGAACTATACGGACTGAATTGACTAAAACTTCATCTTCCCCACTAAACATTCTCTTTTCAATTGAATGTGCAAGGTTGTCATAAAACACAACAGGATTAATAGGGTATTCTTTAGTTTTTTTCATAAAGTTTGATTCCTGTATATCTTTTGTTGTTGACAGATGTCACATCCTGTTTATAAAAAGTTCCCAGATTATCATTCAACAAATGAGTTAACCAAAATTTAAAAAGTTTTTTGTTAGCCTGAAATAACTCTATATATTGGTTTTGCAGTTTTTCACTAACTTCTAAAAGTTCTTGAAATGCAACACACATCAACGTCAAATCTAAAACGAAACACGTAGATGTTAGTTTCCTGTGTAGGCCTTCAAACTTGCATCTGTCTTTATACCATTTTCTTAACACCCAAACTGCCTTTATATATGTCACGGGTTGATGAATGACGTGTGGTTTTGTTTATCGCCCAAAAACACAGTTTTTTGCAATTCAACATTTCGCCCACTTAGAATCATCCTACTGCAATAAATAAAATACAGCTGGAAAGCTAATGTTCCATAGATGCATAATCATACAAAAACAAACAAAAATACCATTAAACTTTATAAATAATATTTAATTAATTGGTAAAACTTGTGTATTTTCCCGTGAACGAGTAAAGAAAAAACTGTGTAGTTGTGAAACACAAATTATGTCATTCTTTCTCTAATTCTCACAAATCCATATTTCTGTCTAACAAATCTACCATAACCCTCGTCTATAGATCAAATCTTCCTGTTTCGATCTGTGCTTTCAAAATCTCTCTAACTTTTATAGTTTTTAATATATAAAAATTAAACAAAATTGAACACGTTTTTTATATGAAATCAGATTTTTTCAATTCAACTTTGAGCCTAGTAAATATTATTTTATCGAAATGTGTAATATATCATTGTAAAGGTAATGTTTCAATCTTTCATAATCATCTATCCCAAAATGCTTCTCACGTAAGATAACAATTCAAGAATTCGATAAAGTTTTGTATTTTTCCCCGAGAGTGAAGCACCTGACGAAAAAGTGTTATATAAGAAAATGTGAACTCATGGATCATATAATTTTCGTAAATAGTAATTCTTGTCCAAATACCACATGTTGAACATATCTTATAGTATTTTTCTTTCTCTTTCTAACTACTTATTCCAAATTATCATAAGTTTTATAATTTACGAGATATATACATTTTACGAAATGCTCCAAGAATTTACTATTATCCGGTTTGCTCTTGGAAGTGCCTAAAAAAACATTGAAAATATCTATCTATATTTTTATATATATTCCTTCCGTTCTTTATACTACTGCGAAGAAGAAATTTAGAACTACAACTTGTTATAAAGATCTAGTTCATAGGCGTGATATTTATTTAGCGGTGAATATTAGAAGTTGCCCTTTCTAAATTATCTTGATCTGGCTTACTTGCATATTTATTGCTATCTTGTGTATGTTAGCATGGGTTGCTCAATGCATTTCTATTATGTAATCATATTTTGTTATTTAGAGCGATTTATTTATGATAATTTGTTTATACAAGTTATAATATGTGTGTAGTGTTTCTAGAGTGTATTATTTTGAGTGAATTTTAATATTTTCAGTGTATTTATTATTACATAACAGCCCTAGCCTAGCCTAGCCTAGGGTGCAAAACTTTTTGTAGGTTAGTACAAAGAAAATTATTTATTTATTTTGTTTTTACCAACTTTTATCCAAAACTATATTACAAATCTCTATCTTGAAAAAATAAGTTCTATAGGAAATATACACTTTTAAGTGGAATTTTGACTTCTGTTTTTGTAAGAATTTTTGATTCTGAGCTCCTTTCTGAGAAAAATGATATAAAGAAGTTGTGTTTTCTATAATATTAGTATTTTTAGTGATTTTTTTTTATGGCCATAGCAATTAGTCTATTTTTTAGAACACTGTCATCTAATTTGTGGCCTTCAAGGCATTGAATGACATCATCAAAAATTTCAAGAGATGTCACACTTTCGAGTTCAATAAGGTCCAAAAATAAATTTACAGGGGACTCTATATTTATTTTCCTTAGGCAAACTCTGATGTACAAAATCAGAGTTGATTTTTCGTTTACCGTAGTTGATTCGTCGATGATTGCAAACTTATCGTTCCCTGTTTGATGTAGAATATGTTTTTTTTTTTCATTTCTGCACTGATATGGTTAATAATATTCACACAGGCGTTTTCTGAATGCAGAATTCGGGCCATATTTATTCTATTCAGCTCTTGAAGATTGATTTCTGACTCAAAGTTGTTGAAAGATTCGTTGTAACTTCTTTCTCTTTTAATATTGTTTTCAAACAAACGTTTTCCAGTGTTTGTTTTTGGGCTTGTCTAAAATTTAAAAACTGCTTTGTGTGCAGCACTGTCTTTGTGATAAAATACTTTCTTTTTTTCCCTTTTTTTTCCAAAGCTGTTTGTTGCTGGGTTCCATTTCCCCCGAAACTAGTCCACATACATTTCATTGTTTAGACATTTTCATGCCAGTTTTTTTTTCCATGCACAGAGATCAAACTTCTCTGCAATTATAGCTCAATTTTTTGTTGTGTACAATAAGCTAATTTTTACAAAAATAACTCTTTTGTTCAAGAGTCCAATACTCAGGCCACTGTTTATCACCTTCTTGGACTTCAACAATAGAAGAAGTTTGATCTGATTACATTGGTGATGGTAATGTCTGGCATTTTTTCAGCCAGGGAATTGTGAAGATGAGATGTTTTTCCTGTGAAATTGAAAACAAAATTAGAAGCGGCTCTAAGCTGTTTGACTGAGTTTTCTCACCTTGATCGTCTAGTTTTTTTTTTTTTTTAAACAAATTAGTTATTTTCTGCATTGTGTTTACGCAATACAGTGAACAAAATTATGCACTTTAATTACAGAACAAACACAACACTACTCGAGAGAACTGAACAAACACAACAGAACAGAGTGACAGGTTGAGCGGGCACCTGACACACTGAGCCGAGTTGAATGAAATGAAATATTGGCAGTAGCAAAGGGAGTGGCAGGCACGGAACAGTGGTTGGGGCAGGGTAGGGAGAGGAAAATTAATCAGCTAGCCGCCGCCTGTTACTGCATACCTAGATAAAGTACAGTCTAGTCTCATGCCAACTAGGTACATAACACTTCGATCATATTGTTATCTCACCACATTTCTAACTTCTAAAAATGGTGTTCCGGCCGGTTCTGAATTTTTTAGTAGGTCTTGTTTTCAGTAGTGGTAATTTTCAGAAATTTGAAGCAATGTTTTCTCAAACTTTTTTGAAATACATTAATGTAAAAATGGTTAGACAATAGCTACTTTATTTTCAGATTTAGTGAACTACTAACCTTGGACTGTGTCAAGATTCGCTTTCTTTCTTTTCATTTTTAGGGCAAATTTATCTCAGAATTGGACGGAGAAGAGGTTGTTAAATTAAAAATTAATATTGTGGTTGATTAAAAAAATGACTATACAGATTTAATTTGAATTTTTATGTGTATTATATAAGAGATAGAAGTATTTGTTCTGCATATTGTTTCTATATCTTCCAGCTTATCGAGGAGACATACAGAGAGGTGGATAAAGAATAATTCAAATTAATTGGCTGTTCAGATTAAGGACTGTATAATAAATTTAGGACATACTTACGATTCCTTTTATAAATGCTATGAACGTTTGGTTTCTTTGGACTAAATTATCGAGATTTGTATTTTTATACAACAAAATATGTTTTTTAGAAAATAAAGAAACAGAATAAAAGTGTTACATTCCCCCTCCCTTGTTGTTAAAGATGAAAAACCTCTTGGTTATCACCTAATGAAAAAAGGAAGAAAAGAATATAAAATAAAGACCCCCTAGCTCTCAAATACTCTAATAGTGTCAGAGTTGGAAAAGAAGAAGAGTATGTCAAGAGAGATCTGATAGGAAAAATGAAAGAAAGGGATCTAACCTAACACTACATAAAAAAGGTTAGGTCCCCTCGGGATTGCCAAAGTTTAAAACTCATTTTTTCTTCGAACTTAATGATTTATACAAAAACAATATTAACAAAAGAACCTTGATAAAAGTACACTGATGGTCATGTCATAGGTTGAATCCAAGGAAAAATTTGATTTCTGTTACAATTCATTTATTAAACTAAGTAAAATCATTAATTTTTTTTTTCATTACTGATAAAAACTAAAGATCTTTTGACACAATACTGTGTGTCCCAGAAATATAGACATAGTCCAACATTTTGTTTTGTTTTGCTTATCCCTCATACTTTATTCCCGTGGAGTGAACTGCAGGTCTACAAAATTGTCTTGAATGTATTTAAAAAATTCTAATAGAACTATTATTATAATTAAATACACAGTGTGATCATATTTTAGACAACTTTTGATGTAGTTTTGGGTTGAGTTCCCAAACACAATATGATAAAAGAATATGTGTATTTTAATAACAAACTGTTATCTCAGAATTTAAAAAAATATACTTAATTTTTATTTCATTAGACCGTGGAAATACACGTGGTATTTTTAGAACATGGGATAATAAAAAAAATCCAGTATGGGAAAAGACGAATTCTCATAATTAATTGAAGTAATAGTAATTTTGATTTCTTAACCAAGAGAAGTGTACCTAATTTAATACAATAAATTTATAATATCCACTATTAAGTTATACACGAATTATACACAAAATATGAATATTTATTTAATGTGAAACTACATTTACAGCAACAAAGAAAGAGATCATAAGAACTTGTGAAAGACAAACTAAAATGGATATGTTTGGTTTTACATTAGGCCTGGTACACAGAGTTACAAAGTAATCGAGATGCCGAGATTGTTTTCAATTGGATAGGCATAAATACATTGGAAGTAATGGGGCAATGCACATAGGACGCCGATAGCTATCGGATACCTTCAGCCTATCTCGATAGGTATTGGGGGTGCCGCTGGTTTCTCACCATGTCTGCGTCTTTTCTATCCTCAGCGTTTTACTATACACAGTTGGTACTATGACAGTGCACATGTGACACTGCATCCGTTCTATCTGCTTCTTTTATAATCAGGTAGTGTAATCAAAGGTAATCAGGTATGTAATCAAATGTTTGTGTAACTTTTCTTCTTGTAATAAGTTTGACATGGCTTAAAAATATAACAAATATATGATAAAAAACAAGTATAAACACAGCACTACATAAACTCAATAGAGTGCAAACAATAGCCAGCATTTAAACAGAAAACAATAATGCAACACAAACATTGAACATTCATGCTTCAAAACACAATACATAACATAAACTTACACAAACTACTAAAGATGTAATTAGTTTTATTAAATAGATGGTACAATTGGCTGATGTGTGCACAATGTTATGGATGTAAAATACATAGCAATATTATTCATAATGTTAACAAATATCAAATGGACAAGAATATAGTGGTCAACCAAATTCATGTTTATACATAAAATTTGTGAAGTTTTTGTGCAACAACTTTTTTCTAAATGAAACATTAATCCAAATGGAACTAAATCTCTCTCAAGAATCAGCCTGACATATTATGGAATGAGTGTGCAAAGTGGTCAGATCAATTAACAGGAATTTGCTCAAAATGGCGGTTAAAATCTGTATCATTTTGTAGATTTTGTTAGGCTACATCGATTGAGATATTCAACTAATTACAATTAACCTTTTCTAGGATAAATACAACTTTAATATTTGAAAATAAAACTTTCTAAGACGATTGTTTGAAATAAAACTGTTTTTTTAAAACACAGAGTTCAGATTTGCCATTAGTTTTTAAGTAGTTGATTACCACTCAGTACAAGAGTCTCGATTACTTGACAAATTACAAATGGTGAGCATTTCAACTGATATAGTGGACAGCTGCGAATTAGACTTTGTCACATAAGCAGTCCCGGTGGGAGTATTATCAGGACATAGTGGCGATATCACTCAACAAATACCCAGTTACTTTTACATAGCCCAGTGATGATACTGTAACATGGTAAGTGCTGCTGTAAATAAGCACACGCTCCACGTTGCTTGGTACAGATTGTGTATGGAGCCTAAAGGATATTATTATTATTATTATTATTATAAAAGCGAGTTTTACCCCCTAGACAACTTCAGAAATTAGACTTTTTGTGTACTTCTCTAATTCCTAACTAGCTTATTTCTATTCATTTGGTTAGGGTCAGGATTTTTCTAGCTAGGTTATTTAATACTTAAATGTCGCATTTAAGCCGAAGATCAGTTGTCTTCTACATCCTAATGCTTCACATTTTCGAAGTATATGTTCTGAAGTTTCTAGATGCTGGTTACATAGTCTTCATTTCAAGTTTCCTTGGAATAATCCCATGGTATTTTTATGTTTCTTGAAAGCACCATGGCCTGATACAAAGCTTAAGATTTCCCTCTGATTTCGTTTATTTTGTGAAGTGATGAATTTAGAGAGTTTCAGATCTGGATGGACACTGTAGTCGGTATAGTTTTCCTGTCGAGTATTTTGTCCATCGTTCCTCAATTTCTGAGTTTAGCCATTGTTATAGACTATCTTTTGCTACGGCTTTAGTTATTCCGCATACAGGTTCTGGGCCAATGAAGCATTTCTTGGTCCCAATTTTTGCCAGTTTATCTGCCCTTTTTGTTTCCTTCGTATCCTTTATGGCCTGGTATCCAACTAGTTTTACCTTAGTTTTTGAGTCAAAAGCTTGGTTAAGATTCGATGATAATCCCACACTAGTGATGAGTAGTGTTCGTTTGAGCTTACAGACTTATAGCAGCCTGACTGTCCGACCTGATAATGATATAGTCATTGGTATATCCTTTAGCTAGGCACAGTTGTGCGCATTCCAGTATTGCCATGACTTCTGCTTAGAATATAATTGTGTACTTTCCCAAAGCTATACTTATATTTTTTTGGTTGTTTTTCCATATATTCCCACACCTGCACCGAAGTTAGTATGAGATCCATAAGTATAGTATTCTAGAGCCTAAATGTTAGAAGAAGGGACTCCCAAATCAAATCAAATCGATAATAGTTATGATAATGTATACACTTAATTGATTAAATACTCAAGGTAGCAGATCAGGCACCAGCCAGGAAAATCCATCTTCTTTGATGACGGGCCTCACAGATTCTGGGAGGAGGCCAATTATTTACTACAGGACATCCTTTCAAGAGGAGTTTTGGATATAAGGAATCAACAAATGGCGATTTGGAGAAAATGCATCAAACGGAGGCAACTGGGGATTTGATAATGGATAACTCCATTGATGAAACAAATTTCAAATCTGAGGACAAAATAGAACTTCGAGATGAGGAGATAATGTTATCGGATGTTGGAGATGAAACTGTCGCCTGCGATAGCAATCTTATTTCAATTTTAATTGTAATCATATGTTGAAATCATACTTTTGACACATTTTACAGTATTAAAAATTCAAGTAAATTATTTTCATACAAAAATATAAGATATTTGAATTTTTTTAAATAAAAGAATTGTTTAAAACAAAGACTTGTGAAGGAGAGGAAAGAGGCTGGTGTACATGGATGCCCCAGATTGAAACTTCATGGCCTCCAAAAGAAGAAGAGAGGCCTAAACGAGCAGGCATAAGCGTGTGAAAGAGAAGCATGGTAAGAGAAATATTTCTGACAGCAACTTGTTTGTGAAAGAGGGTGGACCACTAAGCAACAGAGACAGGGGTAAATGGAACCCAAGGCTATGTTCTCAGAAACCGATGAATCATGGAGATCAAGAGGTCAGACAATTCCTCCAGACAACCTTCCCAAGAAGATTCCGAAATTCATGAAGCATATGGGTCTTTTTAGCGATATCAAGAGGCATCCAACCATCTATTTTCCATAAGCTTTTGTGGCTGTAATGTAATATAGATAGATTATCGCCCAATTGAAAAAGTGGTTTTGTTTTGTATGTTTTGCTGCAATAAAATAAAATGTGGTTTGTAAGTAGATAAATTGAGAAACAATAAATTAATTAATTAAGTCCAGATATTCATCTATAGTTTTTGATATGATTTTGGTGTAAAGGATTCTTGGCATCTTCAGTTTTGAATATAAAAAAGAAAAATAGTTCTGTTATAACAGAAGAGGTTTGGTTTGTTTTCAATATAATCAAGTAGTAATACTTTACTTTCACAATATTACATGAAGAATATTACCATATTTTATATCCATAACATCAATTATTAAACTAAAACGAAGCTTTTTTCTTTTATTCTTCCACAAAACTTAAAAAACTACTAATACATTATGGACTGTTAGGTTCATGGATTATATGTTATACTTAGTCTCATTTTATGAATACCAAAATCTTCAAAAAAAATTAATTTATTCATAACCTACACAAACCGGTTGAAGATAGTAGAATTATAAATACATTTGAAGCGAGACTAATACTATTTGTGAATTTTTTGCAATGGTACGTTATATTGGATCAGTCATTACCAACTAAATGTTCTAACTAAAATGTCGTGGAAATACTGACCTACAGACAATAGTCATTTTTTAGTTTTGGGGTGACATAATAGAAAAAAACTCAAAATTATATATTACAATATTATACCGCTGTATATATAAAGTATATACTCACTGAGCGATCTGTTCCATCAAATATATTGGAGTGGATTCTTTAGGCCTAAGAGGTGGTGCAAGAATGTGGGAAGCTGCGTAAGTGAACTCAGATTTAGCTAAATCCACTCCACAAGTACCTAAAGCAGCTGCAAGTGTTTCACCGTATATAATAGGATGTTCTTTACCCTGTCGTTGTTGTGCGATCACTGCCGCAGCCGATTCGCTCATTACATGCACAACATATAATGGGCAATTTACCTACAACAGCAGCTTTTCTTCACAATAGGCTCATGCATGTTCAAGAATAAAATTAATAATTAAATAACACAGGGTGTCCACAAATCTATAATCATAATAATTCTGATTATGATATGGTACTATTTTTTTTTTTTTTCTTTCCCCTCCAGATGATATAGTATATGCATAAAGTGTTTTATCTACCAGTAAGAGCTCTGTTATACCAGTGTCTATGTGGTTGTTTTTCATCCCATAATAATTGAAAGGAGTTTTGTTTTAAGATAGATTTTTTTTAGTTGTTACTACAATCAGTTGGTTAATTTTTTGTTGCTGGAAAACTAGCCACTTCTAGTCTATTTTTAAAAATATTTGCAGGAATCAAAGCTCTATAATTGATCAAGACATAAGAGTTTACAAAATATGCATACTTGAAGTGTATACTTTGTACATGGTTAGAGTTTAATAGGAGACAGCCAATTAGTTTAGACTTTGTATGGATAAGAGACACAGGATTACCTTGGAAATTGGTCCTTGGTATTACCTTTTTTTCTTCTTTTTTTTTAAATTTTCGTGTACCATTAGGTAATACCAAGGAGCACTTTCCAAGGTATGCCTGTGTCTCCTATCCAAAATACTAACATACTTTGTATATGTTCATTTTACATGGCTGAATTCTGAGAATAATTTCTTTTATTTAAATAAAAATTATTGATTTTTATATTAGTGGTTTATGTATTGTATAAGATGCTTAAATTTTATAACATTGTTTGTTGATATTTTGGATCGATCTGTATCAAATTTTAAGTTTTATTTAATATTAATAATTTTTAATATGAATTTTGATTATTATAAACCGTCATGATATGCAATTTGTGTTGATTTTGGAGATTTGAACTTGATGATTTCTTCTTTCCTCACACTTTTATGTGTTTTCGGAAACAGGGCTATAAAGATTTAATTGATGTTTGTGTATATTCTTGGTGGATTGAGTAACTGGGACAGATACAGAAGTTAAAGCCTTTCTATGATTGTTTATATATATCAATGTTAGCAGGCTTGCATAAAAACTGACACGAATCGTCTTGTAATGTCTATTAAATAGCATAGTATTGCACTGTGAGATTATTACATCACCATCGATTGTTTTAAATAAAACAAAAATCTTATGTCAATTAATTTATCATTAACAGAGATTAAATCTTTAAACAAAGAAGCAACGAAAAATTTACAAAACTTAGATTTACAGATTACAGAACAGGCAGATTTGGAATTTTTAAGTTCGAATTAGAGGTTGGTAAAACCTAGGTTGAATTCAGGTACGAGCTTGGGTGGCATTTCTACTAATTACCAAAACTGTTGAGTACACACAGTGCAAAACACGTTCCTTATGTGCTGAAAGTGAGAAAACGATAGGAGTAAGGCATTGATAAGGTGTGAGACTGCAAGGAGATGTTACAATCTGATGACATGTGGAATATTGGCACCAAGTATGTAAAAGTTTTCTTACAGAAGCAACAATAAAGTAGGATATAGGGACATAGTATATTGTTAGATATACAGCCCTCATATAGAAGCAATGATTCTCAGCAGTCCCGAGGAGAGTGGCAATATGTCCACGTATGAGGTTTGGAGTTTGGTGTGTAACCCTTGAGCATAACTTCTACTCTTAAACCGAAAGCACACGTAAAGGTGGCCGGGAGTTTGTTTTAAATAGAACAAAAATCTTAAGTCGTTTATGTCAATAAATTGATCATAAATCTTTTAATAAAGAAGCGACAGAAATTTTACAAAACTTAGATTTACAGATTCCAGAACAGGCAGATTTGAAATTTTTACGGTTGAATAAACTTAGGTTGGATTCAGGTATGAGCTAGGATGGCATTTCTACTAATTACCAAAATTGCTTAGTGCAAAAACATACAGAGCAAACACACACCGGGAATCAAACTTCTATGGAAAAAAAAGGAACATATTTTGGTACATACAACTATGACAAACAAGAGTTTATCGTTTTTTGATTATGGTAAATTTCATGGTGCTTCTGAGGATGATGATATTTTGAACCATATAACTCATTTTGAGAGAGCTGCTATTGCGAATGGTTGGTTTGGTGAACAAAAATCATTTACTTTCCAATCTACTTGAAATATGTAGCTTTGACTTATTACGAAAATTTTGAGAGAAAACACAATAACTTGACTAGGGTGGAAATTTAAAATAGAGTTTTTGCGCCAATGAAAAAAAAAAAAAAAAAATGTTATTGATACGATTGAATAACAGAGTTTAATTACCAGAGTAAACAGTTATCAAGTATTGGACGGCCATTGAACTTTTGTGTTTGGATAATAATATACCAGAACAAAAACTTTGTGGTTACATACTAAAGAGCCTTAAGCCAGCAATCTTACAACAGATACACTTTGCGAATGTACAAACTTTTAAAAGGGCGAGTTATATTACCCAGAAACATTTAGGCGTAAATTCATCCTTAAACGTGCCTGACAAACACATTGACAGAATGAAAGGAAAATTCAACAAAGTTATGAGTATGATTTAAGGGTGAACATATAATTTATGAGTATACTAGACCTGCACATGGGAATAATAAAATTTGGAACGAAAGTCCTCCTTACAAAATAGAAAGAGAAAAAAATTGTGAGTAACATAGAATTATTAAAGATAGGATGCCACGAAGAGATGGATCTCGCAACAGACATGGATCATACAGAAATATAACTCCAAGAACTAATTTTCAATATACAGAAAGTTGGGACAGGCAGTATAAGGTTCAATTTCGATGCGCAAATAACAGTGAAATTTCTATTTGAAGATATTTTACCTAGTTATGGTATGTCAGCAGAAATACAGACAGACTAGTGGTACACTTTATGTAGCTGAGTCTTTAAAACAATTATACAAGGCCTTGAGAGTGACAAATCGGACTTCTACTGCATATAGACTACAAAGTCAGGGTGTAATGGATAGATATATTCTACACTTGTTAATATATTGCATTGTTATATCAATAGAAATCACACTGATTGGTACAAATATGTGAGATTGGTAATACTCGCATATAATTCCGGGTTACATGCATCAACGGGATACTCACCATTTTATTTATTACAGTGCAGTCCCGATTATTCGACCTTCGGTTTTCTGATATTCCATTTTATCCGACATGACAACAGTATATACTGTATATATGAAATATGACGTTGATTAAAGGTCGTGCATACAATACAGTACCTAATACAGTACTGTATAATTCGGTACGCGAATGTAAGAGTGAATACTGTATGTAGTCAACGAAAAATGTGTGATTGACAGGTGGTCTCGGACGTGTATTAGCTCTACCACAGTAACAGAGGCATGGCACTAGTGCACTCACCATTCCCACTATTCCATGTGAGCGTTATATGTCATTGAATCAATTCTGTTCTACCTACCGTAGTGTGAATACAGCTTTCTGGGCGTGTAAGTTTTTTTCATACATTTTTGTGGTGAAATAAAGAGGTTTTCTGTACTGTAATGTCGAAAGAAAAGAAAAAGAGAAAGAAGGTTGTTCTTTCAATTGAGACAAAGTTAGAAGCTTTAAAACGATTGGATAGAGGTGATATTATGCAGAAAATTGCTGATGAGCTTGGTGTAGGAAGAGTTACTGTAGGCATTGAAAAAGAAAGAGACGTGAGCTAGATAAATGGAGTTGCGAGAAGATGTTCTTAAAAAGAGGAAAGTATGAAAGGGTGTGAGTATGAAAAAACAAGTGAGGCATTCATTTTATGGTTTTTTTAGGAAAAAAATAAAGGAGTGCCTATTTCAGGTCCTATTCTGCAGCAAAAAGCCTGTATGTTCCAAGAAGAATTCAAAGATGGCAAAGAAGGTTTTACAGCAAGAGTCGGTTGGTTAGATCGCTGGAAAAAAAAAGATATGGAATGAGACAATTAACTGACAATTAATGAGACGTCAATAATTTTAGGAAAATATTCCATAAATTAATCGAAGATGAAGGACTAACAGGAGAGCAGTTGTATAACTGCAATGAGAGTGGTTTTAATTTTAAGGTGCTTCCTAAGAAATCTTTACCGTTGCAAGAAGAAAAATGAGCACCAGGCTTGAAGATGATGAAACAGCTAGTTACTATACTTGCCTGTAGTAACACCATAGGAAACCATAAATTAATATTCTTTTGTATAGGAAAATATAAAAAACTCCAATCATTTAAAAATTTATCGACAGCTGCATTTCCAGTAAGTTATAAATGAATGGATTCGGAAATTTTTCGTGAGTGTTTTTTTGAAGAGTTTGTGTCATCAGTCAAAATATTCCTTACATCAATCAATCAACTTGCCTGCAAAATCTATTTTTCTCTTAGATAATGCAGCATATCATTCAAATAAATGTTGACGAATTGATAAGTGGAGATACAAAAGTAATGTTCCTGCCACCAAATTCTACTCCATTGTGCCAGCCATTGATCAAAGATGCATTGATCTACTCCATTGCCATTGATCAAAGAATTTTACAACACACAAAAAAAAAAAAAAAAAAAAAAAAAATACAGCCACAAACTCCTTTCAAAAATGATCTACGATATGGACGAAGAGAATAATTGTGTAATAGATATTTTAAAGAAAGTCAAATTAAAAGATGTCATATTCTGGAACGCTGAATATTGGAAAGAGATTCAAACTCATAAAATAGCCAGATTTTGGAAAGTTTTAAATTCGGTTGATAATGTAGAAACATCACAAACAAATGATGATAAATGTAATCTAATCCAGTTGCTATAAAAGATTCCAGGTTGTGAAGAGGTAATGAAAACGACATTGAAAAATGTATGAACGAGGACGAACAATATGAACTGTGTGATGGTGACATAATTTCATCAACAGTTAATAGTGCAGGAGTAGAGTGTGATGGGGATGTGTTAAGCCATTCAGAAGCAGTGAAATGTTTCAGTCTTAACTTATGTTGAATGGCAACAGGAAGCAACTGCAGCCGATGTTATGTCAATGATGCTTCGGCGTGACCTTGCAGCAAGAAAAACTGCCGCAGCGGTACAGCAAAAAACAAGTCTAGATATTTTATAGAAAAGATTTATTTTAACGTATGCATCCAACATTATCAGGATATGCTATATTTTTTATCAGCAACTCAAGACACACAGTGATACACATATAACATGACTCACAGGGAAGGAGAATTTCATACTGGTGATATGGTTTTGTTATGGGATGCTAAAAACCAAATAAGCTTGTTCAGCAATATATAGGGTGCTTTGAAAGATTTCTTCATTGAATTATTAGATAGAGATATGCAAATAAGGCAAATGAGAGGAGGGGGAAGGAGATATACATGTGTCTTGTTTAAAGAAATACAATGGTTGTAAAAAATAGATAACAGGCTATTTCATGTGATAGTATCTGCAAAATATGATTGCTAAAGGTGAAATAAGACGTAGAGATGGGTATATAACGGGTGTTTTCGAACTCTCCTTACAAACTTTGAGGTATCGATGTTTTTTTGGTTTTCTTGGGTAAAAAGAAGCCAAAAACTTAACAAGGGTTACCTCGTTCCATTGTCCATTTGTATGTGTTTTTTACACCAAAAAGTTTTAAACAGCTCTAAAGATTTGAACCAAATTTGGATGCATTGTTGTTATTGTTAGTTTCAGTTAATATGTTAAGTTTCATTATTGTAACCCAACTCGTTACAATGATAACAATGGATATCAGGGTTGTGTGGCACAACTAATGACTGGTGGCAACCTATATAGGATAGCTCGACAATGCACATTGTTAAGTTGATATATGCATTGTTGTGTCGGAATAAGTGAATGGGTTTGTTGTTTTTCAAATTAAAAAAAGAAAAAAAAAGAAAAGGTTTTAAAAGATTATTATATAATAATATTGATACTTGTAAAGTCCAGAATGATGCCAATGATGTGGTTATTGTAAATGTTCATCAAAAGATAAAAGAACACAAACATTAAAAAAATTTCTTTTGATCAAACTTGTTTGAAAATAACTTATTACACATGGTATTTACTCAGTTCCAGGAGGCCATTCCAAATCTACACCAGTGGAAAACTTTTGGGCTGATACTAATTTTTTCTCCAAACAAGTTTTTCAGGGGGCAAGCAAGGACACATTATTCCCATGCGTTCGATATCTATTCCTATTTTCAATGGTCCTTGAATCAATCGAATTCAATGGAAGCTTATTATACGGGAATCGAGTTAGATATTCCTGTTACAATATATATGAGAGCCTCCCTTCTTTCTACCCAGGATATTTAATTTTTTTTACATAGGTTACTTTCTCTGATATCGCTTAACTTAAATAAAATTTAAAAAGTTTCACTTTATCCCGTTCAACCAATACACTTATGAGACATTATGTTGGATTAGGGTTTCTGGGAACGTATTTCGTCACATATGAATTATATTATTGATTTTTTGAGTTTATTAATATCACAATGTTGTTGAATTGTGTTCTATTCTTATTGTTTTGGTTATATATATATATATATATATATTTTGGTCATCAAAACAATTTATAACAATTATTATTATTTGCTTAGGAAAAAACCTGGTTAATGAGAACCCCTGAAAACAATTTGAAATATTTTATTGTTGCAATTTATTTATTTTAGTGTTTGTTGTATAATTTTCATTCATTTGGTGATTGAAGTTTCTAAAAGTGTTGCTCAATTCAAGTGATTTATCTGAAATAATTATACTTTTTTCTTTATTCACTGCCTAGAATCAATTTAAATGTTTGAAGTATTCAAACAAAAAAAAATTTAAGTTAACCATATTCTGATCGAAAGACATTTTCTGTGACATGTGTTGACAATTAATAACTTTGTTTTAATTTTCTAAAAACACAGCTAATCAATTTCAATCACAACCATTGTTTTCTGTGCACACAAATATCCCTGGGTCAATATTTCAAAATTTTAAATACAATAAACATTTATTTTTTATAAAAGGCAAATTTGTGAAGCAAACTTGTTTTTGTGAGACACCCTGTATACAAAACCAAAGTCGGTATATTTGATTTACTATTTTAACAAATGTGTGACAACATAATGTAAACATGCACATATACAATGTGCACACTAAAGCTACAAATACAGTGCAACATAAAATCAAATTATACACATTGCATATTTATACTTGCCCAGTTTAAAATTAATCCACAATATACAAATACCTTAATAATCTTACTGGTATACAAAGATTATGAACATTTTCCTGTACAAATATTCAGAATTATCATATGTAATAAATAATGTCATATTTAAATAAGAGGTATGCATATTCTCTCTCATACATTCACATACACACACACACACACACACACACACACACACACACACACACACACACACATATATATATATATATATATATATATATATATATATATATATACAAACAAATCAGTGAAGTATGAAATATCACACAATATAGGATTTTGTTAACTACTAGTAACAAAAAAAATGTATCCGAATAACCATATTTACTTATTAAGTGTATTACATTAATCAAATTTTACTCATACATAACAGAAGGAAAAAGTGTTGGTATTAGAACCAACGTCTCCAGCAAACAAGTGCCTTAGCCCATTCGGCCACTTTGTCAAGCTACCAAGTATTTACCGGATATTTCTATGTGGATAGTCCTTACAAAAAACTCCTTCCATCCACTTCATTGTAGGAAAACCTTTGTTTTGACGCTTTTAATATTAAAGAAATAATATTATTTGAAAAAAAAAAAAAAAAAAATTGATATGGAACTAAAACTTGATTACTCTCACCTAAAAGATTATCCTAATATAAGGTACAACATAATAGTCTTTCAAACAACATTTTCTTTCCTCTTTTTTTTTTCAATTAAAAGCAAAAAAAAAATATTGCAGTCATCATCAACTTTAGAAAACAAAGCATAAAATGTTCCTTAAAATAAAATTAACAAGACAAACTAAAATATAAATAACAACAACATAAAAATTTTAATAAAATTAACAACACTAAAAACTAGTTAACTTAAATATACAATGAAATAGTATATTATAGGGCTGTACAGGCCCTGCAACAACGAAATCAAATTATTTTAAAATTTATCAAAAACATTTAGACCACGTAAAAAAAAAAGACAATACTCAATCAAATATCTCACCATTATCTCCCCAACATCATCTGAATCGAGTTGGGTAGGACAAAAGTCCTATACAGACCTCTCAGAACAATACAATATATTAGGATATGCTTAACAGTTAAAACAGTTCGAAAAAATGGGCATTGGGGAGGTTTCCTGTGTTCCATCAGAAATCCATGAGTAATAATGAAATGACTGATGTGAAGATGGGTAATCACGAACTTCCTATAGATGACTGGCACGAATTGATGTACTCCATAGATGGATAGAATCGTTTACTTCCCTCCAATGCAACACCAAGCTTCGAGACAGCAACTGACTTATACTTTCCTCTGCATTTGTGTTTCCACCACATAGCTGAAGTATGAAACACAGAATGTCCTTCACTAAGGAATACAAATTCTGGATAGCCTGTAGAACACTTTTGGAATTGGAACACAAAAATAATGATGGAAACCAGATGGAGGAACGGTATTAGGATATTTAAAAATAGTAAATCATTCAGCAGTAAAAACACTAATACTTAGTGTAATCCGGACATATACATCCGTCATGATGAGTAATATGCACAATCTACTTTATTATCCAGTTTAGAACATTCTGTGAAAATAATCTCACCAGATGGGTAGTTATTAGTTATGTGCCTAAGCTCCTGATGACATACTATATCATGAGAGTTGTACTTTGTGAATCTGGACATTGAGAAATCAAAATTCCGCATTTGAATAAACTATACAAGAGTAAAACACTGGAGTAAGTAAAATTCTGACGACATTCATATCAATCTTTAATGGATTATTAAAAGTTTAGAGTGCAGACTACTAATGAATGACAATTGTAGTGGTTGTATCAGATGGCTCACCAGTTTCAGTAAATAAGCGAAAAACTGGACTCGAATGCTCTAGAAACGAGCCAAGTTATGTACTGAATCAAGCTCCTTAATTTATGATGTCTTGCGGATGAGTAATATATAAATTCATATTCAACACGTAAACGAACAAGGGCAGAGTAAAAATATAACATACAAATCCTTGACTACCCACCAAAAAGAATCACTGAAAATACATAACATGTCAAGAAGCAGAAAACTTAGATTTTGTCCATCTTGACCATGATTTCAGTCTATTTGTAACTAATTGAAGGGCTCTTTCGACTGCCTTTATACGATTAGACACATATACAGAAAAGTAGTAAACAAATAGAGAATAGACAGAACACTCCACATTAGTGGTAATGTTGTTGATACAGCAAACCGAAGTACATTACTCGGAGGGATACCATTCTCTTTCAAAGAAAATGGCCTGTCAAATTAGCTCAAACACGCACTTTGAAATCTCTCTTGAGAAGGAAGTTTAGTATAAATGCATATTGTTATTTATACCACCAATATTTTAAAGCATTCAGAATTCCTCTTCGCCAAGCTATAATGTAGGTCTTCTCTAGGTCAAAAAACACTACAAACAATATTCAACAGAAGAAAGAGACATTTTGAATAGCAGACTCCAATGAAACCAGAACATTAAAAGAAGATCGAACATGTACAAAGCCACACTGTTTATTACTAACCAACTGATTTTTTTTAAGGTATCAAACAAGATGCAAATTGACTATTTTGCCCACTAGCTTGCAAAACACACTAGCAAGGGTACTTAAAATTAAACAAAAGCTTTTTAAATTTATTTTTTAACAATATTCAATATAAATTAATGTGAGCAATTCTTATAGTGTTACTACTCATTTTAAATATGACCAGCACTGGCCTACGGCATGTGCGGTCGCACACATGCGATTTTGGGAGGGATGCCAAAATGAGAATAAAAATAATATGTTAAAATGAAAATTTTTATGTACTGTAATTTTGAATGTAAATTAGAAATTTGAATATGTTATTAACTTTCAATATGTTCAACAAAAAATAAAATGTTGATTGAAAGTACAGTAAAGAGACTAGCTCTAAGTGCACTGCTCCGTTGTTTTGACAGAACTGAACAATTGTAGATAATGAGTCACAATCACTATCACATGTTTAGTCTGTCACATCGACATCTGGGTTCGGCTGGTAGTTCACCTCACCACTGTTGTTCTTCCAATGGCGACTGCGCTGGCGCAACTGCACATCTTGTCTTATCTGCTGCACCAGGTGACTGTCGTTATCCGTGGTGAATCGTGACAAGTCAAATGTGTATCCAGTTGACACGCATAATTAGTTTTGTGTTTCGTAATAAATTTTAATATTGTGTTTTGTGAATTGTGATAACATAACTCTATTTGTGATGTTAATGAAATGTTTTCCAAACCTTCTGGATGTCAAAATAGGAAGAGGAAAGCTAAATCCTTAAAAGAAGCGGAAGTCCATGTTAAATCACTATACAAGTATTTAGCAAAACATAAAAACATTGTCTTCAGTACAGAACATTTAGCTACAAATGACGTAGCCCTAACCTAATCTAAGCTCAGTGAAAAAGATGAGCCCTCTAAGGGACAAGAACTATAACTACCAGTGTGTAGAAACAGTTTACAAACTGAAACTGGTATTCATGAAATTACAACAATATAGCTAATGAAACTAGTCAAGGTCAAGAACCTGTAACTGTAACTCATTCATTGAAAGAGCAAGAAAATGGTGGCCTCAGCTAGGCAGATGTTACAGTTTCATTACCATTAAAAGATCCGCTACACATCTTAATCCGGATCAAAGCGGAAACTGTGATTGGAGACACATTGGAACTATAATGACACGTCACGAAACTTCCCCTAATCATCTGAAGTGTTATGAAAGGTGGGTGGAGGCAGAAAGAAGACTGAGCACAGGTAAAACAATTGATGATGAAAACCAGAAAATAATTGCCCAAGAAAAAGAACGATGGCAAAATGTTCTTAAACGACTTCTTGCTATATAACACAATTTCTTGCTCAGCACCAAATGGCTTTCCGAGGAACAAATGAAACCCTGAAGAAAAGGACAATGGAAATTATTTAGGGTTTGTTGAACTAATTGCCCAATTTGATCCCTTTATATATCTAGAGTATTGGCAAATGAAAAACAAAGGTGCTTGTCATACTTCAGGAAAAACATACAAAACGAAATATTGACTCTGATGGGAGACAAAGTAAAAGAAGAAATACTAAGCAGAATTAAAGGAGACAAATACTATGTATTGATTATCGATTGCACACCCAATTTAAGTAGGAAAGAACAGCTCTCTGTTGTTTGACGTTTATGAAATAAAAGAGAAAAAAGTTGATATTAGTGAAAGTTTCTTAGATTTCATTGAAATAATAGACAATTCACTAAAGGGAATGTCAGAAACAGTCTTACTAAAACTAAAAGAGTACGACTTGGAGATTTCTAATTGCAGAGGCCAGGGGTATGATAATGAGGCAAATATGAAAGGAAAACACTCTAGACTACAAAAACAAATTTAAAAAACAAAAACAAGAGAGCTATTTTGTACCATGTGGCTGTCACAGCCTAAACTTGGTACTAAGCAATGCCGCAAAACCTCAGTACCAACAGTCATCCTTTTTGGAACAATTCTACGGTTGTTTGTCATTTTTAGCTCATCAACAAAATGTTGGAGCACATTGTTAGAGTCTGTAATAAATATCAGTATTTGGGCCTTCTGTCACAATGAAAGAACTTTGTGTAACTCGCTGTGAAGCACATATAGATATCAGATTGGATCACTTAAAGCAATAAGATACCAGATTGTGCAAATCCGACAAGCACTTTGACTGCATGGTATGATGTCTTGTTTCAAATAAACATTGCTAGTAAGATATTGCAAACAAAGATCGTCAACATACCTCAAGCTATAGCTATTTTGAAGTCTGTTATAGACTTTTTGAAGGACTTTCGCGAAAATGGATTTGTTAGTTGTTTAGTGAAACCTAAAGAGTTGGCTGAAGGTTTAGAAATCAAAGGACATTTGAAAACACTCCGGGTTAGAGGGAAGAAGAAGAGGTTTCATTACGAGACTAATGATGAAGAAGCACCGATTGACCCCCAAAAGGGTTTTAGAGTTGACTTTTTTATACCACTTGTTGAAACTGCACAAATGGCTGTGGAAGAGGGCTTCGAACAGCTTAAAGCCAAAATGTCAAAAGTTGAGTTTCTTTTTAAATTTGATGAAATGCCCAACAGAGACGACTTGCTTGTTAAATGCAAAGACCTAGAAGACCTCATTTCAGAATGGGATGACAGTGAGATCAAAGGAACTCACTGTCAGCAAAGAGCTGATCTCTATGAAGGATCTCATGAAAAGTAAAGGTACTTTATCATCTTGATTTATTGATTGGTCAGCTGATTCAAAATTGCTTTGGGCTCAAACAAAATTGTTATATTTAAAAGTTTTAAAAATTTCAAAATTAAAAAGCAGCCTTGTAACTCTTTATTGTTTGATTTTAGGCGGGAAAATGTCTAAACATACTGAATTTTCTGTTGGAAACTGGACCTGCAGACGCTTATGTAAATGTGCGGGTTGCTTTGCGAATACTTTTGACAAACCAATCTCGGTAGCATTGGCGGAGCGAAGTTTTTCAAAATGAAAACTAATTAAAACCTACTTTTGACCATTAAAATGATATTTCATCGTCATTAGTTAATGATACACTAATATAAATATTTTCGGGTGCTAAAGCTAGGAAGGTCCACTGCTAAGTGTACAATCTGTATTATACATAAAGTATCAAGTATCTGTAATATTTTTTTCTTGATATTTCACACTACTGCTATCGTTTTATAGTTATATTGATGTACCTTTTCTAGAAAAGTGAATATACCAAAGTTTATATTTCTGAACTTTTTCTAATATACTGATGTAACTTTTTTTAATATCAATATATTCAAACTGAAATGTATATTTCATGAATATTAAATCAAATAAA
Source organism: Aphrophora alni (assembly GCA_963513935.1). Lineage (NCBI taxonomy): Eukaryota > Metazoa > Arthropoda > Insecta > Hemiptera > Aphrophoridae > Aphrophora > Aphrophora alni. Next base: position 95,727,900 of record OY740765.1, read on the forward strand.
ACTATTGTTGTAGTAGAAAAATGTGTCTGTTATTTTCTACCTGATAAAACAATAAACTGAGTAAAAGAATTTGTTAGAAGTTTGCTCTTTACACAAGTACAGTACACCACACCTATTGAAGTTTGAAAAAGTCAGTTAAAAGAATTAGTATTAGAAGAAGTCATTAAAAGAAAAAATAATAATAAAAAGGTACTAAATACCTTACTTTAATTTTGCTATTTATTACTAGTTTTAGTTTTTGGTTTTTAATTCCTTAAAAATATCAACTTCAGGTATTAAATTCCGACAAATATCAGTTATAAAGCACCCATACTATTTTTTGGAGGGTTGTTATACCCATTTTCATTATAAAGGACGCCAAAACTCTTACACATACAGCATTTTGCTCTTACTACTGCTGAGTATGACAATTGTTTACATCTCAGACAATTATTAACAATTACAGAAATATCTATAGTCTTAGTTAAATCAGAAGAAATTTTTCAATCACACCTTCATGTGCAAAATATATGGATTACAAAACTAACATATTTCATTGTTGTCCCTATCATGTAACTTGAAACTCATTACCATACTGAACTGTTTAAACAAACTTACATTGATACAATTTATTTCAACATTTGAAGTGAAACATTAAAAAACGTATAATTGTAATGTTTTCTTGTAATTTTCAATAGCATTGAAAAAAATAAAGTTAATGTTACACTAAATTATTTAAATTAGTGCCTAACAGTCATACTTTAACAACCAAATGAATGAAAATACAATTTTCCGCAAAAAATTACTTTATTTGTTCAACACAAATACAAGACGATGTTTCAATGACTAAGTCATCATCCTTAGCTGCTATATGCATAGAAACCCTACTGACAGTGAACTGGCAAAGTCAAAGCCTCAATAGTGATTTTTTTCTGGAAAATTATTTTCATTTATTTGGTTGTTTAGTTTCCACAAGTGTAGTTCATTACAGTTGACTTATACTTTATTCTACTGATGATGACACGAGAATAGTGTAAATATAAGCCATCAACTAGGCTCGAACTAAGCCATTCTCAAAATTATAAAAAACATATTAGTTTACTTATATAGCGATATAGTAATATCTAAACCTTTCCTAACCTGATTTGCAATTACACATGCTCGATTGACAGCTTCCGCTTCGACTTCTTCTGGTCGTGAAAGCTCGTGTCCTTCAGGTCCTGTTACACCGTTCGCCAACAATCGTTTTGTATTCTGAAAAAAAAATTGAAAACTGAATTGGTGTCCTTATCAGAGAGTTCACAGATTTGGATTTTAAAAAACAATGAATTTGACGAGATTTTCCTGAATAATTTTATAGAATTCTTTTGTTTTTTTATTATTATTTTACTAGGTTAGAGTTTATTAGGGCACATAGCCTATTATATTATTATACATTTTTCGGACATTTGACATCATTTGTGTGTTAAAAATTCAAAACACAACGTTTCGGGAATAAGAATCAATTCCCGTTATCAAGTGACTAAAAACTAAAGAAACATGAATCTAGAAACTAAGCCTATGTGAGCAGTAAAATTAAATAAGAATACCACCAACTTTAATATCTAAGAGGTGAAACTGAGAAGTCAAAAAACACAATCACGGTAAACACACAACTAACGGCAAGTACGTGTTGTTGTATCAAAGATACAGCAACAAGTGACGTGGTCCAGAAGGCGTGACATCCTGTTCTCAATCTTTCTTCTAGACCCCTTAATAATCAAAAAAAGCTAATCTTATCTAAAGGCCTATACTTCTCTATAATGCCTAAAACAGTAGGTTTGTTGGAGTTTATGACCGAAATTGAATTGACTGTTCCTAGGTTATCGCCGGAACAAGCTGAGCAATTCAGGTGTGAAGCCAGCATTCAACTCCAAAAAACTAAAATTCCTAAAATAAACGTAAATAATGAAGAACTAAAGGTCATGTCTAAATTGAAACGCGATAAATCGGTGAAAATCTTACCCGCGGATAAAGGTAATGCTACTGTGGTTCTAGACGCGGACGTCTATGAGAATAAAATTATTGAAACTCTTAATGCTGGTAAATACACCTTACTCAATAAAGACCCCACAACTGGTTTCGAGAACAAAGTTGCTAGCACTCTCAGAAAGTACGAGGCTTTTTGCTCCGATCAACTTCGTACTTCTCTAACACCGCATTATTCTAAACTCCCCCATATGTATGGCTTACCAAAAATACACACATCTAACATCCCTCTAAGACCTATTGTTAGTTCCCGTGGTTCCCCATGCAGGGCACTATCCAAATACCTTTTGCGCATAATTAATCCACTTGTAGGAAAAAATGACGCGTTTGTAAAAATCTCTAAACAATTCGTGGAATTATGTAAAGATATAAAACTAAATGAGGAAGATAGATTAGTCAGTTTTGATGTAGAAAGTCTTTTCACCAATGTACCCGTACAAGAAACCCTTAACATAATAATTGATAATAGGCTTTTAAAAGACAACAGCCTAAAAGAACGAACTAACCTTCCCGTTGGTGCCATAATGGAACTCCTTAAACTTTGTACGGAATGCAATTATTTCCAAGTTAATAATAAAATATATCGCCAGGAGAACGGTATGGCAATGGGTAGTCCACTTAGTCCTGTTTTTGCCAATATTTTTATGGAGGAATTCGAAAAGAAAGTTATTGATTCTTCAGAATTTAAACCGAAAATATGGCTCAGATATATGGACGATACATTTGTTATATGGCCTCATGGTAGTAGTAATTAGAATTTTTTTTTGCTCTAATGAACAACGCTTCTGATTCCATATCCTTAACCATGGAAAATGAAGTAAATAATAAACTACCTTTTCTAGATGTGTGTGGAGAGAGATAGGGGGGTCCTAAAAACTTCAGTTTATAGAAAAAAGACACACACCGGGATTATCGGAAAAAGTTAGACGTGTAGCCAGAAAATATAAAATTTGTACCGCTTTTAAAACACTAAACACCATTAGGCAACATCTCGTCCAAACTAAACCTAAAAATGGCACGCAGGATACTAAAAACTGTATTTACAGTATCAAATGTGAGTGTGATAGACAATATATTGGCGAGACAAAAAGACCGTTAAACATTAGAATAAAAGAACATTAAAAACAATGTGCGGTTAGGCGTAGTCGATAAATCAAAAATTGCAGAACATATATGGTCCGAAAATCACAAATTTAATTGGGAAGAGGCAAAAATCATACACCGGGAAAGTAACCTATACAAACGTAAAATAATTGAAGCCTCGTATATAAAACTAACGGACAATCCTATCAGCCAATCAAGTATAGAAGGCCATTATGGCTCCCATTATTAAAAAAAGAACTAAAATTTGATTATAATATCCCTATTACTAATAAACAAGCTGAAATTTTACCTGTTAAATCGCCACAAGGGGTTGAAACCCGTTCTCGTGCTAGGAAGCTTAATACAACTAACAATAGGCCACTCCCCTAACAGTTTGTCACGACTTTTGGACCACGTCACTTGTTGCTGTATCTTTGATACAACAACACGTACTTGCCGTTAGTTGTGTGTTTACCGTGATTGTGTTTTTTGACGACTCAGTTTCAGCTCTGAGATGCATGCTTAGATATTAAGGTTGGTGGTATTCTTATTTAATTTTACTTCTCACATAGGCTTAGTTTCTAGTTTCATGTTTCTTTAGTTTTTAGTCACTTGATAACGGGTATTGATTCTTATTCCCGAAACGTCATGTTTTGAATTTTTAACACACAAATGATAGCAAATGTCCGAAAAATGTATAATAACAAAATTGAACTTCCATCATTAACAAATAACTTCAAACAGAGAATAGCCTATTAGCTTAGATTTTGTATGGATAGGAGACACAGGCTTATAATGTAAATGGTCCTTGGTATTACATAATAGTACACAAATAAGAAAACATACACAAAAAAAAAATTACTTACGTTCTGAAATATTTCGTAAACACTGTTCACTTTCTCTATCAGTAGAAAGTATAAAAAGAAGACCGAATTGTTTTAATCTAGGATGGATCTGTGGCGAGTGTTGAACCACACACATTTTTTTTTAGCCTGTTGGGAGAGGGAAAATGATGATTTATCTAAGAGGTTAGGTGGTTCACTAGATTTTATGACCTGTTGTGATAATACAGGGATACATTCTAGAGGGAATGATTTTATAATTTTTGTTGTGAAGTTGGTTTGATGATTTTTACATCATGTCTGTGGCCATTCATCCTGGTGCATAGGTTGTCTGTGGTTGGGCCAATATATTGAGCTGTGCAAAAGCTGTACTGTAGTTGGTAGATAACATTTTGTTCTTGTATATGTGTGATGACCTTTATTTTTAAATTCTTTTTGACTAGAGGAACTATTGAAATTGTTGAGGGAAGAAGTATTTTGCATCTTGGCCTATTAGATGGAAAAGAACCGTGGGGGAAACTAACATGTTTCAGACCCCAACATGTGATTTCTTGGTATGGTTGGAAACTTGTAGAATTTTGAAGCCTTCCATCAGTATGTTGTTTAATCTCTGTAGGCCCGGGTGATAATCAGTGACCAGAGAGGTGATGAAGATGGAAAAGTTTTTTTTCCCCTTAGGTGTGATATCTGTGATTTGTGTCAAGTGATTTTGATTTCTAACCAGTTTCTCAGGACAACTCCTTTTTACAAACAAAGATGTCCTTTTTGTTAAATTCATCTAGTTCAGTCTCCTCGGAACAAATCCTTTTGGCTTTGATTGCCTGGCTATAGGGAATGGCTCGTTTAGTATTCATAGGATAGCAGCTGTCGAAGTGGATGTATTGTAGGTGGATTGTTGGTTTAACATGGATGCCAGTTTATATTTTGCCGTCCTTTAGTTTTACATTGACGTCCAGAAAGGTAACTTGTGAAGTAGACATAGTCCAAGTGAAATTTTGAATAGAAAATTTTGAAAGGCTTTCTAAGAAGTGGTCTAGGCTTAACTGTCCTGGTGTACAAATTAAAAAGATATCGTCAAGGTATCTGTACCAACAGAGAAGTTGATGGGGTTGCCGCCTAAGAAAAGTTTCTTCCGATTCTCCCATGTAAAAATTGCATAGGATAGAGCCATTCTGGTACCCATTGGTGTTCATTTTAATTTTAAAAGTTTTTGCCTAGTAATTAGAAGTTATTCCATTGAAGAATAAACTTGCGAGGTTCACCAAAATTAAAGTGGTAGTAGAATATGTGTTGTTCTGGTGTTTGTTTGACAAATGTTCTACTGTTGATAGACCATGTGCATAAAGGATATTGGTGTATAAAGATATAACATCTATGGTTACAAGAATTGTGTTTGAAGGCAGGGGTTTTGGTATTGAAAATAGTCCGTCTATGAAGTGATTGGTATCTTGGATATAAATGTGGCAAGATTTTTTTACTAATGGCTGTAGCAGAATTACAGCCAGTGATTATAGGCCTACCAGATGGAGGATTAAGGTTTTTGTGAATTTTAGGTAACAATAGAATTGGGGAGTTGTAGGGTTTTCATTTTACAAGAGTTTGAGAGTGGAGTCTGAAATGTTCTGTAGAGGAGCTTCATATTATAGCCATTCTGAAAGTAATTAATTGTATTTTGCTGTTGGATCGTCCATTAGCGGTTGCTAAGTATTGTTGTCTGATAGTTGTTTGTGAGGTTCATTCATGTAGTCGGTTGACCCTAATTAATAAAAAACATCATGATCCTACCAGCAGACAAAATGATCAACCACAATGGTCATTAGACACACATCTACAGTCATTAGTAAAAAATCTTCCCACATACATCCAAGACACAAATCACTTCACAGACAGACTATCTCCAATACTCACAGAACCTCCCAGTCTTGTTTAAACAGCCCACTAATCTGAAAACCATGTTAGTACACCCCAAGCTTCCGGATCCCAACACACCTAAACAAGCAAACCTTCCCCACGGTCCTTTTCCATGCAATAGGGCAAAATGCATCTTCCTTCCAAATTCAATAGTTCCTCCAGTAAAATAGAATTTAAAATTAAAGGTCATCACACATGTACAACAAAAAATGTTATCTACCAACTACAGTGCAGGTTTTGTCCAGCTCAATATATTGGCCTAGCCACAGACACCAGGATGAATGGCCACAGACATGATGTAAAAATCACGGATATAGAGAAACCAACTTCACGACATGCAGCAATCCACAATGTTGTGACTTTTGATGACGGCTTCACAACAAAAAATATAATTTCACTCCCTCCAGAATGTAACCCCTGAGAACAGATGTAAGAAGATGGGAACTGTCTCATCAATAGGTCACAATATCTAGAGAACCACCTAACCTCATAGATAAATCATCCTTCTTCCTCTCCCAACAGGCATAAACAAAAATCGTCTGTGGGTTCAAGACAGATCTCACGACAGATCCATCGTAGATTAAAACAATAAAGTCTTCTTTTTATACTCTCTACTGATTGAAAAAGTGAACAGTCTTTACAAAATATTTCAGAATTTTAGTGTTTTTTGTGCATGTTTCCTTATTTGTGTACTATTAGGTAATATGAAGGACCACTTTCCAAGGTAAGCCTGTGTCTCCTATTTATACAAAATCTAAACTATTATTTACTAGATAATATTACTTTTACAACACAGGTAAGGCATTCTGTTTTGGTAGGATATGCCTTAGAAGAAAAACGACCCAAAGTACTTAATAAATTCCTTACAAAACCACGTGTTTATTGTTAAATAAATATAATGTAACATTAAAAAAAAATCCTTTTGAAAGTTTTCAATATGAACATCTTGAGTCAGGATGTACAGATTGTATGTCACAATTCTTACAAAGGATGGAACATCTGAGAGTTATATGAATCAATCTTCAAAGATACTAAGGGGCATCAGTTGCGCTCTCTAGAAGACAAGACTGACTTAGTTCTAATTCAGGAATCTTGGACCTCTAGATCTGGATGGTTTTTGCAACTAGATAACACTAAATACAGAGTAGTTATGAATAATTTAGACCCAGAACGTGTATACTTGTTAGGTTTAAGGTAAACAGTTTACTCCTTTTGAAGTTCTGTCCCTGGAACATTTCAACAGCGAGATTATATCAGTTGAATTATAGAATGTCAGCTGCATTCACGTTTCTCATGTCAATCCCGACTTTCTGCCCAGTGTGGAAATACACCTCTAGTTGGACATTCCAGAGAAAAGCGGCTGGAGCTTATTATTGGTTGTGACACCAACACACAGAATGTAGCATGAGGAAGTATGATGAACGATTGCTGTTTGATCACAGAGGTCTGTTGTTACCAGAAAAGAGTCTCTTAAGAATATAAAGGTAATTGAAAGATAGCAAAGCAGATAGTTTTGTGGCAAAGGATTAAATGGACATCAGGCAGCTTTGGTTCATTTAAAGTTCCAGAAATAGACAGAAGAAACTATTGGAATAACTAAAGAAAGTAATAATTGTATGTATATGTATTGTAGGCAAAACAATTCAAGAAACCTTAGATAACCTATGTACTTTAGACAAAATAACTCAAGGAAGTTAGCAATTATATCTGTGTACAATAGTTTTAAGATAAAATTTTCTAAACCTCAATAATTTTATAATAAGCTCTACACTCAGTCACCAATATAGACTTTGCCAACCTTTTAACAAAACTCTGCTAACCTTAATAGTTTTAGGTTAGACTCTGATTAACTTTATATTTTTAGGATAGACTATACTATGCTTAATAAGTTTGACCTAAACTCTGTTTAATTTGATAATTTTAAAGTAGTCTCTGCTAACCCAAGTAGATCTAGGTCAAATTCATCTAATGTCAATAGGTGTAGCCTAATTTTTGCAAGCCTTACAAGATCTTATTTAGGCTCTGATAACCTCAACAAATCTAGGACAAATATCTGTTAATATTCATACATCTAGGACCAATCCATCCATTCTCAATGGTGTCTTCTTAAACTCCGCTAACCTCAATAGTTACAGGACAGAAATTGTTAAACGCAATAGTTTTAGGAAAGACATTGCTAAGCTCAATAGTTTTAGGATAGATATTACTAACTTCAATATTTTAATGACAGACATTGCTAACATCAATACTTTTAAGATATACATTGATAACCTCAATAGTTCTAAGAGAGATATTGCTAACCTCAATAGTCTAACCTAGGCTCTGCTGACCTTTTAGATCTAGGATAGACTCTGATAATCTTAATAATTCTAGCATATACTATGTTAAATAAAGTTCTAGACTAGACTTTGCTAATCTCAATAACTCTAGTCTTGATCATGCTTTACATACATTTCTAGCTAGACTCACTTAATAGTTCTAGTCTAGTCTCTGTTAACCATAATACCTCTAGGTTATACTCTGCTTCTTAAATAATTCTAGGATAAACTGTGCTAAACTCAATAGATATAGGATAGACTCAGCTACCTGTAATTGCTCTAATCTAGACTCTGTTAACTTCAATAATAATTCAGGCCTCGACTCTACTTTACTAAATAGATTCAAGCTAGACTCAGCTAACATTTATAGTTATAGACTAGACTCTGTTAACCTTAATAATTCTAGCCTCAACTCTATACACATAATACTTTTAAATTAAACTCACATAACCTCAATAGAACTAGGATAGACTCAGCTAACAGTAATAAGTATTTATTTATTTCCACAAGGCAAAATTAAAAAATACATAATTATATAATTTTAAAACGATTCCCTTATATTCAATTTAATAATGTAAACTAATTTTATATAATAAATATAACAATACAAACAGAAAATGATAACATAACAAGAGATAACATACCAAAAAAACAATAATCTACCTTGTGAAAATTTAGGGCCCCTTAGGCAATGCCCGTTTTGAGATAATCGGTTTGGTTAATTACAGAGAAACAATGCAATGACATACACAAGTTATAAAAAAAAGTATAAATGTTTCCAATATTTAAATCATCACTATTTTTGGTTGACCTACATATATAACACATACATACACAGAATAGTCAATAGCCCAGGAATATATTGACCAGAGGGTAACCTCAATAGATCTAGGCTAGACTCAATTAAACATAACAGCTCTAAAATAGACTCTAGTAATCTCAATAATTTAGCCTAGACTCTGGTAAATTCAAGAGTATACCATATACTCTGCTAACCTCAATAGATCTAGGATAGACTCAATTAAACATAATAGCTCTAAAATAGACTAGTAATCTCAATAGTTTAGCCTAGACTCTGGTAAATTCAACAGTATACCCTATACTATGCTAACCTCAATACATCTAGGATAGACTCGCTAACCGTAATAGTTTTAGGATAGACTTGGCTAACTTGAATAATTCTAGCCTCAACTCTGCTTTACTAGACTCAATTAAGTAGACTCAGCTAATCTATATAGTTATAGACTAGACTCTATTAACAATAATTAATTTTTTCCCCTTGTTTAAAAGCGCAAAACCTCTAAGTCATCATTGCCTTTTAAAAAAAAGGAAGAAAAGAGTATAAAATATTGTCATCAGTTGGTGTCAATAGATATCTGATAAGAAAGATGAGAGAGTGGGATTAAACCCAAGACTACATGAAAAAAAAGGTGAAAATCCAGCTAGGCCTTCAGTATTTCCATGCCCCCCACTCATTATAGGTGAGCCTCTGAGGGCCATAAACCTTGACTTTCTATTCAAAATAGTTCCTTGACTCATCTAACCTAAATAGACAAGGCTAACCTCAATATATCTAGGATATACTCAGCTATCTGTAATAGCTCTAGAATACTCAGGAAACCTCAATAATTTATCACAGTTAAATGCATCCATATATTCGTTTTGTCACATAGTCTTTTCCAATCATAAAACATGATGTTCTGGAAGGTAGTCTGCTATGTTGCTATAACCCAAGCACATATATTTTTCTGGTCTTAACTCTTACTATAAAAAGGACCATTTATGGGAATTCATGATTTTGTTTCACACTCTTCACTAAGAACAATACTGCAGAGAGCTGGCAGCTAGTCTTTTTTCGACAATGCAACATAGGCATCTTGGTTTTCCAAACATCAACTCCTATGATAGCTATTGCTTATTAGATTTTATAATGTATGTTTATAAAGAAAAACGTTCCAAAAAGATCTAGAAGCCATTCTGCTTGCACTATATACCAAGAATGATACTGCAACCTCAATACCATTGTTTTCTAGTAGTCGAGAATCTACCATAATTATAGGCTATGTATGGAATTCATTGATTTCAACTTGTACTGCATTAAAATATTATTGTTGAAAATGGTGTGCCATACAGCCTTTTTTAACCACCCAACTCTAACACCAATGTCACCGGATTCAACTCCTTGAAAATGGTGTGCTACCCACTCTTTTTTAACTCTGTAACTCCAACACCAAAATTTTCACAGGATTCAATGCTTATCATACCAATTAGGTTATATGGAAGTCTGTAATTTCGCTTTTCAAAGAAATTTATAAAAATTAATATATTCGAATAGGCTTAGGAGATCACAGTAAAAAATTGTGCAGTTTTTTGTGGCTTTTGTCTTCTCTTTAGGAGCACAGATTTAGAGAATCGTCGTTCACCATACATATAGTTTACATATTCAACATGATTATAGTTTTTACCTGTCTTTACTCTCTGCCTAGCATTTGGTCATCTCTACCAGCACTATATGTTTAATGTAGACTTAAATAGGATTAAATGTTGTTTTAATACAAAACAATCACTAGCCTAAAACTAAACAATATATTGTATGATTTGAATTAGGGTTTACAGTAGTGATAAGATGACTCGGGACTTACAGATTACGATTATTTTTAATAATCGGCAATTACTGATTACGATTATTAAATTATTAACGATTAGTGCTCATTAAATCTTCTTTTTTTGTAGAATGAGGATTAGTAGGAATAATAAATGTAATAGTTTATTATACTGTGTCAAATTAACTCAACTGTGGGCGCCCATGCGTTTGTGCAACATTTATCAAAAGATAGGTTTCAATGTTCCGTCATTTAGAGTGAAAAAGCAACCAGTAGGAGAGGGGGACTAGTTGCCCTTGAACTTGTTTACAGTTGTATTTCCTTTCTGTCACAGTCAGACAAGTACATCTCACTTCAACAAAATTGTCATTTAAACATGTTACTTTCTTGCGTATGTGTAATAAAAAGTAATGTATTTTATAGTATGATGAATGTAAATAAGCTTTTGTTCGATAAGACTCCTTGACTTAAGTAAACTAAATTGCTTTCATAATTGGTGTAATATTATTTTAATTTAATTCACAACATAAACTAATTAAGTATTGTATTGACCACTGTTTTTTAATATTTTGTTACAGGTAGGGAAATTTTAAAAATGTGTGTTAATTGTACGGCTTTGATTGACAGAAGAAAACAGATTTTATAATCGGTATAATATTCTTTAAATTTATTACAATTAATTAAATTTTGTAAATTAATTTATATAATCATATAATTAAAACAACAGAATAAAAAATGGTGTTAGTTGAGAAACAATATTACAAAAAATGTTTAAAAAGAGTAAGGAGTAAGTGGTGGGGAAACAGATTTTAAACTATCCATGTATAACATCTTAAAAGAAAAATAACAAGAACCATTTGTGTGCACCATTTGTTAGGAACTTCTTTTTATTAGGCCTGGCTTCTTTATTTTCAATAAACTCAGTGGTTGAGTATTACTAGATATTCTTTAATTTTTATTTTATAATCATACTAGCTGTACCCGGCCACGCGTTGCTGTGGCTCATCTGGTTAAATGGAAAATAAATAAAAGACATTAATTAAAATATGTTTATTTTAACAATGCTTGTGGGTACACAACATTTTTTGTAGTTCGATTGTTTGTGTATATATTATACAGATTATCTGGTTTGCCGACTCTAGAACATGTAACATATAATTAATTGTCCATGTGAGAAGCAATCCGTTTCTAGATCTAAGCCACGCAATTCTAAAGATTGGCCCTGAGCTAAATTAAGAAAACAATATGTTACAATCTAATTTTAAAAAAAGACATATTAGAATTTAATAGTAGGCCTATTTATATATGGTAAATGATATATTTTATAAATTGAAAATTGCCTCTTTTAATTATAACAATACAAAATCTCTGTCCTAATTAATATTCCTGAGAAAATAACATTGTGTACAATAACCTGTTTTAAAAAAGTTATTATTTATTTAACATTTAGATAAGTTTTTATTTAAATTGTAGGCCTAACTGTTACAATTTTATATTTGTATTTATAAAGATTCTTTAATTTTAAAATAAAGATATAAATATTGTCTTTTCAGTGGTTTTTATTTCATATTTATATATTAATTATCTTAGAAGTAATTAATTATATACCTAGTTATGTTATTATAAAATTTAGAAGTGTAATACAGTTTAGATTATAAAATAAATGGGTTTTTTTGAATTGTAGGCCTATTTCTTACAATTTTATGTTTTGTATTTATAAAGATTTTTTAATTTTAAAGAAAGATAAAAATATGACCTTTTAATTATTTTTAATTTTATATTGATAAATCAAATGGTTTAATAGTTATTAATATTATAATGATGAAAATAGGTTATGACAAAAAATGTTATTTGAGTTATTGTAATTTTTTTATTTAATGTGGTTTAACCAAATGAAAGACGGTGAAAAAATACAACAAATTATTTATATTCACGAAATTAATGCTATGGTAAATGTTATTGTCCTAACGGAATGTCTTACAAAATAATTGATTTAAACATTTGTTAATTAAATCTATCAACATTTTATTTAACAACAATACATTTGGAAACATTGAAAATATTCAGTATAGTGTGTTTTGTTTTTACTTCAACAGATGTCGTTGTTCACAAAAACCTATCTTAAAAGATAGAAATCCAAATATACAGTTGTTTGAAGTTTGAAATCAGCTGATAATGGAAATATAGGAAACAGTTGACTACAGCTGTTATTATTATAGTCCATAAACATATGTAATGGCGCTTGCATTTTTGTTAAATATTGAGCATATTTTTTGTTGTTTTTATGTTCATTAGATGCTACAGTTTTTCAAAAAGTATATAAAAACACTCGTGGATTCGAATGGAATATTGTGTCCAAATTTCAAAGCAATCGGTGAAGAACTTTCTGAGATTATCGATTTTGAACAAACGCACATTTACATTTTTATTTATATAGATATAAACCCGATTACAGCATTTCCCTAATACTCAATACAAATTTGTTTATCACTACTCTATATTCATTATACATAGACAATTAATATTTATATATATTATCATTACAATTTTGATCGTATCTCTCCTCTGTTCTTTAAATAAATTTAATCAACTATAACATGAAATATTAACCCAAAACGGTTCCAACTGTTATGGCTCTACAGTTTACTTTTAGTATTAAACAATTATAAGTTTTCCAATACACAATGATTTGCTCACCTTTCTTGCAAAGTTCTTCTAATATTGCTTTCTCGAACTATCGGGCTCTCTCTACTCTTATTCACCAAGTATAGCTATCTTCCGAACACCCCTCGAGCAGTGATTCCTCCTGTGATCCAAAGACCCCATCTCCTTTTGTCCAAGAGCTTACATAGCTCCCTCTTGTTTGTAACATTGACTGCCTTTGCAAGGTTAGTATTTTATCATAATTATTGTTCCATTTTTGTCTTTTGCAACAGTTGGTCTCCATTCTGACTTTAATATTATTTTTATTTATCTATCTTCTAACTAAAACTATCTAATTCCTAACAGTTCATTCTCAAAACATTTTTTATTCGAGAGAAGTTTTGTTCTTTTGTTTCAATTCTGTGAAGCCAACAAAAAAGATAAAATAATGATAAAGGAAGTAAATTTTTGACTTTGATGGCTCATTCCTAGACACACCCTTATATCTGCTGGATCTTTCTTATCACTATGTCTGTGTTTACTTTACCATCTGCACTACTGAATATAAGTTCATTGATATCGTCAATTCTCTTCCCCTCTCCCTTTTAAACCTGTAGAGTAGGAAGGGACCAATGAAAAAAAAAAAAAAAAAAAAAAAAAGAATTAAAGGACAGGAGAACTTGTACTGCATAGTAACAGAAATATTGTCCAACATATTCTCCTTCCAAGCTTTAATAGATAAACAGACACTTTTTGACAACAACCCTACTTGGTTGACATCAATTGTGTGCCCTAAAACACACATAGTATGTTCTGTGTTTTCCTCTTAGATAATATTCATCAATTCTGACATAATACATATATTATGTCGTGCTTGGAAAATCGTATCGAGCTAGAAAATTGTGCCAGGCTTGATAATTTTGGGACTGTTTGAAGATCTTGGACTTGGCTCAAAATTTTGAGGCCTTGCACAATTATTTTTTTGTTTCAAAAGTAGTAAATTAAACATTTTGTAGAAATGCTCGTCTTTTGTTTTATAGTTAAAATTATAAATGTGAAGTATGATATGTTATTTTTGTTTTCAACTAAAATAAGTCTTCCTATGGCTTGATAACTTTTTCCCGGTTTAATGAGTAGTATGGAAAGGGAAGGGTCCATTTTTATTTTTATTTTTTAAATAGGAATATGATGACTGAAAGGTATTTTTGCCTTTAAAGGAAGAACTTTTATGTGGTGAGTTCTAATCGATAAGATCGAATCGGTAAGAAAAGTATGAATTGGTGATTAATAATAATCATGGATTACCGTAATAATCACGATTATGATTAATCGGTAAGCTTAACGTCTCATTCCTAGTTTACAGTAGCCTGGAGTGTTTGACAAAAATTGGGAGGAAACAAAATGTTTAAATTTCTGGCGATAGAAGTTCCTATTTTAAATTTTATTTGCACAATATTGTTTCTTGTGGAGCTAAAAATTGGTAATGAGATATATACCTCATAACCTTTTTCTTTTATTTAATTAGCACTGTGAAGAAAATTTATATAAAAACTTCATTTTGGACCAAAAAAATGTGGCATTAAAATTTTTTTTGGGATGTTTTTATTATATGATTCAGCCATTATTTATCATCAATTTTGCAAATAGCATAACATATTACTGATAAGTACACAAAATAAATTACCTGATATATAATGTCACCATTTTCCGCATGGACCATTGCAAGTGATCCAATTTCTTTGCAAGTCATCATTACTTCGTACAATTCTGAATCGTTCAGCATAAACACATCCTTGTATGCCATAAACATTTTGAATGAATTTATCCCTTTCTCTGGACACAAAGATTCCATATCTTTTTTTACCTAGTTACAGTACAGAAATTATAATAACGGTTTACTTTAAAACTCATATATATTTATATCAAAGTTGAAGCCTTAAGTTATAACCATTTATTATCTCACAGATTCATAGTATACAGGGTGAGGCAGACCACCCGTGCAGTATTTATAGCTGTCTTACTAACTTACTTTCTAAAGTGAAGTAGCCTTTCTAGTGAAAAGTAAGATTATGGCTAGTTCAGAGGACATTCAGAGCTATGAAGCTAATTAAACATTGTAGGATAATGTTTGATTTAATATCATTTAAACATAATTTGTTACATTTTGTGAACTGACATACGTAATAAAGTTTTTCGGCTGCCATTTTAAAATAGTAAGGGATAGAGAAAAGATCAAATACAAAAAATGTTCATTTTGAATAGATCTTTTATTTGGAATAAACATTTTTATAAGTTGCTATTTAAGAATTTTGAGTTTTAACCTTTTTTGTATTCTTCAAGTTTGAGCATTTTTAAAATTTACAAAATCCAGTAATAAATACCCCTACCACACATTTCCTTATTGAATAGCTCAATAATAAGCTTGGAAAAAATCTGGTGCTCCTCCGTATTGTAGGTAGGGTAACACGGTACTTTATTTTAAAGTCCTATTTCAAAACGTTTTGGTACACCCTGTACATACGGTTAAAGATAATTAACTTTTGTTTTCGCCAAAATGTTCAGGGTAATTAGACCTTTAAATTGATGTATCACACAACCCATGTTTACATTTGAAAATTCCTCAAAAAGCACCCCTACCCCCCCCCCCCCAAATTGGGCCCTTTTGGGGCATTTTTCAAAATTGAAAATAATTTTTTTGGATTCTGTGAGGCCAAATTAGAGGGAAATGAGAAAGAAAAAGTGTTAAAGTAAGTTAGTAAGACAGCTATAAATACTGCACGGGTGGTCTGCCTCACCCTGTAGAAGAAATTATGTGATATCAGAAATGTTTCTGTTTGAATTAGTAAAATTTTGGTTCAGATAGAATTTCAAACTTACAATAGAAAAAAACATCATCAACAAATTTTGTGTAACAGTTTTTTATTAAATGTCCAATAAACATTTGCCCTAAACTGTTTCTTTAAAAAGTGAAAATATTCTATTAAAATGTATTCCTTATAAAGAACATATGCCAGATCATAACTAAAGAAATTTAGAACCATAATTTACTGATTTTGATTAAATTTCAATTAAGTAAAAATTTTATCTTTAAAATAATTCTCATTTTAGTAATACCAAAATATAAAGCATTTTTATTATTACAAAATCCTAACATTTTAATGAAATGTTTTGGAAATGTTTAGTGAGAAAATTTCTTCTGATTTATAAAGGACTAAATAACATTTATTTCTGAGAGTGAATTAACATAATTGCTATTTAAAAGCAGTACAATATTGCACTCCACACAATTTTTAAAAAGAAGTACATCTTGTATTAAACATACACATAATTTGATGACACAAAATAAGAATAAACTAATCTAAATTACATTATTTCTAATATAAAAACAAACAATAAAATCCTGAGTTGAAAGAAAGCCTGTTTGGGACAAAACAAAGTAAAAAAAAGAAAAAAATTATAGAAGCAATTTTTCTTGAATTTCTTCTGATTTATAAAGGACTAAATAACACTTATTTCTGAGAGTAAATAAACATAATTGCCATTTAAAAGCACAATAATATCGTACTGCACACAAAAGAAGAAGGCGTATTTATTGTTTCTTTACAGCAACATAAAATATAAACTAAAAATAAATACATCTTCTATTAAGCATAAACATACACTAAGTTAAATTAAGGTTACAGTTTAATAGAGCCAAACTCATACTAAACTGTTTAGATTTATGTTTATGTTTAGATTTTGTATGGTTAGGAGACACAGGCTGACACATTCCACATTTTTGGGCTTCATGTTGAGTTAATACTATGTTAAATATGTGAGGTGTAACTAGATACGACG
Organism: Aphrophora alni; assembly: GCA_963513935.1. NCBI lineage: Eukaryota > Metazoa > Arthropoda > Insecta > Hemiptera > Aphrophoridae > Aphrophora > Aphrophora alni. Next base: position 95,745,144 of record OY740765.1, read on the forward strand.
TAAAGAACTTATGTCATACAGGTATTGCGACCTCATATCGGAATAAGTATGGACGGAGGGACAATTTTCAGAATTGATTAATGTTCCAGACAAAGGAGTAAACGGATCTTATGAATGGAAAATATTGTTAAAATATGATATTAGTATGAAGAAATAATTGTTAGTAATTATAAATATTAGTTACATAAGAAATAATTAAAATTAGAAATATCCAAATAGGTTTTAAAGCAGTGGAGTGTTGTGTGCCGATGTTTTCTGTCAGATCTGGGAGTAACTATAATTAGCGATGCTAATTGGCTAACCAGACTGACCAATGCAGATATTTTCAGATCTGGAGGGGTTTAGTATGATTTTTGGGAAGTCACTTGCTCATCTACAAATGGCGAGAGAAGTCCTGTGTTTGACTCTCTCGTCAACTACAAGATCTTCCATATACCAGAGCAGTATCCATCTGCAGGAGCAACACTACGAACGAGCAGAATCATAATAAGACAGTTTTAAACTTGAATTTAATTAAATTCAGTGTTGAGTCCTTGGTATAATACACCTAAATGGTTTTTCAGAACTATATATATTTATTTGGTAATATAGTGAAACCAAATGATTAAAAGTAGAGGAACATCTTTTCTACTATCCCTAACCTCAAATAAACATTGATTTTTAGTGTCAAGAACTTTTATTGCTAAGCTAAAAAACGCAAAATCTGTTAGATCAGGAATCCTCAAAGCCTTAAGTGATTCATATTAAACACAAAATACATCCATAAACTGTTGAAGCTTTTTGACAATGGCTTGAATTGTAACAGTTTGTTTAAATAATAAGTGCCAATGAGGCGTTTGTCAGTATACCTTTCAATTAATTTGTCATAAGCACACTGATAATTTTTATCACTATAATCAAAATTATCAATTACAAATAAGGCTGGATATTCCAAATATGACTTTAAAATAGAAAACTTTTGAATGGGTGACAGATCAGTTTTATGCACTAGAGTATCAAACAAACCTAAATGCTGGAAATTTTTCAAAGTCACCTTTAAACTTTGGAATATTTATGGGTGGTAACTTAGGCCTAAGTGACTTTATTTCATGACATAAATGTTATGTATTGTCTCTAGAGTCTAACATGGCTTCAGACTTTTCTCTTTTTAAATTATTTCCCTAGTTTAAGCTATAATTATAAAATAAAGTTTCTCATATGAAACTGATACTTGATCTATAGGCACTTTGTCTGTGCTAATAGTAAATTTAACATAGTTAGCTTATCTTGAATTTCTTCAAAAACCAATAAATCATCAGATAACTTTTCCCCGTGGCTGTTTCTGGATCTGCTATCGGGAGCCACCCCTGGCGATGGGGACACTCACCAACCTTGGTTGGAGGGTGATGGGGAAATAAAATACCCATGGTGGACACAAACCAGATAGGGGAAGGTACCCTGAAATTAAACCAAATATGGAGAGAGAGAGAGCAGAAGAAATTTACTACGGTGCAGGGAGTCGGATCCCCAGTACCGGCGCCTGTCAGGAGTGAGAAAGCAGGTTCTGAGGCGTCGTTTGTAAGCGACCGCAATAAAACTAACATAGAAGAGAGTGGAAACCCTTTTGAGAGGAGTAAGAAAATTGCAAGATCTCCAAATGATAAGAAGGTAAAGGAAGATGGTATCATTGCAGAAAGGCAATTCGAGCCTCAAACAACAAATGAGATATACATCTGGAATGAATGGAGGAAGAGCATTGAAGAATGTAATAACCTTAAAGTTATAATATCTGACTTGCAAACAAAGGTTGATCATTTAATGAGTACCTCAAATAGGAAATTGGAGCTTGAAGCTCAAATTCACAGTGAACGAGGGGAGTATTGTACTGATGAGGAGGAATTAGCGAAGGAAACCATGTGGATTGTAGAGCAGGATAGGAGGAGAAAGGGAAAGAAACGTAAAGCCATTGTTTCCCCTGAAGTGTCACCAGGGTCAATATTAGGAAATCAGCATAATCCTTATACTAATAGCACACCAGCAAACAATGTTGAGAAAAAGAAATCTTCACCTCCTCCACCAATAAATTTATTAACAGGTAAAGGCGAACATACATATAATGATGTAGCCAAAACTCTAAATAAGGTGAATCTACAATCTAAAGTAACATTACTGGCAGAAGGCATCTACAAAATCAATGTATAAAATGGAGAAGAATATAGACAGCTTAGAGAACAAGTCACTAGAGATGGATGGGAATATTTCACTTACGAAGACAAAAATATACGACCTACCAAAGTTATGGCAAGAGGAATTTATCCTGAATGTGAGCCTGAAGAGATAGTTACGTTTCTGAAGGCGAAGAATTTTGAAATCCAGAGTGTAACTAACATACTAAGGGATGGAGATAAGATAATAAAACACAATCTTCCCTTATGCTAATCTTTGATAGAAGTCAAAACATAGACGATATTTACAAAATTGATAACTTTCTGGGACTAAGGGTGAGAATTGATATCCCTGAGAAGAACATCTACTCTTATTCCTCAGTGTAAAAAGTGTGAGATGCATGGGCATACACAAAAATATTGTAATAGGAAGGAAAGGTGTGTTAAATGTGCCGAATCTCATCTCACAAGCAATTGTACGAAGAAAAGAGAAGAGAAACCTAAATGTGCCAACTGCGGAGATGCTCATATCCAGCAAGTTATCAAGGTTGCTTGGTCGCAAAAAAACTTCAAAAGATGAGAGATGATTCATATGGCAAACAAAAAACTAGTTCTAGAAATGTGAATGCAGCAAGTTTTAATTTGCAAGTAGAAAGAACTGATTCAGGACAAACTCACTTGCAGGCAAAGAAATCTATGTTTAAACAGGTTACATTGGCAGAATCTTATGCTCATGCTGCAAAAGATAAAAAGACAAGAGAAAAAACTAAACCAGAAAATATTGATTCAATAAACCAGATACTACAACAAATTTTATCTGAGTTATAGCAACAGAAAAAGACCAATAATATGATTCTTGAAAGAATCAGTAATCTAGAAAATAGTAAAGTAAATGTCCCCAAGAAAAATAAATAACTATGGTCCAAGCTCTAAGAATAGCAGCATGGAATGCCAATGGGTTATTACAAAGGATCAATGAAATAGAAATATTTCTTTGGAATCAGAATATTGACATTTGTTTGATCTCGGAAACCCACCTAACAAGAGAAGCACATCAAAAAATAAAAGGATACAACATTTATCATACTCTTAGGCCAGATAAAATAGGAAAAGGAGGATCAGCTGTGTTAGTGAAAAATAATATAAAACACTGGCAAGAGGAAAGTTTGGAAACTAAGGAGATCCAAGTAACTACTATTTGTATTCAAACTAAACCAAAAAATATTAAAATAGCAGCAATATACTGTCCACTACGATATAAGCTAGAAAAGAGGGATTTCATTCACCTCTTTAATACTGCAACGGTTATTCGACCCCGAATCGACCTCAGCGCACCGTCCATAACTAGTCTGCATTCTATAAAACAAGTATTTTGCCATTCAACGTTACGCCCACTTAAAATTGTCCGATCGCAATAAATAAAATACCGTTGGAAAGCTAATGTTCCGTAGATGCATATCATGCAAAAAAAAAATTACGAAACGTTATAAATAATATTCCAAAAATTAGTGAAATTCGCATATTTTTTATGCGAAACGTCAAAGTTTTACGTTAACAAGTTTTAAACAAAACATTTGTCTCCTTTGTCAATTATTCCTATTTCTAAATTTCAATCTGTCACATCTGACATAACACTGCTTGATAGATCGCGTCTTTCTCTTCAAAACCGTATTTTTTAAATGTTTCCAACTCGTATAGTTTTTATTATATAAAAATTAAACCAAATCAAGAATTTTAACGCTATTTTACACGCTAAAAATTACATTTTTTGCAATTCAACTTTTATCCTAGTAGATATTATATTATCGAAATGTATTCTATACCATTGAAAAGGCAATTTTTCAATGTTTCATAACCAGGTTTAGAAAAATTAAACTTGCTTCAAATAGTAAAACAAGACTAGACTGAACTTTACCTTGCTAGCGCTAGGTTGCGACAACTATCCGCGGCGAGTTTTATATAGAAAATATCACCTATATGTTCATATATTTTTTCGAAATGGTAAAACTTGTCCAAATGTTACAAGTCGACAATATTATATAGTATTTTTCTTCCTCTTTCGAACTATGAAGACGAAATCATCCTAAGTTATATAGTTTTCGAGTTATATACAGTCGATGATATGGCTTACTGAATATTTTGATCCTACTCTTGACTTGGACTATTTAGACGCTATTCAATATTTCTACGTTGCCGGCATTGATTTTGCCGTTATATTTGACATCATTGGAAAGACGAAGTTTCAATCTTTAATTTTGTGTATGTTACAAACTTGTGCATTGAAAATTAAGGTTTTGTTTAGATCCTGGAACATACGCAATGGTGGGATGTAAATACTGTAATAACAAATGACTTAGTGCATATAGTTTGGGAATACATATTTATTTTATTTTGAAGGTTTGTTTATACAAATTGTATATATTTTGTATACAAGTTACAATATATGTGTTTTTATATCTAAAGATTATGTTTTTAGTGAATTTCTAGTTTGTGAAAGGTTTATATTTGTCATAACCTAAAAGGAAAAATGTAAGTCTAGGCTATATGCACATTTTCTTATATTTAGTGTTTTATATGATTATAAAAGTGAATATGTGTGTTATTCTTTGTAAAGTATATATTTTCTTAGTAAAATCTAATGATTTTGTCTTTGGCCTATCTTCAGATTGTTACTAGTGAGGCTAAATTGTGGAGGTTACAAACCTAACCTCAACCGTCAGAGTATCACTTTTTAGTCAAAATCGTCGTTTTTATTTAGAAAATGTAACATATTATTATTTTTTTTCCCCATAATATATTCACAAATATATTAGAAATCTCAACAAATGGGTGACAAAATTGCAAAAAATGTATTAGTATGTTTTTGATCACCATTTCTATGAAATTTCTGCTCTGTTACTCTTAGATTTTTTGGTATTTGACCAAAAAACTCCAAATTTGATACATCTAACTTTTTTTTTCACTACACGCCTACATTCTATGCACCTTTCTGGACATAATGATATATAGAAGTACTGTATAAAATATATTTTACTATTTTTAATGTTTTTTTAAAAAATAAAAAGAAAATTCAGTTTTTTCGTAAAATATTTTTTTACATTTTTAAAATATAAATTTTTTTTTCTAAATATATTCAAAAATATTACACAAAACTTTTGTATATCTTAGAAAAAGGTAGTAAGCTATTGATTTTGGAATATACAGGTTTTTCCTGAAAATTGGTAACTTCGTTTTTGACATGTAACATACTTACTCCAAAACAGTTTCAAATTTTTTTTTTTTATTGCATAGATGGATTCTATGCATCTTACTGAGAAAAATGATATCTTATAAGTTAGGTTTTGTATAGAAATAATATATTTAATTAATTTTTTAACAAACGAAGAAATTTAACATGCGACCATTGGAGGGTTAAAAGCCTGGGAGAATGCTTTATAGTTGGTGGAGACTAAGCATATGTTTTGGGGCTCGAGGCTAGATACTATTAAAGGTAAGGAACTATATGGAGCAATCAAAGAATTGAATTGTGAAGTATTGTCAACAGGAAAACCTACCTATTGGCCTAAGAATAAAAAGAAAATACCTGATTTGATTGACTTCTTTGTAATGAATGGAACATCACCTAAATATGCATGCATGGAGGAAACACATGACTTAGTATCCGACCACACGTGCATTGTCCTAACCATAAGTGGAACAGTAAATAAAACCCAACAGCCTCCTTCATTGTCCAACCGAATAACCGATTGGGATGGATACAGAACAGAGTTGGAACATAGAATCAAACTGAAGGTACCATTGAAGACTAGAAAGCAGCTTGATGAAGAAACAGAACAGTTTGTAGTAGATATACAACAAGCAGCATGGAATAACACTCCTATTCTGAAACCGAGAGCATCAGGAGATCACTGAAAAATCTCTTTGTTAAAGAGATCAGAGAAATGATTATAGAAAAGAGGAAAGCAAGAAAAAGGTGGCAAGTTACTAGATCACCATATGATAAAAGACTCTTGAATAAACTCTGCAGACAGCTGAAGCAAGTTATACAAGATATAAAAAATGAAAGTTTGACAAGGTACCTGACCAATCTGACGGACGATAAGGAAACCGATAATTCCTTATGGAAGGCAACTAAATATCTAATGAGGCCAAAATATCATGTACCCCCAATCCGAAAAGAAGATGGGAAATGGGCAAGGAGTAATGCAGACAAAGCGGATCTGTTTGCAGAATATTTGGCTGACACTTTTAAGCCTCATACCAGACAAACAGCAAATGAGCACTTACCAAAAATACAAAATAGAGATATGACACAGTTGAAGCCTGTTACTCCTAAAGAGGTAGCAAGTGAGATTTCCAATTTGAGTTCAAGAAAGGCTCCGGGCTATGACTTGATAAATGGACAATCAGTGAAGGAGATGCAACAGAAAGGAATAGTTAAACTTACTCATCTTATCAATGCTGCATTTCGATTGTGCTATGTAAAGATGCAATGGAAAATTGCTGAAGTTATAATGATACCCAAGCCTGGTAAGGCACCTAATGATAAAACATCATATCGTTCAATATCATTATTACCCATCATTTCTAAGATCTTTAAAAAGTTATTATTAAAGCGGCTCCAACAAGATACTGAAAGGAAGAATCTGATTCCAAACCATCAATTTGGTTTCAGAGATAAGCATTCAACTATTGATCAGGTTCATAGAATCACCAGTGTCTTTGAAAATGCACTTGAAGAAAAACAAATCTGTTCTACTGTGTTTTTAGATGTTTCCCCAGCTTTCGATAAGGTGTGGCATCGGGGATTGGAATACAAAATGGAGAAATACTTGCCAAAACAACATAGTCAATTGATGAAGTCCTATATTTCAGGAAGGCACTTTCGAATCAAGTATGAAGATAGTTACTCTGATTTGAAGCGGGTATCTGCTGGAGTTCCACAAGGAAGTGTGTTGGGGCCCTTCTTGTACTTGCTCTATACAAGTGATATTCCAGTCTGTGGTGAGGCCATCGTTGCTACATTTGCGGATGATACTGCTGTTATCTCAAAAGGAAATAGCATTGAGGAGTCTAATGGAAGGCTGCAGACAGCTGTCAATAGAATTTGTGACTGGACTAAAAAATGGCGAATAAAGCTGAATGAGACAAAATTTGTTCATGTTAATTTTACTAACAGAAAAACCAATTATCTCCCAGTGGTTATCAATCAACAAGTAATCCCACAAGACAATAATGCAAAATACTTGGGCATGACACTAGATGCAAGATTGCGATGGAAGGTACATGTTAAAAAGAAACGTAATGAACTAAATCTCAAACTAAGGAAAATGCATTGGCTTCTTGGGCGACATTCAGAGCTGTCAGTGCACAATAAACTATTACTTTATAAATTGGGGTTGCACTATATAGGTATATTTTTAGAGCGGACGATGTTAGTCTTCCTGGCATTGTGTTGAAGGGTTACATCCAGGGAGGACATATCTCGCGCATTGGGATATGGAACCGTAATATGGGTGATGGTGGGGGTAAATTATGGGTGGGTTATAGGGTAATGTACTGACTATATCTACTAAACTCTAAGCTTATCTTTACATAAAAAAAGAAACTTAGATTTTAACAAGCTTAAAAAGGTAGACAGACCAAGAGAGGTGAGATAGTATAGCAAAAAATAATGTAAATGATGATGATATGATGTATGAAGTAAAAAAGGAGGTGAGAGGTTATTTTGGAAAATCCGGATGTAGGAACTGAAAGGGTTGGAATCAAAATGGGTAATTTGGATTGACGGGTAAGAAATCAAATTGATCTGACACGTAATGGGCCAATAGTTCGAGGCATAAAAGATCAAACCCAAAGGTGAATCAGGGGACTAGCGGGCACCTGAAAAAAAGAAGGGCAAATAGTTAAGAATAAAGAATAAAAATAAAGGAAACTATTTCCCCAAAAGAAATTAATAAATGGTACAAAAGGTCAGGCCAACCCAAAGGGCAACCCTCAAGCTAGCCAAAAATGCCAAGGTTGATTTTGGGTAGGAACAAAAAGGATGAAGGTTCTGTAGGTGGGACGATAGAGAACCATACTGAACCTGTAACACCCGGCGCCGTCTGTAGAGGTACACTCTGCAAGGTTACACCTTAGCCATTTTAGACCTGTGGATGTCGTAGGGCCCAGCAAATGGGAGGAAAATAGATATTGGTTGTGAGGTCATGTCTAAATATGATAGATATGACTATTATCACTTCAACTGAACTATAGATTGCGAAGTCAAAGGTCGAGGGTAATGTAATAGGGGGTGTTGGTGTTAAGGTATTGGTATTAATAATTAATTGAAATAAGTAAGGTGGTCAACCATTGTAAGACGGTTCTATTCCCAGACGAAGAAAAATGCAACCTATCATTCAAAAAGTGGCGAGGTTGCCAGCGATCGTCTTAGGTTGGGTTTAGAATAGCAATATTGTTGGCCGTTAAAGTACTGAGGATTATGTTAAAGATATGAATATGATTGATTTTAACTGGTTTATTAAATTATAATGAGAATAACTAGTATTTTGAATAGAATGAATTTACCGTGGGGTTGATTTGCCAAATAAAGTTAAGAATGGATGATAAATTTTGTTTCAAATTAAAAGAATTATATCTGAGAATTGTCGTTTGTGCCCAATATCAGCATTACGTACTCAGCCAGAAAATTAAGGGTGTCGATTGAGTTTAATGGAATGCTTTAGTTCGGGCACAGTCATGCCGGCGAAACTAAAAAAATGAAATGCATATTCTTTGAGCAACACATTGATGGAGTAAGTTTTAAAGTGCCGAACATGGCTATCGCCCAAAATTACTACCGTGGGTAGCCCCGAATAGGTAAGGTGAGAAGTGGTAGAGGTAGTTATATCAGATACCTATATAAAAGGAGTATATTAAATATATAGTTGGTACTTTGGGATAGGATAAGTAGCCGATGAGGGGTTCCGGTTGTGCTAAATTGAGGGACAGGAAGTTTATGATTGATGTCAATAAGTCGTTAAATGTTATTTATTAATTAATTTGGTTTGAGAGAAGGATTTATTAGAATGTCGTCGGGAATTTTGGAGAGAGGGAAAGAAAGAGAGAAAAATATCAAATTTGATCATACAAATTTCCATTATTAGAAAATCTGTTGTTGAAAGGAATTCTTTATTGGAATTTTTAAACTATTATTATTTTTTTTTTTTGTTTTTTTTAAATTTTTTTTATTCACCAATAAATGTGTAAAATATTTGGGGGTAGATAAAGAAAGACATGTCAGAGGGAAATATAGGCTATATAAAAAGTGGGGAGAGAAAAAGAAATGGAATGAATTAAAATAGTTCCATCGATGTCATAAAAAAAGTCGACTGTGGAAAAAGCTGAAAACATAATTGCAAAAGAATCAACATATATATAAAAAATAATTTGGCTGAAACTGTAATAGTTACTCAGAAATATCTTCTTAACTAAAGTGTGAATTATTTACTTCAAATTGGGAATTATTTATAAGAAAATTACCAAATGTTTCAATAACAATGAACTATTTAAAAGAAGGGTCCTGATTTAAGGTAGGTTCAGTATTTCTTAAAAATAGGTTACAATCAGTGAGGGCAATGTACTATAATCTAACAACAGGTTCTGAAGGTCAAGTACTAATAAAGATTGATATACTTCTTACTTGATTACAAAGTTGATATGGGTAAGAAAAAAGCTGTCGTTTCCAGCAAACTGCAATATTCCATACTTAATACGCAATGAATGAGTGAACACTGTTCAACCATCACATTGTGACCGACTTCTGCCGGTCAGCTGCTTGCCCGATATCAGTTTCTGCCACCAGGTGACAGCACAAGTTGAAGTATGATTTATAGCCATACTAAACACATTGATTATATATATCCATATGTGTATGTATGTATTTCATACACCAGTATGATAATGAATATTAATTATTGGAATTTAGTCAAATCTGTGGTTTGTTTATAATTAAGTACATTTTCCTAAAAGAATTCACGATACCATAATTTTAATTTTTAAAGTGTTTGCGCTTTTCACAATTTGGCTCTTATCAAAGTTAAATTCAAAATAAACTCATCTTCCTCAAGGTAAGAAAGTGGTCCTTGGTATTACTATGTAATACACAAATATAACTACATCCAATGTCTTACTTTCTTACAAAATAGAACAATAAGTTAACAGCATATCTAATATCTACAGAAAAATTCTTAAATTCTAAATCCTCATTTTATATAAAAAACAGATAAAACACTGTAGAAAGCCAACATACTTCAAAAAAACCTAGCACAGTCAAAAATAAAAAAGTTAAGTTTAATTATTTCTATGTATATGTATGAAGCATCAGCAAGTCAAACTAAACTCGCCTATAAGTTTAAGAAGTACGCGTTGTGACAGCGGGCCTACTGCATCATGTTTTAAATGTTTAAAGAACATGTGTGTTTGTTGTGTGTTGTGTGTTCGTAATTTGTGATTTAAAACTAAGACAACGGGAAAACCCTGCATAACACTTGAAAATGGCTGAATAGCCGAAACGGCCGTAGTGATATAAATATATACTATTGTGACGGTAAGTCTTATTAATATATCTAATAATTATTTCCAGTTTAAAAGCAAACAATAAAATCCCAAGATGAAAATATAAATAAAGACCTGTTTGGGAAAAAATAAAAGGAAAAAAAAAATTTTTCAAAAAGTTTTACAGAAGCAATTTTTCTTTTTCACAGTTTTAGTAAAATGGTAGGAAAATAAAAAAGTATGAATAGGATTTTAAAAAAATACAAACGTCAATCATAACAAACAGAAATATCCAGAATTATCTTAGAATATCTATTCTTAATACCTGATCAAATGTGTACAAATTGCTCTGGGTTTTTTGCACACACACACACACACACATATATATATATATATATATATATATATATATATATATATATATATATATTAATTTGCTCTTAGAAATAGATGTTAAATTTAACTTTATTTAGTTAATTGGATATTTTTATTAATTTTTTTGAGAACATTACATTAAATCAACCAATATCAACAATGTTATTTTTTGAGCAAAACTTTATTATGGAGAGATTTAAGATATTTTCTTATTATTTTGATACAAGGGTCATATTCACCAAGTTTAGAAGATTTACTATAAAAGCAGGTAGATAGATAAATAGGCCAACCTGTTCTGACCACCATGTGATTGCAACATGCAGTCCATAGTCACAACACACTTTTTCATCAGCTTTTTCTCGCCAGGCATTGTATGCTTCTATAAGAGATTGTCCTTTTTTAGGGATTGCAAAGTCCACTGAAAATATACAAAATACAAATTCATTTTAAATCAAAAATATTATTCGGGAGTTATCGTTCAAAAAGGGAATATAAAAAATTGAATAAAAGCTTTGTTATCTGTAAATATTGCATGCACGATTTGGATCAATCATTGGTGAAATGTAAAGATTTATGACAAACCTCAAATAAGAAACAGTTCATCAGTTTATTCGAAAATACCAAAATGAATCCATTCAACATTTTTACAGTGTTGTCCAATCAACATTTTTGGACAATATTCCTTAAAATTAATTGTATTAATTTTTAATTTGTACATTTATGAGGCTACTTTTACATGACCCACTCTGTTGTAATGCTTACTAATCATTGTGGTCCCTCCAGCAATTGCAGCTTTAGTGCCCTGGTAAAAATCATCCACCGAAGTTGTTCCCATGAATTCCATTTCCATGTGGGTATGTGGATCAATACCACCTGAAAGGTAACATCATTATAGTTAGTTAGTTAAGCTTATAAAAATGAAAACAGAAACTTGAAGATCACACAATACTCGTATTTACAGAGCAGCATATAACGGGGGTCCGAGTTCCATTAATGTATGTCATATAGGACATGTGTATTTTCTTAACTTCATTACACATGTCCCATCAATTTATTTTAAATTAAAAATATGATTTTGATGGGGTACAGTGATTCAAAGGAAAGAATTAGGCATTCCTTGCCACATTAATATCTGTTTGTATAAAAAAAGGCAAATTCTTCTCTAACTTTTACATGATGTGATTATAATAAAACATTTAATACAATTAGAAGAAACAAGTTCAAGCTAAATTTTACAGACAGTTGAGATCAAACCGATCTTCCAGAGGTCTGTCAACATCCTGAGAATTACCATTACAACTTCAGATAGATCTAATACTGAGGGCATTTTATTGGAAAAATCTGTGCAACTAATAGAAGTTTTTATTAGAGAATCTAAACAGTCTAAAGTTTTTACTGTCCATGGAAGATGGTATACAATTTTCTACCAGTACAAAAAATTAAATTTTCAATCATACATGGAGGCCAGCATTGAAGAGTATCTTAATAGCATTACTAAAAAAAAAAAATTATATAAAATCAAATAGTTTTGTACATATTATAAAAATAAATGTTAGTGTGCAAGTCAGAATGGAGAAAAAATTAAGTAAATTCAAAATATTTTATTAATTTCCCTCCTCCTATCTCCACTCCATCCACAACGAATATTGGAGAAAATTGAAATAGTCTAAGTCAAACTATTAACCCTCCAGATGCTGACTATATTACTTTACAGTGCTAGGGGTTTTTAGAGAATCGCACAGAAATTATTTTAAAATTACTTTTAAAATACTACAAATGTCTAAAATATCACTTATTATATATCATTTTTTTCGGAAAGAATTGGAGAATAATGTAATATAACATATACAAACTTACCATTACTTGTTAACAGCCTGATGATTGGAAAACAAAAATAAAATAAATAAAAATATATATATACAGTAAAAACTCTCTAATCCGGATTAATGTGGCGCCGGCCGATCCGGATATCGAAAAATCCGGATCACGGGGTGGCTATTTTTATATAGTTAAAGTGGTTTTAAACGTGAACAAAATGTAGCAAATTTACGTTTTTAGCTCTAAAACGCGTTGCACTTACGATAAATTGTAGCTTTACCACAGTATTCTAAAAATTCACTATGGTTTTTCAAATTACTGTAATATATAGACGTTACGTTTTAACTGTACTATTATATAATTTGTCGTAGTTTGCCGGTACGGTAACCGGTAACAAAAGTACCGAAACAACAAAAGGTAGGTTAAGTAAATAAATATTACAATAGCTATGTTTAAAATTCTATTTATTTTAAGCTGAATGAGGTTCAGCATAAAGTACACAAACAACAATTAATTAGGTCTACAGTGTTAACTAAAAATATCAAAGGAAAAATGAAGATTAGAAAATAAAACAGTACAATAAATACGTACAGGATTGTACACGTAAAATTTTGATGAACGTACGATAAATGTTAGTTTTCATTACAGTACAGTAATTTGTACTCACGTCAGTTTTTATTTTAAAAAGATGTAATGGTAGCTTGCTTGGCTCGTTGAATACACTTCTTAGATGTAATATCTCTCCATCTACGAAAAAGAAGGAGATCGGCCGGTGAGGATTCTTCTTGTTCTTCCATGTAGTCTATCGGCTGTTCAAGTGCTTGAAAAGCTTCGCAATGAGTCATGATTTGTTTTTGTTGTTGAATCCGATCCGCACTATTGCCCAGTGCCCAGCTCAAAAACATCGTTCACTACTATTCGGCCTGAAAATATTATTTTTGTATAGAAAATTGTATTTTTTATACAATGGCATACGACGGCCGGATATCGGAGTTTCCGGATATCAGAGATCCGGATCAGAGAGTGTTTACTGTATATATATATATATATATATATATATATATATATATATATATATATATATATATTTGTTTTCAAATTTAGGCACTATGGAATTTTACTAAATTGAATACGGTAATCAAAATTCCAAAATATACAAAATGTGCACAATATAGTTCCAAACACAAAAACATATAATAAGAATATAGAGAAGAAAACTATATGTTATATACAAAAAACTCCAACTCTGTGTCAATATCACTTATTTGTTCACCATCAGAACTATCACTTAGTGAATCCAGTAAAAAATCCCTAATTTCACTGGAATTTGTAAGATCACTCATTGTTAAAATAACTAGAATTGATACTGTGAAATTAGCAGAAAATAACACATAAACAAACTAGAAAACATCAACAAACTACTACATACTAACTGAAATTATTCAACAACAAACAACAACAGCTGACTAACACAGATGATTATGTATGTATTTTCACAGATGGTAGTCCCACACTATTCAATGTGTTCAGTAAACATTCTACTTTCATACTGTGTAAGAAAAAGCTGGATATCGATATTTGTAGTGGCGATATATCAATTTTTCGTAAGTATCGTGCTCCGCGACGCTAGCACCTGGAGGGTTAAACAGTAGGCTTCAGTGATTACCCTTACAAACAAACAAACTAAATTAAGACTGACATTCTTGAACCCTCAAACTATTAAATGGTGGTGTCAGTGATTACCCCTACAAACAAACCTAAGCCTGACATTCTTGATTGCTCAAATCATTAAACGGTAGGTTTCAGTGATTACCTCTACAAACAAACTTAGCCTGACATTTTTTATCATTTAACTATTAAACGGTAGATGTCAATGATTACCCCTATAAATAATCAAACTTAAGCTTTTATATATTTTTAAAAACCCAGTCCCACGTCTCTAACACATGTGTGGTAAAACTTGGACACGAAAGAGTTAAGTCATGGGATATAAAGATGAGGAATTTCTGGCCTTTTAAAAATTTGTAACTTTCTTAACTTTTTGACAACAGTCTGTAACAACCATTACCTGAATAATTAAACAAAACCTTACCGGGAAGAACATACATTCCTCTTGCATCAATGATTCTTGTACCACCTGGGATAATAAGGTTGCGACCAATTTGTCTGTAACAAAACATATTAATTTAGAGTTGTATTGAATAATAAATTGTGCACAAACTTCCTTAGAGAAGATAGAGTAATACATTTGTGATGGTAACTCGATGCTAGTAAACCACATTGTTGTTTATATTAAAATAGATTCCTCTTTAGTTTGCTCACATCATAAACATATCCGAAGTATGAGTTTTAAATCAAGGCAGTCTCAAGTTCATTTTAGTTATTTACCAATTATTTGTTAACTGAAATTTTCTTTTACATCAGATTTGACACAATGATTTAGGTTAGTTTAGTATAAGAGATATACTGGTGAGATTTTATAGTATCGACAAAGAGTGAACAATGACATTCACTATGCTTTTTTAAAGTGTAATGAAAGGTTGAAGAGTGGAAAGTTCTCCAGTAATGAAATATTATTATTAACCACCTATTTATTCACTTTCAATACAAATTTAAATACACAAAATATCTTAACACTAACAAAATAATTTAACAATCTTCCTGAAAATAAATTAAAACAATAAAGTTCATATGACTGGGATTTCCCAAGTGTACAAAATTACATCCTAAAACCCTTGCTTAAAATAAAGTCTTTAATCCTTTCTGTAGGATGAGAAAGAATAAGACCAAACATGTGATGTCCAGATACAAACCAGACCAGACAGAAAATTTTCTTCTAAAAATTGGGTTATTATAGCCTATTTAAATTTTAAAATAATAAGAAATAATCATTTTAACAAATCGTGTATACTTTCTTTCAAAAAATCTGACAGAACATATTCCCTACCTGATGATTCCATCTTCAACATAGACATCATTGTCAGTAATGCCATCAGCATTCACGACTTGTCCATTTTTCACCAACAGTCTATTCTGAGCACTCTGAAATAAAAAATCCTAATTGTAAAATAAACAATAAACAAACTGCATCAGGTGATATGTATGATGTGTTGGGTTATTTTTGTCTACTAGTCTAAACCTGATATCGTTTTAAAAGTGTCTGTACTACTAATATCGAGAACAAGATGGAAAATATACCCCTTAAAACAATTATTTAGTAGGTTATCCATATGAAACACTCTGGTCAACATAATGTGGACAATGTATGCGAATACTATAGGCCTACACATGAAAGTTAAATACTAAGGAATTGTTTTCCATTTATAATAGAATAAAATCTAATATCATCAGTTGTTCTAAAAGTATTTATATGAATTATAATAATGAGGAAAGCATTACATTATAAATTCAGGTATTGTGTTTATCTGTGAACATGAGAGATGTTTTAGTAACTATTGTATAAGATAATCATAATCAAAAATTCCCCATACATAGAAGGTATAAACTTGGGCCATTTTGAAAAAAAAAAAATGTATTTAAGTTGCTGGCATAAATAGGATTTGCTTAATTTTCTCTTAAATCATGATCCCTACATAAAAAATATAATGTACTTACTATAAAGATTATATTTTTTTTTTAGTTTGATCATATTCATCAGCTTTTATAAAACAAACTGTTTTCATGATAATCGCTTCAGAATCACAGCAGAAATGATTTTTATAGATCTAATGTTTTTATTTAATTATTTCTGAATAGTATTTTTTTTAAATAAATTATGCTATAATTATATATAATCAAAATTATGTTGAAAAACATTACACAAACAACTCTCATACCTATTCACAAAACAAAATGAGTAGGGCTAAATGAAATGCCTAAATTTTTTTTTTTTTTCCAATTTGAATTAATATGTGTTTAGCGCTTCTTTTCCCATTTTTTAAATAATTAAAAGTTATTAATTTTTAGTTCAGATGCAATGTCTAGGTTATTTATTTTCTATTTACAAGTATGAATTTTACCATTTATTTATTTAACGAAATTATATTTTAACCGTATATTCATATAAAGAAAATCAATTTTTTTTCAACTGAATTTGAAAATAGTAACCAACCACAGAGTATTAGTTCCACCAGGAAAAAAGTGACATTTCTGAAGTTATATGGAAAAAATTTCAAATAAACTAATGATGCCATCTTAGGATCTTACAATCCCCTGAAGCTATTACAGCAGAAATTGTGGTCAAAAGTTAAAGTTTCAACCTCAAACCAATGTACTAACGTAGTAAAAATTATGGGTACTTAGTAAAGTAGTTCAATCCAGCGGTGGTAAGGGTGCATTTAGGTTTTATCCAATTTACTCATGAACTGTAATTTTCTTTTAAATGTGTCTTGGCATATTGGCTTTGGTTACAAACATTGATATTTCTTCAAAAACTTAAAGAAATCGCTTAAGCTAATTTTTAAGATATTCCATCTTATATTGAAAGCATATGCAATTCATTTTTAATTTATGACTGATAACTGCAAAACTGTTATATTTGGAGAGAAAGGGTGACAATACATTTTGCTTGAGTCCTTAAAGGCTACACTTGAGCAAAATGTGATCAAAATCATGAGCCGACTTTGATAAAACTATAATTTTATGTTTTTTTCTTATGGCACCTACCTCCAAATTTTAAGTGACAAAGAAATTTTTTTTTAAATCCTGAGACATGGCGAAATATGCCCACATACCAAATCTGATACTTACAATCTTTTAAAAAATATACATTATTGCATTACTATTTATGTTTTTATTTAAAATAATGATGAATGGAAATTATAGACCTAATTTTAAATAGGTAATTTACATGTTTGTAGGCCTATTATTTTAATAGGTGGCCATTTTATCTTTAATATCAACTCTCTGAACAAAAAACAAAAATGTCAGTATGAGCCGCAGACCTATCATAAAACTGTATTATATATGGCTAAATGGCTTTGAATTGTAAAGTTTATAAAGGATAATGAAGGTCTATATATTTATTTAATAACAAAGAGCCTTAAATCATATTTTATATAAGGCAAGATCTATCAAAACATAACTTTATCTTTCAAGTATAAATTCAAACAAAGATATAACTGATCATTGTACACATAGTTTGAAGATATTTTGTTACAAGATAAGATTAGCTGTAGCCCACACAGTAACATTTTTATTCTCAAATTAATTATGATAAATTGAAATGCCTGTTATTTGAGGTAAATTGGGACGTTATTTACGAAACAGATAATGAAGACCTGGCTTTAAATTTGTTTTATACTAATCTGAATGAATATATACTAAAATCAAGAACAGTTGTATGGGGAAGCTATTTGTAGATTAAAGCCTGGGACGATTGTTGATTTAAATCAAAAAATTAAAAAGTGTAATATAATAATATGAAATAAAGGTACAAACGAGGAATAGTTATTGGGGCCTCAAATTCTCATTCCTGTGTTGATTTTGTCGTGAAATTGAATTAAAATGATTTTTGCTTTTTCACATACATGGAAAAAGTTATATGATGGATAAAATAATCAATATCGAGTATAGATATATCTGTTTTGAGATAGTTTGAGTCCAAGAAAGTGATTTCTGGAATGATGTCTCTACCGCACAAGCATGTAGACAGATTTAAATTAAATTTGGTAAGTGGAAATAATCTCAAGACTTTTTAAGGGTTCATAGGTAAAACCAAAGATGGACATTTAAAACCTCATGTATGTGTCTGTCCGTCTGTAAGTCACAATCAGTCTACACAGACAAGACAATAAATACTATATATTTCAAACTTTGCATTTATTATCTTCGCATTGTTCCACATATAGGAAAAATATAGCAGTATAAAAAAATGATCTAGGGATAGTTAACACATTCACTGCAGGTGACTTGAATCCGAGTCACGGCGAGACGGGTGCCCTTAGCATGTAACTCAGATCCAACTCATACTACAGTGCCTTTTATTTGTTTAGTATGTGCTTAGCACTTTGTGGTGAAAGGATCTTTATGTAGTCCGCTATTTGAGTGTCAATTTTACTTCTTTTTTGTGTGTACCGTTTTCAAATTACTTCTATTGGGTTCAATTCACGATAGAGGTAGTCTCAACACGGTCGTATTGCTGGATTTGGCCAATTCATCAATTACATACAAGTTATATTTTCCTTTGTGTTGTTAAACAATTTCTAGTAACTGAACTTTAAGCATATTATTGTCAAAATCAATATCTTTCAAATTAAGATGTCTTTATTTTTTCTTTTGACCACGAAGAATTCGGAACTTTCCTCGAAGTAATCTCCATCCATTTCTGCGTGATAATCACCCATTTTTTTTTTTTAGATTGGGACAATTGTAGTCCACCTTCAACAAATCCACTGTCACTATCTATATGAGTAATGATTAGTCAACCCCCCATTGCCAGTCGTGCTTTATTTCCAGTCAACAGGCCAGGCAAAAATGTTTCTTTTGAATTTTTTATCTTTTCATCTTTGCACACATGGTTGTGACCCGCATTCACCCAAGTTTCGTCCATGTACACTTTTCTTCCATTCTGACGCATTAATTTAAGAGTTTGTAAATACTTTCTTTTCCATAAAATGTCTCGATCCCGTTTTACATATCTAAAATTCATTTGTTTGAGAAGGTTAAAAAATGTGCTTCGACAGAAATTTGGATCGTCTTTTCATTATTTACTACTTTCAAAACCTTGTCAATTATTGGAAGTTTGTTCTGGAAGTAGAACTCATGTACCTTCCTTCTAATCGCATTTCTCTCAAATTTGTCAATTTTGGTTAAGACATTTTTACGTAATTTGGTTTTTTTTGTCATCGCAAAGTTTTATTAATTTTATATTCTCGTACAATTCTATATATAGATCTGTCACTTGTTCCAGTTATGTAAGCAGTTTTTTTTAAAATTACTTTTGAAGTACTTGCATTAAAAAAATTTCTGCTTTGTAATATTTAAATTGATTTACTTTTCACCACGAGTAAATGCTTTCAATTTTCTTTTCTTTAGTGGGGTAATTAATTCAGTAGCTTCTGTAGCAGACTCTGTAGATGACATTATACTTATTCTAATATAATAATTAAATTTATATTATAAAATCTTTAAATTCTAGTAATTAAAACTATTAGCACACGCACACACATATAAAATACAAGAGAAAACTTGTATAAACGACAAGAGAAAACACAGGAAGGGATCTTACTATGGTACCATCTAACGAACTGATCCTACAGGGTAGATTTCAGCAGCCATGTGTGTACATCAACTGTAGGACATCTGTATCACGTAAACAGTGAGTGACATTATTTACTGCTACCGACTGCCTTATTTAAATAGACTATACTGTAGATCATCAATGACAACTTGATAAAATATAGAGATATATATTATTGTTTTTCAATTATTTTTGGAATTTCTGTGTTGTGAATATACATACATAGTTTTGTACCATAATGGTTCATTATTTATCTCAAAATGTAAACATTACTTGAAGAAAAACATGTTCATCTTAAAGGTTAAGATAATTATACATTTTTTTTTAAATTGTACTTTAAGTGAAAGATGTAACTTCTAGTTTTTAGATATATTGGAGAACAAAATTAAGCTCATGTATTCTGTGAAATAAACTTATTATTATTATTTTGGCTATGCCTTTGGTTTGTGCATAATTTATTCTTTTCATTTAGTTACAAGTTCTTTAATAACTCTATTTTATAATATTTGCAATTTTTGTAAACTGAAGAACAGCTAATGATAAAAAATTACCTTAAAGCGATAAATTATTCTGTTTGTTGCAGCTCAACATAAAACACACATTATGTAGTACATAAAATAAACCCTTTTGATTATTAACAAAAGCAAGTCAAAGCATTAATAACAGACTAATGAGGGATCATTAAACACCAAAATACAATAATATTCTGACAATGTTTACTCAATATATAATAGTATGACTAAAATAGGCCTATGACAAAGCTTCAAACATGATAAATACTTTGTATACAAGATAAAAGGAAAGTTTAGGAACAAAGAGAGATAAATATGATTTGAGGTACTTCTATCGACTAAAGGAAAGTAGCATTCACCATTCAAATCTCCCATGAGAGTGAGTGAGAGAGAGTGAGTGAGTGAGTGAGTGAGTGAGTGAGTGAGTGAGTGAGTGTGTGAGAGAGAGAGAGAGAGAGAGAGAGAGAGAGAGAGAGATATATATATATTAAATGTCAAGTATAAAGAGGATTGAAAGTGACATCTCACTTTAAAGGTCTGTTTTAAAGGAATTAAATGTTCCTTAGAGATCCCAACCTTAGATAACCTAAATAAATATCCCACATTGGAGAGCAAGTTTAAATGTCAAATATAAAGGGGATCAAAATAACACCTCATTTAAAAGACAAATTAAATGTTTGTTTATAGATCCCCAACCTTAGATAAACTACATGAATCGGCCAAACAGTTATTTGTTAAACTCTGTGTTTGTAACTTATAGATAAAACCAAAATTAAATTAATGCTTACCTGAAGGTGAATAGGAACTTTTTTAACTGGTGTGCTCATTGCAATTACCGCTCTTTTAACCTGCGGCAAAATAGAAAAAATCAGCTTATTGTTTGTGTTTTATACAATAACATTGGCTACAACACAGGCTGTTACACAAAACTCAAAAGTTTCATGTAGAGCACAAAATTTACCATTAATTGGTAGTAAAAACAATTAGATCTGATGAATGTGAAAGATATTAATTAGAGAAGATTTTTGTTAATTGAGTTTAAAACAAAATATAAAGTCGTCTTTTTTTATTTCTTTTTAACAATTAGAAATTTAATAAGTTTCATAACTTTCTTCTTGAATACAAAATTGAGCATAGATTGGTAATTCATCAATCAGAAATAATGAAGCTGAGTAAACATGTCACTATTTTTAATTTTGTGATTTTGTTTCTCCCTTTAACTGTAAAAGGATATACACTACTCGTATATAGAATAAAATCTAAGTCTAAAAATTTGAATTTCAGCTTTATACTCAATTGTTTACCAGTCTATATTAATTGTTGTATTCTTCAAAAAATGGTATAGTACTTAACGTCTTCATTTCTAAAAAAAAAAAAAAATTTAAATAAAAAAAATAGTAAACAAAAATTTTTTTAAAAGAAAAAAGTAATGGGTGTAAAATTGCATGCAAAGAGTTAACAGACTACATAAATATGTAATAAAAAATTATAAATGATTATCAATAAAAAACATTAATTAAAATAAATACGTTAAAGAATAAGTATATATATATATATATATATATATATATATATATATATACAGAGTTACACCAGGTTGAGATGGTAGGTTTCTATTTGCTCAGCCTGTGTTGGCCTAATCCGTAAAAATTTCTGAATCGGCTACTACAATTGTGTATGGTATGACACTTGAATTCTGTATATAATATTAATTCAAATATATACATACATTTACAAGGAAGCATCAATATACATAACTCCCAAAATACATTCCGGCAATGATTTAATTTACTTATTCTAACAACAAGACGTACAGGCTTTTTCTGTAATTGAAAAAGCCTCTTCACTTACTTACCCGATGAATCACCTCATAAAATATTTTTATAGTTCAGATGTGGAAGAACAAGCCCCCCAATAGCTGTTAAAAGTGTGAAAATGCTACAATAAATAACTCCTGAGATTTCTTAGTATATAATCCCATAACTTTTTTTACATATGTAATAAACATGTTAGTCTATATTATCAACGACTAAACCTAAAAAATTTACAGAATTCACCTTTTATATTATGTTGCCATCCAACATTACAGTGGGTTTGAGTTCTGTGTTTCTATAACTTCATTAAAAATGGACATAATTTGTTTTATTGGTATTAAACCGTTTTCTATAAAGATATTGATATATAGTATTTAATTGAATACCTAAACAATTTTTGTTCTAAAGCTTGAGCACTATTTGCTCATGTGCTAATGGTTGTATCTTCTGTATACTGAACCAGATTATGTCTAGAGTATTAAGTAACATGAGACTCTTTTAAAAGTGTAAACTTCTTCAGGCACACCCGGTACAGAAAAATTACTGCACAGGTAAATACCAATCAAGTATGACATTTTTTGTGTCCTGTCACGATCCACTACATTATATATATTATATATATATAGGCCACTAATTTATACATATGCGGTCCAACATGAACAATAAGGAAATGTTCAATCAAAGGATGGTTCGAGTTGAACTTTGAATGAAAGATCTTTATTAGAGTAATACAATTCCATAGACCCGAGCTTTATAGGTTTATCGTACCTAAAATAGCGCGAGTTTAAAGTTATAATAGCTTCAACTTCAGGCATAATCAACATGGATTAATAATGTTTTACTACGTATGAGTTTGACAATTTTAAACTCTGCAAGTCAATATCTGAAAGCCAAAACTTTTTGAAAGTATTCAATGGCTTTTTAACTTTAGTGAGGGACGTCCCACAAGAAGTCAGAAGAAAATGCTAAAAGAGCATAGGTCAAATTGCACATCGGATTAAAGATCGTTATTAATAGAACACATTTCCGCAAACTTGATATCAAAAGGTTTGTGCTCAACAAAATAACAGCAGATTATTGTTGCATTAATTTACAATCTTGACTTCTTTGAGATAACAACTAACTTTGGCAACTAATACTTCACTAATATCTATTATATAATAAAACTAACAAGAATGCGGCCTATGTAAACATTTAATAACCAAAAGTAAATGGTGGTTTTAAATATTCATTTATCATAGAGGCATCAGTTACACCCCAAATGCCTCCTAAAGAAAATACTATGCACTTTACATTGTTTCTTTTAGCAAAGGCAAGCATATCGGCTTGAGATTTGTTTCGTGAGATCAAACAGAAAATTATGGAAACCTGAGCACCATCGATCTCTCAGAAGGTATTAAAATTGAGATTCGAAACCTTCCCATATTAACTTATTTATAGGCCTAAACATTACTTTCGTTGAATTTAGAATATGTAAAAAAATTATATTGCTGCTTTAGCCGATAGTTTGTGATTAAACATTGACTGAAATTGCCTTATAAATCACTAATTTATTCATAATTTTCTAACATTATCCAGGAAAAAGGGACCACCTTTTTAAAGGGGGATGCTGTAACACAATTATTATTATAATGATGATATTTATTATTTTTTGCGAGAAGTTTGTACTACAATGATTGTTATAAGGTTAAACATTATTATGTAAATCTTTTCTCCATTTCTTCCTGAAAACTATTAAAATACCAAGATTATAATAAACTACCACTGATATTCTATAAGAGAATACGTATACTTTTTGTACCTGTAGTTAAAAAAAAAATCATAGGGAATTATAACTATGGTTATGAGTCGGCGCTCAGACAGTGCAGCCTTATCAGTGCCTTTCCCTTTGCAGAGATTTAGAGATATTGTTTTTATTTACAATCTTTTTCTATTTTAAACTAGGAAATTCTCTACCTGTTGTATTTGTGTTAAAAACATCAAATCTTCTTAGTTAAAACTAGTTTGTAGTGATTGTAGTAAAGAGTTCCATGTAAGCTGTTTGAAAATGAGCAAAGTTGATGTAGAGTGGATTACGACTGGCAATCATGTATGGAGGTGTTCGCCTTGCAATTCAAGTAGACGTAATGAAGGCAATTATGGAACTGTTGTTAAAATGAGTGAAAGTGATGAGTTTAGTGACATAGGGAATGTTACAAATGCAAAGACAAGAAAGAGATAATCGTACGGCCAAATGCCTGATGTTTTAAAGAAAATGAGAGTGACAACTCATGACGCTGGGCCTGATTGTGAATGTAAGCGTCTTAAATGTTTTGTAAGAGTTTTAGAGGGTGAGAGGAAAAGGATTCTATCCAATTTTAATTTGTCAACGTCCACTGATGAACAGTCATCTTATTTAGCTGGTTTCATTAATGTACATTACACAAAAAGTCGTAGGCCTAGAAAGGATGGGAGTGAGGCTAACTTTAACACTAAAACCTACACATATAAAGTTATAATTAGTGAGGAAGCACATACAAAGATGTACCTGTTTGCTATAAAGTTTTTAAAAGTATTCATGGCATTACTGGCAGAAAATTACAGACCATTCAAGACTCATTAAAAGATAAAGGTTACCACCGGTAGACAAACAAGGCAAATACGATCATAAACATTGCAGGAAATCTGTCGAAGACCGCCAAAGTGTAATTGACCATATTGCATCTTTTAAATGCAGATCAAGGCACTATAGCTTGGAAAAAAATCTAAAATAATATATACCAGACACATTGAATAAACAGGAAATGTATAAGCTGTTTCTTTCAAGCAGACTTGAGCCACCTAATATTTCACATGAGTATTACAGACTAACAATAGACACTGAGTGGTTGATGTTAATATACACTAGATGTGACACATGTAGTTCAAGTTTCAAGCCGCATTAAAAGTGCTTAACCTTCAATTAGATGAAACTAAAGATGACAGTAAAAAATTATAGATTATAACAACTATAAGAAAAAACAAAATGACCTTCACTTAAAAAAGCAAACAAGTTTTACGAAATATAAAGACAAGCAAGAATGGAGGCTAGTAAGAAGGAGGATGTAGAAACTATTGCACTTGACTTTCAGAAAAACCTTAATTTACCGAACATATTGACGGACGATATGTACCATCACCATCAACTATCTTTTTATCTATTTAACATCCACATCCTTTTCTCAGCTAATGCTGTTTTTTATTGTTATCCTGAGACAGTAGGATGAAAAGGAGCAGACGAAGTAGTGTCTTGCTGCATAATTACATTTTGCAGGTTGTCGAAAAGGATTGGAATAGAGAGTTGAGTGGTGGAAGGGGTAAATGTGTATAAGGGTGGGAAGGGATAATTTGTAGGAGTTGGAGATATATATTATAAAGAAACAAAAAGAAATAAAATGTTTGGTTTTCAGGTGTTCAAAGGAAGCCAACACTGTTCCAGAAGTGATAAAATAGCCTACAAAAAGAAAGACATTCATGGTTTTTGCCAAGTATTTTGTGACGTCTTATAACTTTATTAATAAAAAAATTATAATTATAAGAGTGAAATTATTTAGTAACCCAGAAATAAAAACAAGACATAACTGTGGTATGGTACAAAAAACAGTTAATTCCTATTCCAATCAGGTAAGGAGTTGTTACACGTATTACCTTAAAAACCGCTCTCCTGAAAAGTTTGTACAAGTTTATTCTCAATGTTTTTCCCTTCCACTCTTCATTTGATGTGGAAAAAAAATATCGGGAAATCGTCTTTTTTTTATTTAAAGTGGGCGAGTTTTACTAAAACCTTTAAGAACTCGACAACTATTCAAAATAAGATATTCTAATTAGTCTAGATCTTAATTTTTCATCATTTTTTATACACCCAAGAATTTTCATAACTTTTGGTTGATAACTTTAAAATTTCGTATAAAAAAAAAAATGTAGGATATAAGTACACATTCAACCTCTACATTATTCCGATTATAAAAAATTGTTAATTGAATTCTGGTTAAATTTTTTTTTAATCTCACGTCTAAGTTCATATCTCAACTTTTTATGAATATATCGATTTGAAAATCATATCAATTGTCGACATGAATGTTCTGAATAAAATAAACTTTTAATTTTTAAAATATCTCCAATGAGAAAATCTTTGTTAAGTGAAAAAAGGGAGCTTTTTACAGTTCAAGTGGGGGTTTTTACTAAAATCTTATTATCTTGAAATAAATTAATGCTATGCACTTGATATTATATATATATATATATATATATATATATATATATATATCTTTTTTTTTAGTGTACATACAAGTAACTAGGGCGAATTTTTGGCAAAAGAATTGGTAGCAACCTGTATTTTTTTAATTGTCTTAAGTGTCAAAAATAATAGTTAAAAGTTGAACTCCATCCGAAATATTTTGTATACTCATGTATCAGTTTAGTTTTCTCAACTTTTTTTTTATATACACTATGGCAGGCTATTTTTGTACATTTATCAGGGATTATTTAAAAAATAATCTAATGATATAGTAGTTTTAAGAAATCTATAACTTTTTATAAATCTTTTTATTTATAAATTTCTGTAGAACATTAGCCTACTTTAACAATGGGAAAATTTTGAAAAAATTAAAATTTTTCATAATATCGGAAAATGTCGTCTGAACATATTTGTATCTCAAAATTATCACTATTATGGTTACGGGTATTAAACAAGAAACAAAAAAACCTACAAAAGAACCATTTTTTATATAGTTCTCAGAAATCTCAAAGTTTTACAGTAAATATCCATGAATAGTTTACCAAAAAAAAAAAAAAAAGGCAGAATGTCATTGGACTGGTCTGAATTCATGTGCGTAGCCATTTAGTGATGTATACAAAGTTACGGTTATAAAGTAATTACATACTTAAACTAACAATTTACATAACAAAATAAAACACTAATATTAACTATAAAAATGTAAGAACAATAAATAACAGTTAAAAGATAATATAAATGAAGAAATATTTTACAAATAATAAATACAGAAATAGTTGCACGCAAGACTATAAAACCATAATAACGAAACACTCTCGCTTTATCAAGAAATCAGCTGTTTTATTTCATGTTGCAAAATATATGAAGTCATATGTTTAACAGGCAAAAGCGTATAACATGAAGCACACATTATCAGGATTTTACTTGTATATCATTTGATATAATCGAATAACAAATAGTTGTTGAAAAATCAATTATTACGCTACTACGTAATTTTCTTTTTCCCGACATCGCCACTTATGATACAAAATTAACTGTTGTACAACCGACAGTTGGCGCTTTAAGGGTTAATGAATTGTTAACCCATTTAAACATGGTTTACATATTACCAAAAGCGCAAATAAAAGAGAATAGCTTATCATAGTTTACGGCTATTCAATAACTTAACAAATATGTTTTGACGTCGAAATAATATTTCTTTTTGTGCAATGTGCTTTACATTGTCCAAATATAAATCTACAACAATACGATGGTCTATAATAATGCAATATAATAATCCAATAGTGATGAAAATAGATTATATTTGATGCTGAAACATTTTTTAATGTGAATTTTATACCAATATTGAAAGAGAAGAAGAACTCTACTTAGCTCATAATGGGCAGGAAGTCACAAGATCAGAGTCCATCACTGTGTATATTCCAATTCAAGCTCACTGTAAGTAACGAGGAAGCGGTTTAAGTGATGTGTATGGTACCATATCTAACGTAGGAAATGAGCAAGTCGTGTATGAACCGATGATAGTGCTGCCTAGAAATAGAAAACCTAATCTACTGTGTATGATTGTGTATGTAAAAAACCTGTAAAACGAGGAAGTATGGAATAAATATATTTTCTTGCTCCTTATACATGTAGAAGTAACATAGAAGTGAAAAACAAGGGGTTGCGTTGCGAGCTTTCCTTGTTTTGCAGTCCTT
This sequence comes from Aphrophora alni, assembly GCA_963513935.1. Taxonomy (NCBI): domain Eukaryota; kingdom Metazoa; phylum Arthropoda; class Insecta; order Hemiptera; family Aphrophoridae; genus Aphrophora; species Aphrophora alni. The sequence goes on from OY740765.1 coordinate 95,773,534, forward strand.
GCTCGTAACGTACATTGCGTACGTGAAAACTTGGTCGTTTCATACACTGTACAAGCATACAAACACACACACACACACACACACATATATATGCACAAACTTTCTCATAAACACATTCTAAAACTAATAATTGGTGTTAAAACATTGCACACTTCTCAACACACACATACTAAAACTAATCAGTCAAAAATATTCCACAAAGTTTCTCACACACTAAAACTAATAGGTGTTAAAATAATGCACAAACTTTCTCACAAACATATACTAAAAAATAATAATCAGTCAAAAAAGAAGTTCAGAATTCTACTGTGTGGACAGCTGTTAATTTCCCCCCCCCTTTTTATTTTCTACTAATAAAGTACAGTATTGTGTTGGTGTGAAAATTTTGATGAAAAAATGATGCCTAACTATCCGTCCATTTGTAATATTTTCATAATCACATATAATATCACGAATAGGTGGTTTAACTTTTAAAATTTGATTTGGAGTGAGTTTATAATGAAATTATAAATTTTACACTAAATTTGCTGAACGAAGAGTTGGGTGTGAATACAGGGAGAAAAATAAAACTAATTAGCATACATTACCTGAAGAATAGGTGGTCCGATGACTAAAAATGTTGTTTATCAGTCCAAGACAGATGTCCAATAGATTTCATTTAATTTATTTCAATCTTAGATAAAGTACAATTTGTACGGTCATTGTCATAATTCAACTTAGATACAATGCAATACATTTAAAAGTGTATGACAAATTGATCAATAGGATATATTAAGAATCAAACAATCAAGAATTTTTCAAATAAAATAATATAAGTATAATAATAGATATTAAGCAAAAGACAATAATAAAAATATTGATACGGTTAACAATTGTGGTACTAAATATAGGATTAAAACCATTATATACATAACAAAGGTTAACATGTATATAAAAACTAGACTCCAGTGAGGGAATGAAACAAAATCTATGAATGCCATGCATGGCTAAGAGTAGAAAGAATAGAAGGACTCCAACGATAAAATTTGTCTTTGGTGGTTTTTCTATTTCTTAAAATGATTTCTTTATGTAATCTGGAAGTTTGTTAATAAATGCTTCACCACCCTTTGAGCGAAGCTTTCTGTAAATATTTAGCCTACATGTTTTTTTTTTTTTTGTTTTGTTGGTCATCGCCTTAAAAAAAAGGAAGAAGAAAAGAGCATAAAATACCCCTGAACTGTTCAATACTCTTATAGCATCAGGGTCGGAAAAAAACAAGAGTTGATAAAAGAGACCTGATAGGAAAGATGAAGGAGAAGAATTTAACCCAAGAACACATGAAGAAAGATGTAAATCCAGGTGTATCTTGGGATTGCCACACTATACTTACTAAAAGTTAAGCCCCTGAGGGGATTTAGCCTATATGGCAAATACTGTCAAATGTTTGCTCCTCTAATAATATAGTCATGAAAATCCTTGTTGATTTACATTTGATCCACATTATACAAGGTGCTCAAAAACCCTACTTTGCAGAAAATTTGGGAAATGGTTCTATACATCAAAACAAACAAAACAGTTTCTTTGACAATATAGCCTATCTCGCTTTCTTATTCGTCTGTCTGTCTATTTGTGTTTTTTACATAATAATAAATATCTCGAGAACCATAAACTACAACTTCCTGATTTTACAGTTATTAATGCCTAATTGTGAAATTTTTTCAATGTTATTATATCAACCATTTCAAAATGGTGAATCTTTCAAAAATTCAAAACATTGTTGACCAAATATACAGTTTTTATAGTTATTGGGTTTTGAATTTTTGAAACGTTCGACGTTTTGAAATGGTTGAAGCAATAACATTGAAAAATTACACAATTAGTCATTAATAACTACAAAATGCCTAAAATATCAGAAAGTTGTAGTTCATATGGTTCTTGAGATACTATTATGTAAAAAACACAAACAGATAGAAAATGAAGCCAGATAGGCCATATTGTCTAAGGAACTTTTTGTTTGTTTTGATGTACAAAACTATTTCCCACATTGTCTGCAAAGAGTTTCTGAGCACCCGGTATAATGATCTCAAATTTTATTAGATTTTGGATAAAATCATTTAAGAGTTAAGGGGTAAAAATAGAGTTGGTCCCAAATTTATGAAATTTGTACTAATTACAATTTTAGTAAATATGTATTATGTATGTATTTTTTAGCACTAAATTAGAATTTGACATTGGTTTGTATGATCCTTGGATTCCTAAAATCTAAAAACAAATTTAACTAATAAATTTTAGAGCAATATTATTAACTAATAACATATGTTTATTAAGGAACTGAGTTTGAATTTGACATTAGTTTTACACAGAAGTAATTAAAATAAATGTCATATGATGGCCATATCAAATATTTCTTCATATTGTCAATATTTAATCATCAAATTAGGTACAATCCAATTTTATAAAAATATTGACAACATAATTATGTAGGCCTAAATTAATAAAACCTAATAAAATATTGGCCAACAGAGTCACATACAATAAATGAAAAATGTACACAACTTTCCAAAATAAACACTTTATTTTCAACAAATCTCAACAATCTTAGATGATGAGTTCGTCATTGAAACATTGTTAAATTGTTTGTTGTCAAAAGTTGTGCGTTTTCATTTATTTAGTGATTCCACTAAGTGTTGCTCATAAGTGCAAATATACACAGAATAATTAGGCCTACAATTAATTTACAGCAGCAGCTATGATATCATACAAAGGTCATCAAAATATAACCTCTTGATATCAAACGGAAAAACTACCATTTATGTTCAACAATCTTAACGGTGTATCAAACAAAAACTTTCAATTTAAATACTGACTGAAAATGTGTTTGTTTAGTTTGAGAGGCAGAACAGCCTAGTCAAGACCTTGAAACTTAATGAACCATTATTAGTACATCAATGAGGACCTTATATAGGCTTAGAGCACCTAGTGTTCCTTCCTGTAAGCCTAATTTATGTACTTCCTGCCACAGTCACTGTCCCTCTACATGAGTTGTGTGCCAATGATGCTAAATAAACAGTAAGTGTAGAGTTTACTAAACATTATATTCCTTATAAGCCAATTTCCTATTTTGTAATGACATATGAATATCATTAGTATGAAATAAAAATAAACTTTTCCAAATGTCCTCGTATAAAACACAGTACCTGAGACTATAAAATGTGCATCAATCCTATCAATCTGGAAACTTGTAATCCAAACAAGACTGGTAAAATAATTTCAAATAGTATATGTTTGAAAAATCATTTTACCAATATTTTTGTATATTGGACCTTCTATCCATTCTTACCAAAGATGTTCTGCCTCTTCCTCACCTCCCTCGTTGTTCGCCTCTTCCACTTGCTCACTAGTGTTCTCTTCCCTATTCTGTTAATCTCCTGTATTTCGAATATATACTAGATCATCATTACTTTGTTCACTATTCTGTTCCTCTTCATAATTTTCGAAATCATCAAACTTTCACCCAATTCTTCATATTCATACTGTTCGCCAATATTTGAATCACATCGTGTCATGTTCTGAAGTACTTTCCGAATCAATATCTTTTTCTTCAAAAAATAAATCCTTCAAGTTATTGGGATAGTAAATAATCAAACATAATTAAAGTTTTTTTATAAACTACATGAGAAAATGTACAAAAATTAAATAACTACAAAATAAATTAAAAAACCGAAATAAGACCAACTTAATATTAAAATACCAAATCCGATCGCAAAGGGTTAAAAGAATGAAGGTCCCCAACTTGAGAACTATTAGTTTGAGAGTAATCTAATTAGAATGGAAAACATACAATATCTAGGGCTAATACGAGATAAAAAGTTTCTATAGAAAAGACATGTAGCATCTACTGTCAGTACAGCCACTTCTGCCCTAATAATGTGCAGAAGAACAGCGGGGAAAACATGGGATTGTTACCTGGGGAATCTACATTGGATGTACACCATGATAGTGAGACCAATCATCACATATGGGCAAACAGAACCAAGTTGATTACAACAAGAAGGCCATTTGTTTGTTTTACAAAATACTTAATACTTTAAAAGTAAAAAAAAAAAATATTGCTCAAACTTTGTATGACTATTTGTTACGTAATCGTTTATCACTGTACTAAAAACCAGAACGATGTTTTGAATATTTTTAAAATGGTGGCAGTTTTAAACTGTAACAGTTGAGCTACAGACAAAATAAATAAAAAAGTTCTGTTTATCATTAACAAAGTAAATTTTTTGGTCTCATGTAATTTTTGAGTGAAGTAAGCGGTTTTTGAAATATATGACATTAAAAACTTTAAACGACCGCCATTTTGAAACTATTCAAAAAATTGTTCTGGTTTTTAGTACAGTGATACACGTTTATGCAACAAATAAATATACAAAGTTTGAGCTCAATATCTTTTTTACTTTTAAAAATATTAGGTATTTTGTAAAAAAACAAAATGGTGGATAACTCGAAAACAAAGCATTTCCAGACCTACGTATATATATATATATATATATATATATATATCATCAAACCAATGGGGTAGTGATACACATCTGTTAGGAATAGGTTAATATTAGGATAATCAATTAATTTATAATTTATATTAGAGAAGAACTCATATTCACAAAGCTCAGAATGACCCAACTATTGTGAAACAATTAAAAAAATGTTGAAATGCTTGACTTGCAACTCAACTAGGACACCAGAGAGAACAAAAGGTATATAAGCGGTCAACATGATTTGGAGGGGGTCTTTTATTCTTTTTGAGCTTGGAAGATACACGGCTGTGTTGCTAGCTGTGGTGGAAGATGGCCCAGGAAATCTACTCAACAAACCGTAAGCAAGCATTTCTATATATAAAGTCGCCAGTTAAAACATTTGTAATATCATTCATATAAAGAATAACAATAGTTGGAATACTTCTGGGCTTTGGGTAAATAATATGGTTTTGTTTTATTGTTTAATTGAATTCTTATTTTTGTGTTATATTAAAGTATTGTATTAAAGTGTCAGGGAGATAGACATAAGTTTCATGTCAATGATAAAAGTTAATAAAATACTGAACCACTGATTTGATAATTAATTGAAACTGAGAACCCAGGCATATTCTGAGGGCCGTTCATAACAAATGGTGCATCGGCCGTGCTTTTAGTTTTTACTAAAAATAATTAATAACTATTAAAATTGTGGCAATATTCTTTTAATACATATTATTGAATTTGATTAAGATTATTATTATTGATTTGAAAAAGTAAGAAAAAGAAAATGTTTGTTGATATTTGAACTAGGATACTAGTAAGAAAATTAGTGAAATTTAGAAGTTAGAATTCATGAAGTTTAGAAGTTATTAACTTAATGTTGTTATTTAATTATTGTTAGTGTGTTTAATAATAAGACAGGCTAAATTCTAGTCATGCCATTGTTACAATAACATTAAGAGAAAAATTTGTAATAGACAATTAATTTATCTTTACTTAGTGTGTTGCTTCGTTGTTTTTGAAATTTGTGACCGATTACTTTTTTTACATTAGATGGTTGTTATGCATTTTGAAACATTTGATATTGTCAGCGGCTATAGTTAATAGTTTAAGTTAGTCTTGTATGTTTCATAGGCAATGAACTGAAAGAAATACTTAGGTCAGGTTTATTGTGAATGAAGTGTAATGTGAAGATTATATAACATGTTGAGTAGGGAAATTCCTTGGAGTTTGATTGTTTATTTCAGCATACCTTTGGCAATGTGTGTAGTATGAATGCTGGCACAGGGGATCTGATACACTAAATTTATAATAATTGTTCATTTTTATAATAATTGATCAGCGAATTGTGGCATTCTGGAAATTCTAGGACGAATTGTGGCATTCTGAGAATTTTACAACGAATTAAGGTGTTATGCGATTTCTATGGCAAATAATGGTTTACGACAAAAATTTAGACATGCTAAATCCAAGTGTGCAATTTATCGCAAAAATGTAAACCATTTTAAGAAATCGCATAGCTATAGAGAATTTGTTCCACTTATGATAAACAGTTACATAAACGGCGTGTCAACAATTTACATTGCACTAGGTCACAGCGGTTAGATCATAGACTGCTGACAAGTTATTGTTGATTATTTACATTGCTTCTTACTTATTGCGTCAAAAGTCTTCTCGGGAAATAAAATTCACAACAAACTTGACATTACATATTTTATCTTGTTTTCGGTGAACTAAGTAGCTGAAATGGATATTTATGGGTGTCAGGTGTTGAATTTTTCTTTATTTGTATAGGAACACCAATAAACGCAAAAATTTTTCTTAAGAATGCATAGTTTAGGTTAAAATTAGATATAGTTTGATTGTATGTCAATATAATTAAAAGAAAGTTAGTAAACATTAAGATTTAGATAAATAGGGAATAATAAATAAACATGTTAGGATTTACTAAAATAAGAAGTTTAGAAGGCAAATTTGAGGTTAGATTGATAAATTACTAAGGTTTAAATAATGTTAAAGTTTTTATTTGGAATAGTTAAATAATAATAAAATGGAACAATAAAGTTTAAAACGTTGAAGTATCTGATTTGAAATATTGATATGATTAATAAATAATGTGACGTAAGGGATTTTGATGAGTTTTAAAGTAAATAATTGAGAAATTTAAGATAAAATGTTTTAAAGGGAGTAATTTGATAAAAAAAAGTTGATGATGTTTAAATAAAAACTAAGGTGTTGCTGGGAAAATAATTGTGAGTAATTTTTTTTTAAAGTAATTGAGATATTTTTTTTAATAAGATAACAAGAGATGTTTTTTTTTTTTTAAAGGAGAAATGAGTGTACAAAAGTATTTAAAAGTAGTGTCGAATAATTAAGACATCTAGTTAGATTGCATTGAGAGCTTCTTTTAAGTTTAAGAAGAAGTAATTTTTTTTTAATCTACGAGGGAATGATAAGTTTTACTGCGATGAAATATGAGGAATCGTCGAAGTTTACGACGATACTGAGTTTTTAAATGAACTTATTACATGTGTCTACGAGGGAATAATAAGTTTTACTGCGATGAAATATGAGGAATCGTCGAAGTTTACGACGATATTGAGTTTTTTAAATGAACTTATTACATGAGCCTACGAGGAAATAATAAGTTTGACTACGACGAAATACGTGGTTATCTGAGAAGCACATATGTGCTTATTATATGTGCACAATTATTTATATGTGGTTATATAAATAATTAAAGGAGTTTTAATAAGAGGTCAATGCAATCTAATTATTAAGTTATGAGAGGCACATAAGTAAATGGATTTTAAAATAAGGCACTATAAAATAATATGATTGTGAACAAATTTTTGAATACAATAGGTGAATTTTTTTTAATTTTAAAAGGTAATGAGATAATTTCAAATGTAGCCTATGTAATTGATAATGAAGTTTGTTTTTGTAGTAAATAGAGTTGTGAGAGTATATTATCCAGCAAACCAAACAATTGAGAAATGTTTAAATAAAAAAGGAAGGTTAATGAATAATAATAACTTAAGTAATGAGATTGTAAGATAAATAATAAAATAGGTTTGAAATTAATAAATGGATATAATTTAGTTATAATAATAAGCGTGATTCTAAATGAAGTACTATATTTAAATGTTGTAATTAAATAATATAAGAATTAAGATAAAAGTACATTCAAAACCAATTCCAGAAGGTCTCCAACTAACAAATCAAAATTTTAGTATTTTTTTTTAAATTTACAAAACGATTACAGGTGAATTTATATGAAATGCTTGCTCAAGTTACAGGACATCAAGCAACAGAAAACTTATATTGTAATTTATATTTATAATGTGAAAATGTTTAATTGTTTTTACCCTGTTGCAGGATTGACTACACTAATGTAGAAAAATTGGTGAATTGAGTAGCCAATTGACTACCTACATTATTTTGGCTAGACCTGATGAGTTATATATATATATATATATATATATATATATATATATATATATATATATATATGAATTGTAACCATTACAGCTTGATAGGAAATAAGTAGTTAATTTGTTACTTGAATGTTATTTACTTATATATTATTAAATCAAACTTTTATAAGTTAAAGATGGATAGGTTTGTAACATGACATCGAGTCGATGTCTCGTGGGCGCCGGTGATGTTAGGAATAGGTTAATATTAGGATAATCAATTAATTTATAATTTATATTAGAGAAGAACTCATATTCACAAAGCTCAGAATGACCCAACTATTGTGAAACAATTTAAAAAATGTTGAAATGCTCGACTTGCAACTCAACTAGGACACCAGAGAAAACAAAAGGTATATAAGCGGTCAGCATGATTTGGAGGGGGTCTTTTATTCTTTTTGAGCTTGGAAGATACACGGCTGTGTTGCTAGCCGGGTGATTCTCCAGAAAAGGGCAGATTTCAGTCCTCGTAGGATTTTAAACATATTTCTCAATATTATTTAATATTTTTATTTGTATTGCTTACTATAATACTAATAGCATCTTAAAATATTTTTAATTTGGTTTAAAACTTAAATCCAACACCATTTTAAATTATTTTTATGGTGTAAACCTCAACTCCGTGACTGTCCCCTCCCATGATTTCAAATGTGTTTTTCAAAAAAATAAATATAAATCATATTTTTAATTTCACAGAAACTTCAGTAATTAATACTAAATTAGTTTATTTTTTTTAAAGTTATTTTTCAAAATAAAAAAATATAAAACAAAGTATCTTAAAATTGTTTAGTTTTTGTCCCTGAGTGCAGTTTTCAACTCCGTTACCACTGATTATAGTTCAAAGAATTACTCACAGGTAGTAGCATCTGTCCATTTTCTTCACTTAACATAAAGAAGGCAGCCATTTTGTGACTGAGTAGAGAGGCTGTGTGTTTTTGTGAAGTGTAAAGTTGAGTGATTGGTTGAAAAAAGATTCAAAGTTCACTTGGACATTACAAGTTTTCAACTCCGTTACTTAGCTTGAAAGGTAAGTGACAAATATTAATTGCTTTATTGTTTGTCTACATGAATAAGATATTGAACCTGCACATTCAGAGCTAAGACTTTAGTTACTAACCTCAATTGATGCCATGTGGTTCATCATTTTTCAAAAATTCCTCAACTCCGTTACCCTCAACTCCGTTACTGATCTAAGTAACGGAGTTGAGAAAGAGTAACGGAGTTGAGATTTATATCCGAAGCTTTGTAAGGTATCCTTTAACTAGTTTCTTTTTCAACACTGAGTATTCTATTAATTGCAAGTAATAACCTGCTTTTATAAGGCTAATTTAACCTATTTTCTGAGAACTTGAAAATAAAAAAATTTAACTTTCATAAGTGTTATTTCATTTGAGTTTAGAGAAGATTTAGAGCTCATTTAAGATTCTAAAATTAAAGATAGCATTTTCTAAGAAAGGTACTATTATTGTAAGCTATTTGGATATGTTTATAGTTTTTTATGGTAAAGCTAGGCCATAATATTTGTGATACAGGTTACTTTAAAGATATCATTTTATGATAGGCAAAATTTTTACCGTTTTACATTTTACTGTCATGGACCCCTAAGGAAAATTATGTAAATTACCATTATTTTTTGAAATTCTTTAGTTGGGATGCTTCTTACAGTTGAGCATCAGCCTATTTTGAAACAGTTAAAAATTTTGACATTAAATCAGTGTTTTTTTTTTTTTTTAGTGAATCAGATGGCTAAAACTAAAAAGAGTAGCAATGCATCGAAACGACCAAGAAAGGAGGCAGCCGTTAACAAACAGAAAAAGGAAAGTATGCGAAAACTAAGAGAGAATATTAAAAATGACCCAGTTAGGTATGAGGAAGCAAAAAGAAAGGAGAGAGAACGGTACCATGCCAGGAAAGCAGCTGGAAAAATAAAATCTATCAACGAAAAAAGTGACCGTGAAAAGAGAAAAATTAGGAAAATGTGGTGTAAAAGCAGCCAAGAGTTGTATAATAAAAATAAAAAGGAGTTAGAGTTAGAGAAAATGATGCAAGAAAATTCTCCTCCACCCTCTCCATCCATGAATTTTCCACCTGTTAACGAACACAACCGAGAAAGGATCAATAGGCATAAAAGAAGACGAAATACACGAAAACTGAAAACTAAAATCAAAGAACTAGAAGAAAGGCTAAAAAAGGAGAAAAAAAATGTTGAAAAATACAGAAAGAGAGCAAATAGGTTAAAAAAATCTACAATGGACACTCCAACAAAAAATGTGACTTCGCTGATTAGTGGCCAGAATGTTTCACCCATTGTCAAAAAGAAGCTATTGTATGGGGAAGTTTTATCCAAGCAATTAAGAGAAAATTTTAAAAATGATACGATGTACAAAAAAGTTGTTGTTAGTGCAGCTGGTAAAATTATAAAAAAGTACAGATTTATAACTGAACTTAGCAAAACATTATCGTTCAAAACGGTGAGACGTGCTACAAGCAACAGGAAGCAAAACCTAGAACGAATCAATTTTTCACTGTCAATATCTAAATGTGTGAGGGAGTTTTTAGAGAAAGATGAACATAGCCGAATGTGTCCTGGAGCCAAAGATACAGTGACACGTAACAAAATAAAACGGCAAAAGAGGTACCTTAATGATTCTTTGTCTAATCTACACAAGATATTCCAATCTGAAAACCCTCAATACAAATTGAGCTATGCTTCGTTTTGTAAGCTTAGGCCTTTTTGGATCCTAATGCCAAAGGTCACTGATAGAGACACTTGTCTGTGCACTGTTCATGAAAACATGAAACTGTTAGTAAGTAAACTGTTTCATACCAAGGTGATCAAAGAGAGTTCCCCAAGAGAAGTTTGTAAAACTCTATGTTGTGAAAATGAACATTTACAAGAAGAATGTTTGTCAAGAATTTGCAAAAAGTGCAAAAATAACAAATTACAAACTCTTGAATGTGATTCTGGAGAAGAAGTTAATTTTGAACAATGGTTTTCAAAAAAAACTGACATCTTAGTAAAAGGAAAGAAAAAAACATGTAGAAGAACAGTGAAAGAATCTATAGCAACTACTAAACAAGACGCTTTTTCACGACTGGAGAAATCCATTTTTAAGTTTATGATTCATGTCAATAATGTCAAACATCAACATGCAGCTGTAGACCACATTAAGGAACATCTTTCATCTGAACAAGTTTTAATTCACGTAGACTTTTCAGAAAACTACGGCTGCAAATACGGCAAAGAAATTCAGTCTGCACATTTCGGAGGGTCCAAACCTCAGATCTCGCTTCACACTGTTGTGTTGTATTACCTGTGCAAAGAATCGAATAAAGTCAAAACAAAAAGTTTATGTACAGTTTCTGCCAGTCTCAGGCATGATTCTTCCGCGATATGTGCTCATTTAAAACCAATTGCAGAGGTGGCAAAAAAAATGGTACCAAATCTGAAGGAAGTGCATTTTCTCAGTGATAGTGTAACAAATCAGTACAGAAACAAGAAAATGTTCTATTTGATAAAAACCCAAATATCTAAAATGTTTGGTGCAAAGATAATTCAGTGGCACTACTCGGAAGCGGGCCACGGAAAAGGGGCCCCTGATGGAATCGGAGGGTGCCTCAAACGTACCGCTGATGGCCTTGTGGCACAGGGCCAAGACATTTCAACTTTTGATAGTTTCATGGTTCAAATGAAGAAATTCTGTAAAGGAATTGAAATCTTTGACATAGAAGAGGAATCAATTTTTCTATATGAAAAAATTCCAACTCTGGAAGCATTTGTAGGGACATTGAAAGTGCATCAAGTGGTCTGGACTAAACCGAATGAAGACTTACAAGCAAGGTCTCTGAGTTGTTTCAAATGTAAACCAAGTGAAGTCTGCAAACATTTTGGCCTTGGCAAAATTCAACTATCTTCAGCAGATTGTATCCTTTTATTTTTGCTATGTGTCATATAAATATCCTTAGAATTTTAGTATATTTTTATTCTATTCATTTATGTTTTTACAGGCTATGAACTACACTATCTAACAACTGTCATGTATGTATTTACATGCACTTTCAAAATGTGTAGACTACTGAAGATTTGTGTTAAAAAAATTCCTTAACTAACTTTACAGCTAAAACAAAACTTCAAAAGGTGAAGTATGAAAATGTATACACAGACAGTGAAAATGACGATGATGATGAAGATGTTAATACAAACTCCAAACAAGCTGTAAATATCGGGGATTGGGTTGGCGTGATATATGATGACACTTGGTATCCAGGTTAGTAGATTAATATTTTACCTGTAAGTTAAACAATTTTGCAGCCAAACTAATTAACAAATACAAATCATATAACACAATTATATATTTGTGTTTACAACAGCTTAATTTTACTATTGTGTGTTCCAAAAACTATTGATACTTTTGTTTTTAGGAATTGTTGAATCAAAAGATGGAGAATTTGTTACTGTCAACTTCATGAACAAAACTGGAGAGAAGCTGTTTTGGCCAACAAAACCAGATCAACAAGAAATAAAAACCAGTGAAATATTCTGTGTCATCCCAGAACCACCTATTCCTGTGTCGAACCGTCACTTCAAGCTAAAACGCTTCAGTGACATTGATAAAAGAGTTAAAATGTTTTTGAAGTAAAGATTAAAGAAAAATGAAGTGTTTACTTTTTATTTTGATGATGTATAATAGGCCTTTTTTGTAATAAAACTGTTTTCTTTACAAAAATCTCAACTCCGTTACTTTCGCCTCAACTCCGTTACCAACAAAAATAAACAAAGATTTTTTAAACTAAAAAAAAACTTTTTTTTTACAGAACCATTTATGAAATAGTGTTATACAGTAAAAGCTGTGCCCCATAAAAATTTATAACATAAAAATATGAAAATTTTGGATTATTATATTTTTTAAATCAAATCTGCCCTTTTCTGGAGAATGACCCAGCCGTGGTGGAAGATGGCCCAGGAAATCTACTCAACAAACCGTAAGCAAGCATTTCTATATATAAAGTCACCAGTTAAAACATTTGTAATATCATTCATATAAAGAATAACAATAGTTGGAATACTTCTGGGCTTTGGGTAAATAATATGGTTTTGTTTTATTGTTTAATTGAATTCTTATTTTTGTGTTATATTAAAGTAACCTATTGTATTAAAGTGTCAGGGAGATAGACATAAGTTTCATGTCAATGATATATATATTAAAGTATTGTATTAAAGTGTCAGGGAGATAGACATAAGTTTCATGTCAATGATAAAAGTTAATAAAATACTGAACCACTGATTTGATAATTAATTGAAACTGAGAACCCAGGCATATTTTGAGGGCCGTTCATAACACATCCCAATCATCACATATGGGGTAGTGGCATGGGCAAACAGAATTAATTAAAACAAGAAGGTCACTGGACAAATGGCAACGACTGACATGTATTTACATAACAGGATGAATAAGATTGTACTCCATGCATCTATGAAAGCCATCCTAGTCGTCACACCACTCCATCTAGTTGAAGAGACAGCTGCAAAAAGGGCATGCCTGCGAGTGGCAAAGATTGGTCTACGTAGATCACCAGTGATGGGGAAAGAAATAGCTTTAAGAAACACTTCCTCACTGTACTGAGATCAAAAAGGAAAGTAGAGTGAGAAGTCCATTAACCTACTGACATAAGAAACCATTGTTTGGTATACAGACAGGTCCAAAACTGAAGAGAGAACTGGAGTCGAAATATTTGGGCCAGGCACCAGGTATTTGGAACTGATGAGCGGACACCATTGTTGGTATACAGGCAGGTCCAAAACTGAAGAGGGAACTGGATTCAAAATAAATGGGCCAAGTACCAGATATTTGGAAGTGATGAGCAAATTACCATCATCTTTCATGCAGAAATCCATGTTATTGGCAGGTGTGTGCAAAGGAACCCTGACAGACAATACAAAAGGAAAACATCGCAATTCTGTCAGACAGCCAAGCTGCCATCAAAGCGCTGAGCTCTCCAATAATGAGTTCAGCAATGGTTTGGGAATGCCTACAAAAACTTAATGAGCTAGGCAGGAGTAGCTCTCCTCTGGTTAACAGAGCACATGGGAATGAAAATGCAAATGATCTTGCGAAGAAGGGGGCATCCACCATTCGTAGGACCAGAACCATTCCGTGGATGTAGAGAAAACTGCTTCAAGATGACTCAAAAGAAGGTGAAGAAGTCAGTAGATCAAAACTTTGGAAAAAAGAACTGAGTCAAGCTATAAGGAGATTCTTAGGAATTAAGACCGTAAGAGATCTAGTGCTTGCATTAGTCTATGCAAGAATAGGCTAAGACTACTAACGGATTTAAGGGGCATGACAGAATTAGAAGACATCTCAGTAAGCTTGGCGTAACGGATGACACAACCTGTAGGTACTGTAGAGAGGGTGAGAAAACGCCTCCTCACCTTCTAATAAACTGCATGACCGTAGCTCATCAAAGAGCAAGAACCTTGGGAAAATAATAATTAGAAGTGGAATACCTAATCTCTCCAAATCGCCTTCAAATTATGCATTTTATGGTAGCTATAGGATGTAAATCAACATCTTAGGAATAGTGAAAGGTGGGGGCAACAAATCTATAAAGGTCGCAATGCAGTGGTCACACCTATATACAACATAATACAAACACAAACAAACAAAATGACATATTTTATCAACTTCATCAATTGCTTTTCCACATAGTTGTAATACATAAATTAAATCAAAATGACTTATTAAAGTCTGTCCTACATTCAAAATATTCATTGTTAAAATAAAAAACAACGATTATTATTTTATACAACAAATACTGAAATAAACTTTTATATACACTGAAATAAAATAGAATAGAATAGATTTATTGCAACAAAACTAAAATTGCATTTTTACACAACAAAAATATATAACTTAACCTATGTTGCAAAAGCAACCCCAACAGGTTAAAAACCCAATTACTGGGGCACAATTTGTACAAAAAATAAGACCTGCCTAAACTATAAAAAACATTAACAAAACAAAACAACCAAATACATGTTTAATAACATGTATTAACTAAATGAAATTTATGAACTTGACAAGTTAATATCACCAAGAATGTTTGTTACTTGAACAAATATGTTTAACCTAGGATGGAAGATAGCAAATTTGACATGAATTATCATTAACACCATTAATTTTATATTAAAGTTTATAAAAATGTTAGAAGCAAGAATTGATTGTGCAAATTTGTAATTATTTTGTCATAATTAATTAATTCCTACATGTTATAACAGATCATAAATAAGGAAGGACAGTTAAGTTCCTTCTCATTACGTGTAGAAATTTGATACACAAGATGGATTTTTGTTTTTGCTTAAAGCAAAAAACCTCTCGGATCTCATCATCCCTTTATAAAAAAAAGGAAGAAATGAACATAAAATAATGATTCCTAGTCCTCGAATATTCTAATAGCATCAGGATCGAAAAACATCAAGAACTGGTTAAGAGATACCGGGTAGGAAATATGAAAGAGAGGGATGTAACCCACGACTACATGAAAAATCCAGCTGAATGCATGGTAAATTATTAATTTGTTTTGTTTCACACTATTTTACTTTTTATTAGAAATTTTACCTTTAGGCCTATGTCTAAAGATTACCTTTATTTCAATTAAATTTAAATATATAGGATGTCCTGAAGAAGGTGGACTGGCTATTCATTTTCGAATTAATAGGCCTACAGTAAAACTAACGTAAAATGTCAAATAACATGTACAGTACTCGAATTTGGGTTCATTACCCGCATGCCCGCCCTTTTGTTATTTCACAAAAAAAGCATTATAACTCCCGAAGTAAATAAGATATTGAGTTCAGATTTGCTATAAGCATTTTTTTGTATGTTCCATTTTAGAAGTGTGCCAAACACAGACTTTATTTTTATAATTTTGAAAATTGCAGCCGTTTAAAATGTTTAACGTCAAATATCTCAAAAATTGTTAGCTTTAAAAAAAATTTACGAGACTAAATATTTTTCTTTTATAATGACAAAAAAAACTTGTTTTTAAAATTTTTTATGTTGGTCAAAGGATAACAAAGTTAATAGACAAAAACTAAAAACACAATTTCTTGGTAATTGTTTACAACATCCATAATTAACCAACATTTTTTTGAATTATGATCATTTTTATCCATGGAAAAAAAAAAGAAACCATTAATATTTATTACACAAATAAATTGACAAGCTTACTTTTAGCATTAATAATAATAATGGAGAGATATAGCCAAAAACACACACTGTGACACAAATCAAAGTTGGGTCTGCAATCTAATTCAAATTGTTTTAGTAATAGGATAATTTTGGATGTTGTAGTGTGTTTTTAGTTTTTTGATTACTCTGTTAGCCTAAACAAAAAAAAAAAAAAAAAAAAAAAAAAAAAATGACAAAAAATTTGTTTTTAATAATTATTTTTGTCGTTATAAAAGAAAAATAATTTATCTCCTGTAAATCTTTTTTAAAAGCCAATGGCTTTCGAGATATTCAAAGTTAAATATTTTAAAGGACTGTTATTTTAAAAATTATAAAAATAAAGTCTTTATGTTTGGAACACTTATAAAATATAACATACATAATGCTTATAGGTCTACTAAATCTGAACTCAATATCTTATTTACTAAAAAGTCTAATATATTCATTAACTGACATGCTTTTTTTCCGTTAAAGACAAGTTACATAAGTGAGGTTAAATTTAGCCTATTATATTAATATAAATTCACTATTATTTACGAGAAATGCTGTTTACATAAGTTATGATATAAAATTTTTCGTACATTCAATGTGCATGTGTCATACAATATGTGAATCTTGATATTAATTGTTGTAGCCTATTTTAGGTATTTTATCAATAGATAATGGCAAAATTTTATGTTAATAGGGTAAACTTTTACTAATTACCTAACATATCCTATCACCGTGTTATTGTAACTAAACTGAGCATTTGTACTGTAAAATAGGAACACAAAAGAATTGACAAAATACTGTATCCTCTAAATGATGTACATGAAAATGAGGTATTAATGAAGATTATTTTGAAATTGCACATATCATCTTAATGCGGAATTCACTTTTACACTGAAAAATTAAAAATTGAAAAGTAACAAATTCATGTATGCATAGGTTATGTACACATCGCAATGGGAATTCGTAAGTTCAAAAATGACTTCTAAAATGTTAACTTTAAAAGCTTATTTAAATATTAATTATTTAACTGTTAAATTTCAACATAAAAATGAAAAAGAATATAATTTTGAAAAGTTAGAACACCATACAGTGTTAATATATAAGCTGACTTATATTTTAACCTCTGACGGCCAAATATCAAATATTACCTAATATCAAGATTCACATATCATATGATACAAGCGCATTACATATCTTATGAGTCGTTTTTACTAAAACATTTTTTCCATAAAATAGAATCTTGTTTCTGTCATTTAGGCCAACCGAGATGTTAACATTACGGACAAAATAGATGAAGACCAGATACACAATTATTAATTTAATATATTACTTTGAAAAAGATAATTTTCAATTTTTCAGTGAAAAGTTTATTTCCGCTGAAGGTTACTTATTATAGTAAAATGTATGGGTATTAGTGCTATTGAGGGAACCAAATTCCATTTCTTTTTACCTAAATGTTAAAAATGTCACATAACATATAGTTGAATTCGGGTTCATTATCTGTCTATCCGCCATTTTGTTATTTTACAATAAAGCATTGTAACTCCAGAAGTAAATAAGATATTGCGTTCAGATTTAGTAAACCTATTAGCATTTTGTATGTTATATTTTATAAGTGTTCCAAACACAGACTTTATTTTTATTTTTTTTTAAATAGTAGCCCTTGTAATTTTTAAAATGTTTAACTGTGAATATCTCAAAAACCATTGGCTTTAAAAAAGATATACAGAAGATAAAATATTTTTCTTTTACAACGACGAAAATAATTATTAAAAACAAATTTTTTATGGGTTTTTTGTGTTTAGGCTAACAGAGAATCGACAAAAACTAAAAATATAATTTCTTGGTAACTGTATACAACATCCAAAATTATCCTATTACTAAAGAATTTGAATTAGACTGGAGACCCATCTTTGATTTGTGTCACAGTGTGCGTTATTGGCCATATCTCCATTAATATTAGAATGTTAAAAGTAAGCTTGTCAATTTTTTTGTTTAATAAATATTAATTCAAAAATGTTGGCTAATTTTTGATATTGTAAATGTAAACAATTACGTACCAAGAAATTGTGTATTTAGTTTTATTTAATAACTCGGTATCCTTTGACCTACAGAAAAAAATTTAAAAACAAGTTTTTTGTCATTATAAAAAGAAAAATATTTAGTCTTTTGAAATTTTTTTTTAAAGGTAACAATTTTTGCCATTTAAAGTTTTTAATGTCATATATTTCAAAAACCGCTTACTTCACTCAAAAATTACATGAGACCAAAAAATTTACTTTGTTAATGATAAACAGAACTTTTTTTTTTTATTTTGTCTGTAGCTCAACGGTTACAGTTTAAAACTGCCGCCAGTTTAAAATATTCAAAAAATCGTTTTGGTTTTTAGTACAGTGATAAACGATTACGTAACAAATAGTCATACAAAGTTTGAGCAATATTTTTTTTTTTTTTTTTTTACTTTTAAAGTATTAAGTATTTTGTAAAACAAACAAAATGGCCTTCTTGTTGTAATCAACTTGGTTCTGTTTGCCCATGCCACTGCCCATATGTGATGATTGGTCTCACTATCATGGTGTACATCCAATGTAGATTCCCCAGGTAACAATCCCATGTTTTCCCCGCTGTTCTTCTGCACATGATTAGGACAGAAGTGGCTGTACCAACAATAGATGCTATATGTCTTTTTATAGAAACTTTTTATCTCGTATTAGCCCTAGATATTGTACCTCTGTTTTCCATTCTAATTAGATTACTCCATCCAAACTAATGCTTCTCAAGTTGGGGACCTTCATTCTCTTAACCCGTTGCGATCAGATTTGGTACTCCTCTGTGGTCGGGTGGCCAGCTGTACTGGCCACAACCATTTCTAAATCATGTCGGATTTGTTTTTGATGATAGGTTGCTTGTAGCATAGATACATATATATTTATCAATATATATATATATATATATATATATACATACATACATACTAGATGACCCGGTGAACTTCGTACCACCTAAAATTGATTTGATTGTAAATCTTGATAAATGATTATTAATCCTAATCAACTCCAATACATTGAGATAGATAATATTAGCCACTTCGGGTAAATTTTGAGTTTTGTTTGGTTATTAAATGAAACTCTTTGTAAATCAAATTAATTCAATTATTTTGTTTATTTACATAAAAGATACATTCAGTTAACATTCAATACAAAGCTTTGTGGTAAACTATGTTTTTGGTTTTGTTTTCCACCGCGTAAATAAACAAAGATGATGGCTTTCTGCCATACATGTCAACTGCGAACTGATGGAAAAGACGCTGACACTTCAAAATGAGATTTATTTCACCTTCACGTAGCCTATCATAAGTCTGTATGAATAAAAAAATCATAGCACTTACTTTTTTATTGGTTTCTACACCTGTTAGTGGATCAACCATTTTGATGTTGAAGTGGTATCCGCCCTCGCCCTGCCAAAAGATCATTGGATATTGTAACGCATCGTAACGCCTGTGCGTTTCGGACACACGTTTCAATTCATTGTTCCGACAATGAAGCACGATATCTCTAGATTGCAAATCTTCTCCCACAATAACAACTGCCATTTCGTCAATTGTCGGCGAATTGAACCTTCTTGTGTGCTCACTCGCAGGCGTTTTTTCAGCCCTGATGACCATATTATGGCTGTCAGATGGCATTCGATCCAATGCAATTTTGAACAATTTGATCAATTCGTTGTTCTGATGAAGGAACGTTTGCAATCCCTTGACTATGGCTCGCCTTGTTATCGGATTGTGAACACAACGCTGATTAGTTTCCTCCTCCAAATTTCTGATAAAATAAATTTGTAAGAACTGGTAGTCCGCATTCTGTGGTGCTAACAACGCTCCTACGAAATGATAAATTTGCCCTTGAATCTTGAAAGTGGGCATGAAATTGTCCCGTAGAATATGTGTTTGGAATATGTATTTGGAAACAACTGTTATACTGTTGGATGTTCGTCAGGAAATGGGTAGAATCATTACCAGTTCCAGAAACTAATGAGTGTAATGGCTCTGGTGGTGGGACCAGTTGTGGCAATTTCACTTTTCCACCCGCACAACACAATCCAGAAGATTCTCCGCTGAATTTCAACGCCTTACAATGTGGACAAACGACTGACATTTCTGAAACCATGGTCGGTCAAACCAATAAATGTAGAATTTAACAAAAGAATTTGTGTGTGTGTGTGTATAATTACATAACCAGAAATATTTTCGTGGATGAACATAAACATCGAGCGATGACACCATCGGTGAGTACCAGTAACCATATGAATTAACATAGCCAGATGTCCTAACCTCATAAACCTTGAATTTCGTATTTTAAATTGCTTATTTTAGACAGAAATAATGGATTTTGATACTTGAAAAGGGTCTTCCCAACTAAAAGATGATCGAATCGTTTAATAATGTTCGAAGTATATAAAAGATCATTTCATTTCATTATTAAATCGCATTTCGATTCCAACTGGACATTTACCGTCAATGTAGTTATTTATATTAACATCAGCATTCGTAACCTCACCTGATTTTGTACCTTTATTTCAGAGTTCTACTAAACTAAAGGATTTTCATACTTCAAAAGTGTCTTCCGACATCAAATATGATCTAATTCTATTAAATTAAGGTATATAATAAACGATTACATGATTTTTCACCACAAAATTCAAACGGTATGTACACTCTATATTTACCTAAAATTGTTTATCGTCAAAATATATCCGTTATGACAAACAAGGTAAATAGTTAAAGTTTGTATATTTAAAAAAGTATTATAGCCAATTATAACTATTATATTGAGAGAATTTTAATGTATAGTTTTATTCCAAAATGGGTAAATATGGAGAGAAGTTGTCCGATCGATTTAAGTGCGAAATCTTGGTGATCCCGTTTCAAAATGGCATTTTTTCATCACGTAGATATTCATTTAAAACGCGAGTGGTTTTATCTCTCTCACAATTCATTATTTACTTAACAATTTATGAAATTGACAAATTTATAACATATTCAATCGTAAAGCCATATGGAATTCACTCGTAGGGTGCATGCACACTTCCTTAACTTCTACAGGTTGATATTACTACGCTTCTATTATATAAGATTCAGGAATATAATCCTAGGATGACTAGGTCTCTGAAACCCAGACCTAGTAAAAGAACTATAGGTTAAGTAAGATATTGCTTTTTTGAAATTTTTTTTTAAACATGTTCTACACATACCTTATTTCTTAATAATCAAATAAGTTTTCAATGCAGTTAACTTTTTCAAGAAAAAAAAACATAATTTCAACTTTTCTAGGTTAAGGTCCATTAAGGGAATTACACGTTAAAATAGGTATGTATGACTTTTTACCTTATATGTATATATAGCCACCTTACCTGACCCACGTGTAAATTAGTAAAAAAAATAAATTGTGCGTTATTTCCCAAGCATTCACCCATTCAAGTACTAACCACCCTCGTTATTGCTTGACTTCGGTGACATATATGCATTGAATTCTGTAGTTTCGAAATTGCAATTTTTTGGTGAAAAATCAGCTCCGCATTGAAAACTTATTTTATTATTAAGAAATAAGGTATGTATAACATGTTTAAAAATCCCAAAAAAGCAGTAGGCAGGTAATTTTTTTGTAAACAACTACCATCATTTTAAATCACTGATTTCGGACAGAAATAATAATTATGAAAAAAAACAATAATAATAATGAATTGTGAAAGATAAAAAGTGGGAAGCGTCTTTAATAAGTATCGAAATGATGGACAAAACACTATTTTAAAGAGGAATTGCCGAGATTTCGCACTTAAATCGATCTGACAACTTCTCTCCATATTAACCCAAAAAATGTTACTCCAGAGTAGGATAGGGAGGGCTTACCATAAAGAATGATTAAGTCCTCCAATATCTTCAGAGAAAATTAAAATAGAAAGTAAAATGAAAGATAATAAATTCAAATTTAATTAAAATACAGTAACTTGGTAAATTAACTCTATAAAGATCTTGAGGGGAAAAAATAACACATTCAAAAAATGATCATGCCGGGTCTAGACAAATCAATACCCGTAAAATATACTTTTGTCACAACTTAACAATAATACGTTTATGATTAAATCTTCACTATTATTGGTTTCACATACATTTCATCGAAATAAATGAATTGTGATTCATGCGTAAATTAAAATGTACATTATTAAGGCAATTTTATGTGTATATTTGAACACGCCCATTAAAGAGCGAAAATAGTAAATGATTTAATAACACTAAAAGCTAAGTATCATTCAAATAAAATTAATGTACTGACCTCCTACAAACAAAATGTCTTCGTTTATAATAAACGCAAAACCACAAAATTTTCTAAACGGGCTACAATTTTCACAGTACTTTAACACCCAACAGATACTCAGACTCAGACCGCCAAATCGTTACAAGTTCTATCTCTATCTAATATCTAAATCCTAACTCTATCTTTGGTTGAGTAAGGGTTGGCGACAACTAGAGAAGGTTGATGGCCTTTGTACAATGCCTCTACAATCATGTACCGTAGTGTTATCTCTATCAAATTGGACAAATTTATATGTAAAAATGTTACTGTTATACAACATTATTTCTCTGGTTTCCCAAGACAAACAATATAGTAAATGTACATTTTGAACATGAATTGTGCTATAATTTTCAATAAAATGTATGTTTACAATGTCCACAAGTCGAACATTCTTCTTTTGTTATATACGTATCTAATGTCTTCAATCTTATAATCCGTCACTTGTTAATACAACTGTCATTATCCCACAAGTAGAGTAGTGTGACTAACCAACAAGTAGTATCGTGGTCACTAATCCACTACTAATGCCGTGGTCATTTGAGTCATCTAATTTCAAAATTGTTCATTATAATTTTTTATTTTACAGAAGTGTGCTGTTTCATATATGTCTTATTATTTTGAGAAAATACTTTTCTTACAGAGGTCACAGATAAAGTTAAAAAAAAACACTGTTTGATGTTTTAATTGCTCTAATTTAATAATTAAAAAATGATATAGTGGGTTTTGCAATTCACTTTTGGTAATAGATGCATTTATGAAGGACATTAAAACAATCAGAACGTTTTGACTAAAAAATGTGACAATTTTTATTATTAAACGAAAATTATTTGTATTCCAATTTGGAAAACTTAGCAAGAGTAAGCAATTAATTGAGTTAAAAAACAATTTTCACTTAACTGACTTACAGAATATTCTATAAAAAAGTTATTAAACATCTTATTATGTTCAATTATTAACATAAAACATATAGGAATTATTGAAAATAATAAAATAAAAATATTTTTTCTAGAAATTACAAATAGTTAAAAATCGAAAAAGAAATACCAGTCAAAAATTGTTAAAATCCAGATATTAACACACACAAAATTCATAGTTTTTCAGAAGAAAAATAAATTTCAAGTGAATGTTTTTAAGGTAAATAATCTTAAAAAACAGTATTTACTCAGTATACAGAAATAAAATTACAATTACATGTTAATACCGGTACTTACGACATAGAGTGGTAAACATCTTCATCTTCAAGGTTGGGTGCATATTGCTAGTCTTTGGTATGTGGTTCTCTCAGTTGTGTGTTTTAGCCATAAGTATTATATTGAATGTGGTTTAAAATTTTCCAATCTTTACCAAAATACTTTTGTAGGAATATACATATTTCTTTCTTCTTAACAGCTTTTATTGGTTTTCTCAATGGCAGATCCATGTTTTAGAGACATGGAAAACTCCTCACAGTTTTGTATTTCTTGAATTTGTTCTTAAACCTTCAGTATGGGATAAAGCGGACATATCAATTAATAAGTTGTTCTTTAAAAAATTGAATGCATTTCATTTATTCAATAGAATATTGTGACTTCATACCCAGGCTTTTTCATACGTTTTTAAAGATCTTTTGTTCTTAGTCAGCCAATTTTATCAATACATTTTTGGGTCTTGCTTTCTTCTCAGTTTTAAAATAAAACCTCTGTCATGGTGTGTAAGCATTCCTACTACAGGTAATATTAATTCAACAAATTTATCTGAAGACCACTAAAAAAATACAAATAATGGTGCAAATCTCGTAACAATTGAATTATGATTATGCATCTGAATCTTTTGGCAGTGGAATGTTTTTTTTGACATTTAGAGTAAATTGCAAATATTTTGTTTGTTTGTTGCAATTTTATCATATTGTAAATAAAAAAGTGACCATATATCTTTCCTTATTTTTTAATAAAAGCGGGTGAGCAACCAGAAGTTACGCAACCATAAATTCGAAAACATATTGTGGCGGGAAATTTGGTTTCAAGCCGGCGGGAATGATTGTGTTGGCAACGGATGACCTTGTGGGAGACCTTATGCATATTATGATACTCAAGCAATATCCCTCCTTTTTTATGTCAGTGCCCACTGCCCAGTGGTAAGTTAGCTGTGTGCGAACAAGCATTAGTTTTTCCCAGGCTGAACGTGCGTTCTTTCTTGAAAGTTATTTTAAATTGCAACCATTTTTAAAAGACTTTAGGATTAGTTTTCCTGAAAGAAGGGTGCCTAATAAATCAACGATTTCATTCGTAGTCGCTCGTTTTAAAAATAGTGGTAGGGTGAATGATTGTGAACGTTCCGGCATTCGGTGTTAAAAGATGCCTAATTGGAAAATATCCGTGCATTCTTGGTATGTTCACCAAGAAAGTCGATACGAAAACTGTGTCAGCAACCCAGAATGTCTTATGGGAGTATTAACAGAGCCACAAATCAGCTGAAACTCCGTCCAGATCGCATTCACGTTGTGCATGAGCTTCAGGAACCTGATAAGGGGAAAAAACTATTACTGTCAATGGTTTTTGCGTTTTATTCGTATTGAATTATTTTTCTACTCTGATGAAGCAAGGTTCATTTAAGTGGCTATGTAAACAGAGAGCACGACAGATATTGGAGTTCAGTCAACCCTCACATTTTTCATGAAACCCTGTTACATTCATCAAAGTATGGCATTTGTTGTGCAATATCGTGAAAAAGAATTGTAGACGGAGGACATTTCCAGCATCTATTGTGAGAAAATTGTGCATATATATTAAACATTATACAGGGTGTATCAGAGCGGGTGGCCGGCTTGTATAGCATTGAAACGAGAATACTTAGACATTTAGTTCAAACTGATAACCCCCTATTTCGACCCCAAGGAATTTTAGGAAAAATGTTTTCAACCCTCTAAAATGCCCCAAAAGGGTATTTTTTGGGGGTGGGGGTTGGTTTTTGGGAAATTTTCAAATGTAAAGGTAGGTCGTGTTGTACCTCATTTTAAAGGTCTCGGTACACGGATATTAAAAAAAAAAGTTTTTCATTTATCTTGCACCGTCAATACAGGGTGGCCCGAAACATCATAAAAACTTAAGTTTACATATCTTATTACATCTGATATAAACTTTTTTTTTAACAGCTACAATTTTTAAAGTATATTGACAAAGATGAGACCTTTTAAACAATACCTAATTTTGGTAGGTTTTCTCACATTTTTAGCAGGTTTCAAAATTTGCAACTTTTAGAAGTTTTAAAAGTCAATATCTCAAAATTTTCAAAGTGCAATGTGGGTCATCTTACATATCAAATTGAA
Organism: Aphrophora alni; assembly: GCA_963513935.1. NCBI lineage: Eukaryota > Metazoa > Arthropoda > Insecta > Hemiptera > Aphrophoridae > Aphrophora > Aphrophora alni. Next base: position 95,799,373 of record OY740765.1, read on the forward strand.
GCCCTTACAATTATCAACAATTTTCATATTTGAATTTTTTTTCATTTCTCTATTGGCTAAACATTTACAGAAAAAGGTAATTCTGCGCAATTACTTGGTCAACCCCAAATTTTTTCATATTTTACTACGGTCATAAGGATGTTCTCAGAAAGCAAGAAACATATAATTTAAGGCCCGCAAGGCCATCTGCCGAGCGATAAGAAGGTTCAAAGTCCACGCGATAATAGAGGCTTGCGGGAGACGCGCGGAAGGCCAGTTGTGACAGTACCGTTATATAATTATATATAATGACAGGTTTGGCCAGGTAGCTATATATATAGCTACCTGGCCAAACCTGTCATTATAGGCTTTCCGCGCGTCTCCCCATCGTACAGAGCGATAAGAAGGTTCAAAATCTACGCGATAACAGTGGCTTGCGGGAGACGCGCGGAAGGCCAGTTGTGACAGTACCGTTATATAATTATATATAATGACAGGTTTGGCCAGGTAGCTATATATAGGCCTATATATATATAGCTACCTGGCCAAACCTGTCATTATAGGCCTTCCTTGCATCTCCCGCAAGCCACTGATATCGCGTGGACTTTGAACCTTCTTATCGCTCGGCAACCTGTACGATGGCCTTGCGTGCCTTGAATTATATGTTTCTTGCTTTCTGAGAACATCCTTATGACCGTAGTAAAATATGAAAAAGTTTGGGGTTGACCAAGTAATTGCGCAGAATTACCCAGAAAAATATTGTTTTTCTTAGAATTGCTGAGTTTTTGTGTACGTTATAAGTAGGCTTAAAAAATAACTGCCCACCGGTTAATTCCATGGAACAGCTTACTGGTGTTCAAATTGTCGTCCATTTTGTTCCATACACAAATCAACACGGGTTGGAAAGGAATCAACTGCTCACAGTACTTCCTCTGTGTTTATCAACCTCACAGCATTTCTTCTCTTGTAGTAGGCCGATTTCTGTACACAATTTCTTTGAGTCTTCCCCATAAATAGAAGTCCATACATGTTAGATCAGGAGACCTCGGAGGAAAGTTTGTTGGGCCTCCTCTTCCTATCCATCGCCCAGGAAATTGCTGGTCCAAAGTTTGACGAACTGCAATTGCATAGTGTGCAGGCGCACCATCATGTAAGAACCACATAGTATTTCTAATTTCTTGTGGAACTTGTTGTAGCAAATTAGGTAAGATTTCTAACAAAAAATGATTGTACGAATTTCCATTCAAATTAACTTCAAAGAAATGAGGCCCAATTATTCTATTACCTATGATTCCACACCAAGTGTTTAGTACCCAATATCTTTGGTTGTCGACCTCCCTCATCCAATGGGGGTTTTCGAATGCCCAATACCGCATATTGTGACGGTTAACCTCTCCATTTCTTCGAAAAGTAGCTTCATCGCACCACAACACTTTTCGGGGAAAAAGGGGATTTTCTTGGAGCTGTTCTTTGGCCCAAATACAAAAATTTTGTCTGTTCAGGAAGTCGTTTTCATCTAACTCTTGGTGGACTGACATTCGGTATGGGTGTAATTTATTTTCTTTCAAAATTCTCCATACAGACATTGGGCTAATTCCGGATTCCACAGACAATCTTCTGACAGAATAATGAGGATTTACCTGCACTGCAGCCAAAACATCAGCAGTCCTCTCATCTCTCACTGGTTTAGCAATTTCTTGGTTTTTGTGGCCAGGGTTAGGCTGCACATGTCCCGTCTCGTACACACGGTCTGCCAGTCTTCTAAATGCCTGCCTAGACATTGGATGTTGCCTCTCTGGATACCTATTAGCATAAAGCGCAGCCGCAGCCGTAAAGTTTTGGTAACACTCCCCCAAAATCATAAGCATATCAAAAGCTTCATTATTTGTGTACGCCATGTTGACATTGCACAAAGATACCATACTCCACTAACACAGAACGATTGTCAAAACAAACTGCCTAAGCAACAGCAAAACCTGCACTGAACCTTTAATAGACTTTGACCGGGTGCAGTAAAAGTAGATTAAACAATGACTCAAGTTTGAACAATACACCAGGAATACTCATGAATGAGCATCTAATTCAATGATCCTTATCTTTTCGTTATCAGTCAAATTCTTCATTCCTTTAAAGGCGATATTCCTTCCATCGCTACTGTGGTATTATTATTAATTTTTTTTTTTTTTTTTTTTTTTCATATTTCTTTGTTACAAATGTTATTACAGTATTATTTTATGTTAGTTTAAATTTTGTTATGATTTAATGTTGACAACTAAAACCCGGATTTTTAAAAGAGAAAAACAATATTTTTCTGTAAATTTTAAGCCAATAGAGAAATGAAAAAAATTAAAATATGAAAAATGTTGATAATTGTAAGGGCTTCAATTTGATATGTAAGATGACCCACATTGCAATTTGAAAATTTTGAGATATTGACTTTTAAAACTTCTAAAAGTTGTAAATTTTGAAACCTGCTAAAAATGTGAGAAAACCTACCAAAATTAGGTATTGTTTGAAAGGTCTCATCTTTGTTAATATACTTTAAAAATTGTAGCTGTTAAAAAAAAAGTTTATATCAGATGTAATAAGATATGTAAACTTAAGTTTTTATGATGTTTCGGGCCACCCTGTATTGACGGTGCAAGATAAATGAAAAACTTTTTTTTTTTAATGATCAGTGTACCGAGACCTTTAAAATGAGGTACAACACGACCTACCTTTACATTTGAAAATTTCCCAAAAACCAACCCCCACCCCCAAAAAATACCCTTTTGGGGCATTTTAGAGGGTTGAAAACATTTTTCCTGAATTCCTTGGGGTCGAAATAGGGGGTTATCAGTTTAAACTAAATGTCTAAGTATACTCGTTTCAATGCTATACAAGCCGGCCACCCGCTCTGATACACCCTGTATATTACATTAATATATATTTTTTGTTAATATTCATTACTAGGTTGCATAACCTTTGGTTCACCCGTTATTAAAAAAAATTCTGTATGACATCAGTGATAAGCATCTGTTTGAGCAAATATCATTTGTAAACTACACCAAAGTCCAAGTTAAACTTGTATTAAATCATTTTTGAAACAGATTTGCTTGACTTATGGTGAGCTATAGCTCGTTTAATGTACATTTTCCACAGTAGTTTTATAGTTAAGTTCAAAAGTTAGATTGCTTTTAGCAACAATACAGCTTAGGGACTTAATAAAGGTGCTTACAGCATATCTATTACTAAATCTAGCAGAGTGTCAGTCTCTACTTTCGTTTTCAGAAAAAATGCTTCTGCTTCCTACAAATAAATACTAAAGAACATAGTGTAATCAATCTTTCTTTACCTTAAAAATGTTTCCCTTGCTCGGAGAAATAAGGGCAGCAGACGACAAATGTGGTAAATATAGACTAGATTTCTGCATGTAACATGGTCCTTTTTAAGCTTTATACTTTAAAAAGTTTAATAATGAAACAATCCTACTAAGAGAGTTAAAAAAAAAACTATGAAATCCATGAAGATCATACATTTTAACAGTCCAACAAATAATTATGACCGCCTATTGGTAGATCTGGAAATGTAGTTGGTATATTTCATTACATAATTGTAAAAACTGTAAATTATAAATCTTATCGCTATCTACAGACTACATGCTTTTAATGCTGAACATTTTATTGACGAATTAATCTCATTTATACATACAATAACTAATATTAATCTCATTATAAGCGGTGACATAAATATTGATTTATTAAAAACTCAAACATTACGGTATGTGGACAGTTATCGTATTGGAATGGCTAGTGGCGGGCTGACTTCGCTGATCAACAGTCCAACTTGAATAACAGCCGACTCGAGTTTATGCATAGATCATGTTTTTGTTAGAAGTAGTGTAAATATAAAGTATGAGAGTTGTTTGATTGAATCAGGTGTGAGTGACTATAGAATGACTGTAGTGTGTGTTAAGTGTGATAGGAGCATAGATAGGACGTAACGGGTACGTTTTAGACAGATGCTTGATTATGATAAATTGGTAGTACTTGCAAAAGAAATAAATAGGGTTTCGGTTTATCAAGTTCAGTCCATCTCGGCTGCTTTTGAAATATTTCTTACCTCAATACAGACTGTTATTTTAAATTCTTATAGACGTATTGAGGGTGGAAGTAGGTCGCATAAAAAGTTAAAGCCTTGGATGAATAAAACACTTAACGCTGATAAGTAAAAAAAATAATTCGTACAAATTATGCCTAAAGTATCCTAATAATACTGTTTTACGGTGTAATTATACTCTTTTTAAAAAACCAATTGATAAATGTTATTCACGAAACAAAAAATAAGTATTATACAGATCTTTTTGAGCGCTATAAACTGAATCTGAGGCAGCAATGGAAGACAATAAAGTACTTAATTGGAGAAGGATAAAAAACAATAGTGAAAATATCTCACTAAAAGATACAAACGACCAGGACGTTTCTGGTCTTACAGAGGTTGTTAATACTTTTAATTCATTTTTTTGTGCAGTGGCTTCTGATCTTCAAGTTAATATCGAGCTGGAAAAGAGACGAATGTCAATGGGTACAAATCGGTTTGACCTAATATTTCGGCAAAGCACTAGTACTAAGTCTGTGTATTTTTATCCAACAACAAAATTTGAATTACAGGCAATTATAAATTCATTAGACAATAGAAAAGCTCCTGGGTTTGATAATATAACTCTAGTAATAATTAAAATAATTGCTAATAATATTATAGATGTCCTTGTTTACTTAATCAATTACAGTTTGGCTGAAGGGGAATTTCCGGAAGATTAAAAAAAAAGCTATTGTCAAACCACTTTTCAAAAAAGATGACAAGAGGGATTCTGGAAATTATAGGCCCATATCCTTACTTTCAATATTTTCAAAAATATTGGAAAAGGTTGTAAAATGTAGATTAGTAAACTTTCTTTAATAAAAATAACTATTTTAGTAATAACCAGTTTGGTTTTAGAGAAAAATTTAATACTACTGACGCTCTGTTAAACTTTATGGGTAAGGTATACAAGGGAATAAATGAGAAAAAATACTGCGCTGGTATCTTTGTGGATGTCATGAAATCCTTTGATACAGTCGATCACACGATCTTGTTGTCCAGGCTGGATAATGCAGGCGTTAGAGGGATCGTGCTTCAATGGTTTCGATCATTCCTAACCGGCTGGACTCAGCAAACTAAAGTTAACCATGTTACTAGTAGGCTCGGGAATATAAAATATGGAATCCCTCAGGGGTCAGATCTTTCTGGACCGTTATTTTTAATATATGTGAACAGTCTTTGTAATGCGCGTCTCAAAGGTGATCTTGTCGCTTTTGCAGATGAAAGTACTACATTGAATCGATGATAAAATATAAGGCCAAATCACTCTATATGAGTTACACTAGCCTGGTCTTTTCACTGCTCCTCACTGGACCAATCTAACGGCCCAAATGACATCTTGATGTCGGGCCATGAGACTGACACTGAACATTATAAACTAGACATCTCTGATGCATCTGTCGCTACCAACCTATGAACTTTTAAGGTCATTTGAAGGAAGAGGAAGAAGTCTGTTTCTGACTCAGACACGTCCAGCAGAGTGACTAAGCGCGTAAGGGACTCTGGAACCTTTAAGGCTCCACGGCTGTTTGCAATCGCCATACCACCTAACTGGATGCTCCCACAGTGCCTACTGGGGCAAAATTCCTCCAATTACCATATATCCAGACAACACCAGGCAGGCGGAAATTAACTGCCAATTGAAAGCCAAGTATGACCTGTATTTCTATATGGCGGTAAAGGTGAAGGACGGAGTCCACCTCCAAACCTCAATGTACAAGGACTATATTAACCTATGGAAGTGCTTGGGTGAACACAATGTCCCTCGTCAAATAATATGATGATTAAATTAATAATAGCAGATCCAATATCGCCAATTCAACTATGTACGAACTCTCGCCAATGTAACCATAGTCTGAGCGACTTTCACTCAACTGTAGAACTCTTAAATATTTGTACAAATGAGAGGCTAGTGAAGAATATGAAATATATAAAGCATTCAAAAGAATACTAGATGACATCCTAAATGACCCACTTTCATTCCACTCCCACCATTTATACAATACAGCTATCAATCATTTGCATATGATAAACAGAGATAACCATCGGTAAGCCTCCTTGTATAATAACATCAGTACTTCACCGATCACGTTAAGATGCACATATGATGGAATTATGGGTCCGAAATGTGTCGTCATAAAAGATACGACAAGAAGTCACAAAAGTAAAAGGTAATATTATTAATATATTTGTTGTACTTACGTCTGCTCATCCAAAATTGTTTCATACGGCCGTTTCGACTATTTATTCAGCCATGGTCACATGCGTTATTTTTGGTACTATATATAGCATATATATATATATATATATATATATATATATATATATATATACCTTGTCAACATTGTTATAAAATCATTTAAAACATTAGTACGCATTTGACACACATTTATTACACTAACACATTTACACACTTTTAATTTCTTTTAAAAACACTTGTTTAGTTTATACGAAAATAACTTTACATAATCGACCGTATCGGCTGTTGCTTCTAATATCGATAGGAGATCGAATAATACATTCGACTGGAAATTTTGTTTATCATTTAGTATATCTGTCGGTGCATTCTTTCCGTGGGTGTAGATTTCATATTGTTCTTGTACGTCCATATATTTGCCTTTATGATAGAATTGCAATATTTCCATATTTGTGTGTATATCTTTATAAGTGTGGTTAATCTATCAAGTGTTCTGCAAAAGTTGATTTTATTGTTGTATTTGTTTTTTTATAATTGGGGGATGTGTTATTTAAATCTCTTTTGGAAATCTCTATTAAATCTCTCTTAAAGTTTTTAAGTATTAAAAACTGATTATAATGATGTTTTGTAGGCTATATTCGGGCAAGGTGCTTTGAGTAAGAAGGTGGGTCACAGTAGCTTCCTTTTTCCCTTCTCTCACCCATTGGAATAGTGGACGTTAATGCATATCTCTTCCTTGTGGTCGCTCATTAATTTTCCTTCCATTACTGTTGTAACGATATCATAATCTCACCTAAATAAAACATCGAAATCATGACATCTAATAATAAAATAATTAAAATAACTTATAAAATAATAAATATGAAAAAATAGAACAATGTTAAAATAATGAAGGGAGACGACAGCTGTCGCATGCAGTTAAAAAATGTACGTGTTAAATTACAATAGAACTAGGATTTCAACAACCTTGAAGCAAACACATGGGCAACAGTAACGGAATCTTAGGGTAGCGGAGAGTTTTTTTACTAAAAAGAGAAATCAAAGGGAAAGCTAGCGTCTTAACGGTATACAAGTAGAAAGTCTAACGGTACTTCCAAAAAACACAAAAAACGGAAAGGAGAAAGTAGGTCGGCCAATCGAAGACGATCTCAAGCTTAAAAAAATGGAAAGATTTAAAAACAACCACTAGAAAGCGAGAAAGGACACATGTAGAGAAAGTTAGGGAAAATCCACGAATCAGCGAATAGGGCGCGAAAACTCGTGTTCGAGAGAAGGAGTCTTAAAAATAAATTCTTAGAGAGGAGTCTAACAAGGGAAGCCAAGACGCAAGGTTATGGACACAGATAGTCTGCTCTGTGTTCCATAGAATTTGTTCAACAGTAAAGAAAGAGACAAGAAGTCTCTTTGTTTGTTAAAAAGTTAAATAAGTTTAATTTAAAGTAGAGTAAAAGGAAAGGAAGATTTAAGTAACAATAAGAATTACAGATTAGGAGTTTTGTGGAGTTTTCTTTAAAAAATCAGATCGAAAAAAAGGAGTTCAATTGACCAGAGCCAAGGGATTTCCGTCATCGCAGAAAGAAGCTGGAAATTGGAACAACCCAGGCAGCGAGAGGAAGCGTTATAATCAAGGAATAAAGTGTTTTGAGCAGTGTGGTGTCTTTTAAAATAAAGGAGTAAATTAAAGTTTTACGTGTAGTGAAAAAGTGCAAATCGACCGATCAAAAGGACCAGCAATTGATAAGTACCAAAAATTTTGTTCATTACTAAATTCATCTTAAATATATTTCACTTTCAATTGAGCCATTAAAAGACCTATGACCCGAGATAAGAGATTGTGTTTGTTTAAATAAATTTAAAACTGAGCTAGCCGATTTAAAAAGATAATAAATGTTAATGTAAAGTAAAGTAATAATTAAATTTGTAAAGAAATATAATAACATCCTAAAAAGGAACTAATAATTTGCATATTCAAGTTTTAACTAATGTTAAAAATAAAGTAATTTTGTATTTTAATTGTCTGTTATAAATAAATTAAAAATAAGGAATGAATGAGGAATAAATGATATTTAGTTAAGTAAGAATTGAAATTTCATGTACATGTTCATTGTTTTGTTGTAATTTATTCATGATAAATTAAACTAAAGATTTTATCCAGGTAAACGTTGTTTGTTAATGAGTAATAATTATAAATTGTTTTTTTTAGTAGAGTTTAAATTAATTGAAAGATAACAACTTCATTGTTATATTTGGCACTACATAATTGTGGCTAATAAATAATTAATTAATTTAGTATAACAATTTTCATTGTTATACTGTATTATAAAAATTTAATTTGTATTTGTTTTTTTTAACATGATATTTTTATTATAATAATTACAAACAACTATTAAATATTAAAACAACTATATTACGAATTAAGTGTGTAATGTAAGAATAATGTATAGGTTTAATGTATTTTCAACTATAAAATAATATTTTTACACTAATACATAGTTAAAGTTAAGGTTATAAAACATAACCTAAACAATTTAACACTTTTGAAAGTTTATACAGTAACTCAGTAATGTTAATATAAAATGTAAAATAAACATTTAACAAAGTATTTATAGGGACAATAAATTAGTAAAATTTTGACATAATTGTTAATAAACTATACAAATTAAAATTTAAGGCTAATTATTTATACAAGAAAATCAATTATTTTTTTATATGAAAATTCTTGAAAATGATAATATTTCAAAAAACTATTAACATCAATGATTACTAACTAAACAAATTAACATTTAAATAAGCATTTACACAATAAACTTGCTGATGGCTTCCGTTTCACCTGGGGATAAATGAGATAGTTTTATAAAGATATAATTTTTTTAGGACAACCCTCTTGGTGGTGTTATGGAAATAAGTTATGTCCAAATACAGCAACACACCAATTTTGATCAAAATCAACGCATAAATAACAAATATGATATTTATTTTGGGGATAAAAAACACCCCTGGAGTGGAACAATTTCAAAATACTTTGTTAGTACGTGTCTACAGACCTATCTCAAAAAATGTTAAACAATTCATAGCTCTGTGCTTCTCTTCTTGGATCCAGAGATATGTTATAGGGGTTAAAAACACCTTTGGAGTGGAACATATTCAAAACCCTTTCTTAGTACACTTCTACAGACCTACCTCTAACCATATTAAAAAATTAATAGTTCTAGACTTCTTGGATCAAGAGATATGCGTCTGGGATAAAAACACCCTTGGAGTGGAACATTTTCAAAACCCTTTCTTAGTACTCGTCTACAGACCTACCCCAAACCATGTTAATAATTAATAATAGTTAATAGATTTAGGATATATAGGAAACCCACACAAATTGACCATACCATCCATTCCACTTCCTATCATCCCATGGGCGTACCCAGCGAGGGGCAGCTGCCCCCCCCTAGAAGCAGCATAAAAGAAAAATTTTAATGGTCATAAAATTATGAAAGAAACTTAGTGACATAATAGCGTGTCGAAATCATTCCAGTCTCTAATGAAGTCAGATGTACGATTTTAATGAAAATGTAAGATAGTTTTTAATTTAAGAAGTTCTACCATAACAGTAATTTTACAAACCATTTTAGTTATAGTATTACGTTTTCAAGTATATTGGTTTATGGTTGAATTCAAACAATTTAATTTATAGAAAGCAACATTACAAACCGACAGTAAAAATATTCAAGACCATCTCCCAAAAATTTTGTTTTGTCATTCTGGAAAGTGACAACACTGGTTCGTGGCTCCATAATTCGTGTCATTACTGAGATTAGAGGCAGAGTTAGTTAGTTGGAATCCACCCCAGGGGCTCACATTTTGTGGGTATGGGATTGACAATCCCAGGGTGCCCTAGCTGGATCTGATATTGTTTCAAATAGTCTTGTATAAGATCCCTTCTCTTTGGTCTTTTCTGTTAGGTCTCTCTTGACCACCTCTTGTTCTTTTCGACCCCGACGCTATTAGAGTATTCGAGGGCTAGCGTGTCTTTCTTTCTTCTGACTTCTTCAACAACGCTTTTCAATTGTGCCTTAAATAATATGTGTGATCAAAATACGAAACAACCCCAAGTGGATAAGGCCAGTATGCCGAATTCCACCTCTAGCTCCGATCGAGTGAAAGCCTCGGAGGCCAGGGCTGGTTGCGAGGATTTTGGGGGCGACCTGACACACGTTCGAGAAACTACTAAAGAGGATCAAAAAGTGGATAAAAAAGATGACAAAACAGAACCATTTAAGAGACGCCTGCTGTTGCAGAGAACACCACCATCACCCGGTAATAAATGTGGCGACCACAAGATTGATGAACTCAGCAAGTTAATGGAGAGTTCGGACGCAAAAAGAGGAGATAGGCTCGAGGAAACGCCCAAAGAGATGTCTCTAATGCAGAGACTAAGAAGCCATTCAGCATCAGATGTCAGAAATTAAGGAGGTAAAAAGGCCTTACCACCAGGCTTCAACTTTGGATATGGATGTAGTAGAAGAAGAAGTGTTTTTGAATCTTCGGGAGGAGATTGAAAGGACGGTCCTACTACGACAGATAAGGAGATCGAGAGGCTAAAGCGGTAGATAGATGAAGCTGACGAAAATGAGGAAAAACAGTTAAATATCATGAGAGATACGCTCATGACAATGTGTCAGGTCGCGGGCAAACAGAAGAATGTTAATATGGCAATTAAGAACGACTTGTCGGTATAGAAGATGGGTTGGAACTGTTGAAAGCTTGTAGAATGCTGAGGCAAAATGCAGTAAGAAGCTTGATAGAGAAGGCACCCACTGGGGAGATAAATAGCACTACAGGGAGTAGGAAGCTTCCACCTCAGAAGAGGCTTAGAATTTCAACAGTGAGCTCAGAGGAGAGGTACACTCATACTAATAAAGAAGGAGTAGCATCAAGTCCTGCGGAAGTGGCAAAGGAGAAAAAGTAGAGGAAAGAAGGTGCTCGGTGGGAGGCTATAAACTTAAATAGGGTAGATGGTGAAGCCCGCAGGGAATCAAGCGAAAAAATGAGACGGGATGAAATAGACACAGGCGGCGCTCAAACGGAGGACTGCAGAGATCCTGCTGAGGAATGGCAAAAGGTGGAGCTTGTAAGAAAGCGAAGAAAGAACGAGGTAGAAGGGAAGAAGGAACAGAACCGTTTGCAAGGTAGAGATGGGAGGAAAATACCCAAAGGAAATAGAAGACGTAGGAAAGATGCTGTAATTATAACAGCAAAAGATAATGTCTCATAAGCAGACATACTTAAAAGTATGAAGGAAAATCTATCTCAAGAGGATAGTAAAGATGCTGCCTTTATATTAAAACGCTCGATGACGGATGAGATTGTCCTAGTAATGAATGAGGGGCAGGGCCCAAAAGCGATAGGGGAAATCCTGGGTAAAAACAGTCAGTGATAAAGCAGTCATAAAGCCTGTAGTTCCGAGGAAGCCAGTAGAGATAAGGGATTTAGATGAAACATGTACAGCAGAGGAAGTAGTGTATGCTATTGCAAAAGAATTTAAGATTGAAGTCCCAGTTGATCAATGCAAGCTGTTCAATAGGCCTAAACATAGTCAGGTGGCAGTACTAAATATACCAGACGCGGGAGCAAACGCTCTACTACAAACCGAGAAGATAAAAATCGGATTTGTCATTTGCAGAATCAGAGAAAGGGCGGAAATCCCACAGTGCTACAGGTGCTTAGATTTTGGACACCTAGCTAGCAGATACTGTAAAGGGGAAGACAGAAGAGGTGTGTGCTGGAGATGTGGGGAGACTAACCATCTGCGCAAGGAGTGCAAAAATACACCAAAATGTGTAGCCTGCGATGAGAAGGGCAAGGATGCGAAACATGTTCTAGGGAGCAGACATTGTCCCAGTTTCGCCGAGCTGTTGGAGAAGAAAATAAAGAAGATAAGGAGATGAAAGTCATACAGGTAAATCTAAATAGAACGCCTAGAGCCCGAGACCTGCTAAATGAGACGGCTAAAAATAGATCAATGGATTTACTGTTGTTCTCTGAACAACCAAAGAAACTGCGATCAGCAATTTGGTAGAAGACAACCCGAAAAGGGCAGGTATAGATGTAAGAAATACAAACCTGAAGATTGATAGAGCCCAGGGATCGAACACAGGTTACGTATGGATTGAGATGTTGGGGTTACGTATATACAGTTGTTACTACTCACCAAACGACCCTTTATGTAAGTTTGAAGAGGAAATACAGGAGCTAGAGGATAGCATTAGAACTGCTGGAAGGCAAGTTCTAATAGCAGGGGATTTTAATAGTAAATCACCGGAATGGGGAGATACAAGATGGGATAAGCGAGGGAGAATTGTGGGTGAAATGATTGCTCGAAGCAGCTTGGTGGTCTGTAACTACGGGAATGAACCCACCTTTTGGAGAGGAGAATCCGCATCTATAATAGACCTAATGTTCTGTTCCGAAAATATTGCAGACAAAGTGAGGAACTGGTGAGTTTTAGAGGAAGAGACACTCAGCGACCATCAGTGTATTGAGTTTGAGATCCTAACGGAGCACGAGCAAGGGCAACCAGCTCAACGGAGACGGACTAGGCAGAGAAATGTTACCTGGAATACAAGAAAGTTAGATTTAGGTCAACTGGAAGGATTCTGGGAAGAAAAAAGGTTGGAGTACGAGATGCCGTTGGTTAGATCCCCCAGTTCAGCAGAAGAAGCTGTTAAGAATATTAGAAACATATTAGTCACAGCATGCAATAAAAGTATGCCCTGAAGAACTACACGGGAGAGAGAGGGAAAGAAAACAATGTACTGGTGGAACAGCGATTTAGATTGCCTTCGAGCAGCATGTCGGACGGCAAGGAGGAAGTACACGCGGTCCAAGGGGAACCTACAACTAAAGAAAGAATGGAAGGAAGCCAGGAAAACACTTAGAATACACATAAGAAGGAGCCAGGAAAACTGCTGGAAAAATCTTATAAATAGCGTCGAATACGATCCGTGGGGTTTTGCGTACCTGAATGGGTGAAGAAGATACTAACAACCTTGTTCCCATGGGACAACCCCCGGGAATGAATTATTCCATGGCCCGTAGAGGTGAGGGAAGACGAACTCTTTACAGTTGTAGAATTGCGCAACGTCGGGGCTAAACTAAAAACACGAAAGCACCTGGTATGGATGGGTTGCCAAATGAAATTATTAAGGTAGCCATTGAATTGCTTCATGAGACAATATTAGAGGCGCTGAATTTGTGCCTTAAGGAGGGTATATTTATTGACAACTGGAAGAAGCAGAAGGTTGTTTTATTGAGAAAGGGAGATAAACCTCTCCTAGAGGCTTCCTCGTATAGGCCTATATGCCTACTTGATACATTAGGAAAGCTTCTGGAGGGGCTCATCCTGAAGAGGTTGGAGGATCATATGACGAAAGAGGCAGGGCTCTCTGAAAGACAATACGGTTTTCGAAAGGGTAAGTCAACCGTTGATGCCATTCTAAAGGTGACTGAGTTAGCAAAAAGAGGAAAGGACAGGAAGGGTAAAAGGAAAGGTACCCTTTCAAGGGCGTTTCTGCGCCCTTGTGGCCATAGACGTAAGAAACGCCTTTAACTCCGCAAAATGGAACATGATTATAGAATCACTTGAAAGAAGAAAATTCCAAAGTACCTTTTGAGAATGCTGGACGATTACCTAAGTAACAGGTGGGTTGTTGCGTAAATATTACGTCATTTTATTAACCCTTTTGTTTTGATTAAAAACAAGAAAAAAATGATGTATTCAAGTCCAACTAACAAAAACGTATAAATGATATTTAAAAAAAAAAAAAACTTCAATTCGCATAGCAACGATTGGTCTTCCTCTTCTTCGTTCAATGTAATATTATTAACAATAGCGCACATCATTGCCAGACTTCAATTGTGACAAAGCTTTTGTCAAGTATGATATAATGGGTGTCAAAAGTTTGGCAACAGCGCTCTAATTTGCCTTGCATTGTTATACCACCTGAATCATACAGTCTACCTGTGAGATGTCACGTACACAGGGTTGCGTCACTAGATCACACAATATCGTCCGATATCGTGGCCTTCGGATATTGGATTCTCATTGGTTATTGAAGGCGTCTGTTTTCCACCCCTTGCCGTGGCCTTGGCTTCGTTACGTCCAGTTAGGCATCAGTCTCCGACTCCGAAAGACATCAACGTCATGATGAATTTTACTTCAGGCAACTGAAAAGTGATATTTCGTACTGTCCTAGTACCAATTCATTCTCTCTCATTTTATCAATGCAGTTCTCTTTTTCTGTGCGTGGATTTGTGCAGTATGTGAAAAATTGTGGTTTGTGCGTCTAGTGAATGTTAAACTGTGGTACAAAAACTAATATAAATGTTGAGTGTTTTCAGTGTGCACCCCTAACAATGTGTCGTAGAGCTGACATTTCAATTATTCATGCAAGTACAAACCTACAATTAAATTAATCATATATTGTCATTTTCTATATGCAGAACTTATGTTTGAACTGTCATTGATTGGTCCTCCGAAAAATCCATTGTTTTCACTTAGAAATATTCTATTACAAAATCCCACACACTAACGTACATGGGTCTACTATGGAAACGAAGAGTGATCCCTGCGGGGAAAAATGACACGCGGTGCACCACAAGGCTCCAAGATCGGCACTTTCTTGTAGAACATCATGTACAACGACCTTTTAGACATGGAGCTTCCAATAGATACAACCATCATTGGGTTTGCAGATGATGCTATGGTTGTATCCTGGGGGAATGATGAAAGGACTCTAGAAATAAGAATCAACAAGGCTCTGAGAAGAACTAAATTGTGGTTAGAAAATAAAGGCTTACAGATGGCAGTAGAAAAGACCGAAGCTATTCTAGTGACAGACAGGAGGAAATTTAATCATCCTAAACTCGTTATCGACGGGGTGGAGATTAAGTGGAAAAATCAATTAACCTATCTGGGTGTGAAGGTTGACAGGAGGCTGAGTTTTACCCCCCACGTCATCAAAGCGGTAAAACAAGGTATTGAAGTAGAAGCTCGCTTAGGACGGATGATGCCCAATGTCAATGGAACAAAAGAAGGAAAGAGAAGACTCCTGGCTGGTATGGTCACATCCAAAATATTGTACGCAGCGCCGGTGTGGGCTTCCACACTAGTTAAAAAGTCTGTAGTAAATCAATTGCAGTTGGTTCAGCGACCGCTTGCGCTAAGAATAGCCATGGCTTACAGAACTGTTTCGTCAAGCGCATTAGATGTGATAGCCAGTCTTCCACCCCTGGATCTTTTGGCTAAAGAAAGGGAGGAAATTTATGTAGGGATTAAGACCACAACAACGGAGCCAAACATGATTAAAACAGAAACCAGAAAGAGATTACGTGACAGATGGCAAAAGAGATGGGACACGGATGCCACTGGACGGTGGACATATCGTTTAATCCCAAATTTGGACATATGGATAAGAAGAAAGCACGGGGAAGTTAGCTACTATCTGACCCAGGTTCTTTCAGGGCATGGGAATTTCAACAACTACCTAAAGAGATTCAAGATAAGGGAGGGGAGTTTTGCAGCCACTGTGGTGATGAGTATGATGATGCAATGCATACGCTCTTCATATGCAAGACGTGGAAAGATGAGCGAGAAAAGATGTACAGAGATATGGGAGTCCAAGTGGATGTTAACAACTTCATAAGTCAAATGGTGGAATCCGTTGAAAAATGGAAAATAGCCGAGGATTTCATAATTACCATTATGAAAGGAAGGCAAGCACATGGAGATTAAGGAATAGTACTAAAATGAAGAACTAGGAATGAGGGTTTGCCAACACGATGGGTATAACCGGAAGGTGGTTCCGTGTTTGGCAAAAAAGCCCTGGAAAACAGAGGAGGTTTTTTCGGTACGAGTCCGGCACAACCTGGGCACAGGGCCCAGGTAAGAAAAGGTCCATGTGCCTATTCCTTCTCTTTAAAAAAAAAAGAAAAAAAAGTTAGTTGGGATTCATCATCTAAAAGAATGATGATTGTACTTGTAGATTGTACTTGTAGACTAGATTGAAACTAAAGTGTTGAACAAAGTTTTCTTCAAACCCAAGAAAAATGTTATTAGTATAAGACCTGTAATTAAAATAAAAACCTGAATCGTTTTTATCAAGCACATAATAGTCAAAAAGTACTACTATAATTACATAAAATTTTCTTCAAAATTTTGTTTTCATTCGCCTTTCCCGCTTTAATTTTTACAGGTGAATGACCATGGCTTGCCCCCCCCCCCCCAGTTTTGACCCTGGGTATGCCCATGATCCCACCAATCATAAATTAGCAGCCTACAACAGTTTTACATGTACATGTACAGATTGTAATATGTGGAATATTTGAGTATTGTATAGTTAAAAGGAAGACATGTGATTGGAACAAGCACAAATAGGTCAAAGATTTTGATTGGTTGTTGGAGCATGGGGGAAATGCTGTAAATTATTTTAAAAACTGTAAATTTTTAACTAAAAACATCCAAGAAGATAATATTGTAAAATAAATAGGTTTAGAATGAATTTATAATTAATGTTTTGGTATATTATTATATAAGTGTGTGTCTGAACGTAATTAATAAAAATTTGCTGTTAGTAGATCTGTAAATAGACGCTTAGTTTTGAAGCGAGTGAGAGCTGGCAGTTGCAAGGGAGTCTCTGAAGTAATAAGATGTGTTTTAATAAAGTTGAAAGGGAACCTTTGAAATGAGTAAATGTGTTAGAAAACGGTTGAAAGGGAATCTTTGAAATGACAAGATGTATGTGATGTGCTTAAAACTTTAAACATGTCATGTGTTAAAAACAATGGACAGAGAACTTTTAAAATAAAGAAGACAATAGTGTGAGTCCATATAAAAAATATTTTTTCAGAACGATTTTAAGAAGTGTTATGTCCCAGTTTTTATGACACTCTAAATGAACAATGCAAAACTGTGTTAATATGTAATGAACATTTTTGCAAATCCTTATAAGGAATTTCATGTCATGATGTAACAGAAGTTGGAGACGGCATGAGCATTGAGCACAGGAGGAACTGCGATTTGGAGACATCCATGGAATCAAAGGACACCAGGATTCATCTCTACGAATATTATTTTTCTTATATATAGATGTTGTGGTATAGACATCATAAACAATTCATTATCTTAAGTAAGTGTATTATGAATATAGTATGATTTTGCTAGATGTATTTGTGTTTTTATGTTTGTCAGGATAAATTCAAAATAATACATTTTTTTATATATAATTAAGTCTCCTTTTGAGACATAAAATATCATTCTTTAAATAATTAAAATTCTTTTAGTTGCAACATTAAAATGCATAGTAAGAAGTACATAAAACATAACTTTTTGATTTTAAAATAAAGAAGTCGACTCAGATAAAAGATCTTTTTTTGAACAAATGTTTAATAATAGATTATATATTATCATTCATATTATTTTCTGATTTTATTTGTAACATGAAATGTCGTTTTAATACATATTTGTGTACAATTTCAGCAGAACAAGACTTTGAATCTCTTAATTATCGCCTATTGCAAAGTACCTCTTTAAAAGAACCTTTGACCTCGAGAGACAGTAAATTCAATTTTTTTAAATATTTTCAAAATCGGTGAGTTAATTCCACCTGGCGCCCATAAAGCTGAGCAATCTATTTCAATTCACATTTAAAAAAATTATTATTAGTTAACAACAAAAGTAGTTAATAAGTATTTCAAGATGGACCAAGCAGATTTTATTAACGAAATTAATTAAATTAAATATATTGCCGTTTCCAATGGATACAATCTATCCATTGTCAACAAATGCGTATTACAAACAAAAAAAAAGATGAAACAAGAACTAAGTAAGCGACAAACAATCTGAGCCCATATTAAAGAAAAAGAATATAACCATAAAGTATAATAGCCATATTGAATACTCCATTAACAATAGTTTTCATAAACAAGGATACCGGATAGCTTACCGCACTAGTAACAAACTCCTAAATATATTTAACCAAAATTCACCCGGAGCCACTACGGATATTTTTGACAATGAAGGTGTCGAAATGCAATATAGCTTACCGCACTAGTAACAAACTCCTAAATATATTTAACCAAAATTCACCCGGAGCCACTACGGATATTTTTGACAATGAAGGTGTCGAAATGCAATATAGCTTACCGCACTAGTAACAAACTCCTAAATATATTTAACCAAAATTCACTCGGAGCCACTACGGATATTTTTGACAATGAAGGTGTCGAAATGCAATGATTGCAATAAATCATATATAGGACAAACAGGAAGGAGTTTTAAGCTGGGATTTAAAGAACATTTATCTAGTAATAAAAAAATAAACAATAAATCAAAATACGCAGAACATTTGACCAAAGAAAACCATAATTATAAAAATATAGAATCCAACCTTAAAAGTCTTAATAAATGTAAAAGAGTAAACTATTAAATATCCCACAAGAGTTCCAGATTTACTTTAACAACAGACACAATCCGGACATGCTGCTGAATGATTAAGTTGAACTTTGCTTCAAACCCTATATGTGACACAATCAATTCACTGACCAGAAAATAGAAACCATTTCCAGTTACTGATAGTGAGTTGACAACAACATGTGTGTGGATTTTAGTATATTATATTTAAAACAGTATTATAGTGATTCAATTCATAAAATAATTTATATTATATGACATGTTTATATGTTTGTGTATAAAATATTTGTGACAATGTACAAAAGCCTGATGATGTTTCATTGAAGATGAAACGTACATGAATAATAAATTGAAATTACACCGTGCTACATTGAACATATATTTTAATAAAATGTGTATTAGTTATCATGTAATGATTGCAATAAATAATATATAGGACAAACAGGAAGGAGTTTTAAAGAAAATTACATAGTCATAAAAAAATAAACAATAAATCAAAATATGCAGAACATTTGATCAAAGAAAACCATAATTATAATAATATAGAATCCAACCTTAATATTCTTCATAAACGTAAAAAGAGTAAACTATTAAATACCTTGGAAGAGTTCCAGATTTACCCTCACAACAGACACAATCCGGACATGCTGCTGAATGACAAGTTGAACTTTGCTTCAAATCCTATATATGACAATCAATTCACTGACCAGAAAATAGGAACCATTTCAGTTACTGATAGTGAGTTGACAACAAAATATGTGTGGATTTTAGTATATTATATTTAAACAGTATTACAGTGATTCAATTCATAAAATGTTTTATATTATATGACATTTATATGTTTGTGTGTAAAATATTTGTGACAATGTACAACAGCCTGATGATGTCTCATTGAAGATGAAATTAATAAAAGATTGTTATTGACTAAGGTATATTAAAATAAACAATCCAGAGGTTTCAACTAAGAATTATGATCATGTTAATAAATTCATAGATCTAGTTTTCTTGAATCTAGAGATATGTTTTAGGGGTAAAAAACACCCTTGAATTGATAAATTTTCAAAACCCTTTCTTAGTACACATCTAAAGACCTATACCAAACCATGTTAATAAATTCATAGATCTAGGCTTCGTGGATCTAGACACATGCTTTAGGGGTAAAAACACCCTTGGAGTAGAACATTTTCAAAATTCTCTCTTAGTACGCATCTACAGACTTACCCCAAACCATGTTAAAAATTGAGAGCCATAGGCTTCTTGGATCCAGAGATATGCTTTAGAATTATCAGAATCGTCATCAACTATTAGCTGGATTGGATCTACATTGCTGTCGGCAGGGGGCATGTCATCATCACTCTCATCAAAAAGTTCCAGGATGGCAGGATACATTTTCAAAATAATAATTATTACACAACATTAATATCTATATGTACAAACATTAAACACCATATAATAACAGCAAAAGTTAATTACACAAACGAGATCTCCGATGACCACCTCGCTACAGGCACAAAACTGAAACCAACACTACCACAAATATGCTACGGAACATAACAAAGGAGCTGCGTAAACTCAACCTTTCACTCACAGTGGCTGAGCCACACCGAACTGGAAAAGGTTCGGTGGTCATCAGCATCGTCAACGTATGGTCCCCGGTGACCGCGTAGCATGCAATGTATTAAGTACTATTTTTAAAAAATAATATTTTGTCCAATTTCCTTTTTTCCATGTAAAAATTACCTAATAAAACAAAATTTTGCTAGGACTGTTTGGTGATCAATTCTGAGATAAGAATGATGGATGAAGTTTATTTTGGACTTTGACTTGTTTTCTGATAAAAGTCATACTTATGTGTTGTCATGTAAGTTAGCTGTGTTAGCAATGAGGTTAACTTATCCTCAAATATATTATGGTAGATTTCATTAGTTGTTAATATATGGTGTATGATTATGAGGGAATTTAGATAAATAAATAAATGTAAGACTCACCGTCCACAATATTCTGTTTTGGTTGTTTTTTATACGACGGCCGTTTCGGCTATTCAGCCATTATCAAGTTTGTTGTTGAAGAAGGTCCTCCATTGTCATAGAACACTCAAAAACAACATAGTTACATATTAACAAAAACACAAACACTGATTTAAAATGAATATTTATTAAATTAAATTAAAACGTGACTCATGAGTCGACACAATTGTTAGATGTCCCGGAACGTACTGTGTGGTAGAATTTAGATCTTTTAGGTAGAGTTTTTATTACACAAAAACAAAACAAAATTCATTTGAATATTACTATGCCAGGTCTATATATTTCCTGTAATTTATTATATGTGAGACAGAACCTATTACTACCTGATAACAAAATTTAAAGTGTTCTTACAGTACTAGACAGATTTCTGACCCTGCATTAGACTAGTTTAGACATATAAGAAATTATTATTATTAGCAATATATACGCTATATAATAAATTAACTACACATACTAGAACTTTGCTAGAAAAAAAACCTGTAAAATTTTTATTACAAAATGGGTAAAACAAAACAAAAAATTATTCTATAAATGAGTACATAGAATGTAATTTATGTGTTATCTCTTTGATGTATAATGCAATGTGATGTAGCAGTAACTTGACTTTTGCCTATTATATGTAACATATTATTTGGCACTAAAAAATTAAAAAAAGAAAGTTGATTTGATTCTTGAACTCTATCAAAGTACAAAATCTCCAATATTTTGATACTAATAACCAACAGCTGGTAATTCATTTGCATCTGTTATTTGTTTAAGCAATCTTACAAATAAATGTTTACCTCTGAAACAGTTGTTGGTGTTTTTGGTACAGATTGTTTTAAAGGATAGATGTTGTTTGAACACTGTACTTGGAATAATAAACTATTGTATCACAATGTGAAATAAAAATAATTTCTTATAAAGTATGTAAGGAAAGTGTTGATAGCAGAAGCTATGGTCTACAATGCTCAGGTCCCTGTAACATTTGGTTCCACTGTACAGCAATATAAAGAACTCTATACAGAATTCATGGGTTTGTAGTAGCTGTGATAATATCTCAGACCAGGCGAAAGATTCGAGCAGTTTAATAGATGTAATGCTTCATGGAGGGTATGATGAAAGTGGTATTATAAAAACCTGTATTTACTGTAAAGTTATGTGAATGAAAATTCAGAGTGTAAACTTTGTACTAAGCAAAATTAATAATGATTTAATTTTATTGATAACGGAGGAAAATCAAAAAACATCAGAAATCAAATAAAGTGCACCAAACTATTATTCATTGTATTTTTGTCTGCCATCTTGGTTATAAATAAATGGGTTTTGGAATGGGGGTTTCAATAAAGTTTTGCCCTGAATGAAGAAAAAAATTGTCGTGAACACCCTTAAAAATGTTAATACAACAACCTTCCGTCTCGATAAAAGATGATCAAATTGTTATAATTATTGTTATCTGAATTTAGATGAAAATTATATTTCTAATTAATATTCATGTTGCAATCACCAAATCACCAGGACAGTGATATATATTGATAAATCAACCAACACATCTATTCTAGCCATGTGTCAAATGATTTGATTGAAATGATTTCCATTAAATTATGTATGAATTATGAATGGCAGCATTGGTTATATTTTATCACATACTGAACACTTATTAAAAAAGTACAACCCAATCGAACATTTTTGTAATGAATATTTAGTACTTTTGAAAGAGGAATTAAAAACATAATAACAAAAGTGATAATTATTCAGAAGTTAAAATTATTATATCTGCTAGGATCTATGTAGTTATTTTGAGTATAATCTTCTGCCAATCCTAGAATTTTCTTATTATTTATATTTGACAACATGTTTCGGAGTTCCTCTATCTTCAAGACTTAAGAGTACTAAATTAAGTCTCGAAGATGGAGCAACTCCAAGATGCATCAAGAAATATAAATAATAAGAAAATGCTAGGATTGTACTCAAATTAATTCAGTAGTTACATTTAAATTAAAAAGTAAAAGATACAACTTACCATCTAACAGGGATATTGCTCTCTACAATAGGTATGATCTAGTTTCAATAATACAAGTAGGAGCTGCTATTAACAACAGGAATGTGCTGTGCACACATGAACACTCTGAAAAATAATGCTATTCCACAAAAAAATAATCATCTAAATCAATGCAATTATGTTAAAGTCTGTTAATATTAAGAGTGGAAAACAGTGTGCTCCTCAAAAGGAATCATTTAAGAATACTGAGAAAAATGATAAAAATCTTAATAGTGTGAGACAGCCACAGTCACAGTATTGCTGAAATTCTAAGGAGCAGTCTTGACAATTATGAAATACTTGAGTATGTTTTTCCTGGTGCATCCTTTGAGATGGTAGTAGCAAAGGTGCAAGAACTGGTAGAGAGATTTACCTATAATGATTATGTCATTGTTTTCGGAGGAGGAAATGATGTTCTTTTGGGTAAGAATTTATAACACTTCTATTGGCAAAGCATTATGTTATGTGACATACTACCCGTTTCCAAGAAGACTAATATTGTCATTATTGTCATTCCTGTGCTACAAATACTTTGTTGAAAATTCAAATAGTTTCTTTCATTCAAACATTAATTACATAAGGAGTAAAGAGCCAAAAAAACATTTTAATATATTTTATAAAAAACATTTGTTACCTAATCATCTTTAGGTTTATTGAATTAATAAAATATAATAATCATCAGACAAAAACAACTAATATCATATTCAGTGAGAAAGGCAAACTCACTATCTTTAAAAAATGGATGATGAAGAATCAGACTAAGAAAACGCCAACAGTTATAAACACATGAAAAAAGAGCCCTCTAAAACTACTTTCATCGATAAATGTCTATTGAAGAATAATGATAATATAAAATATATTATGGTATATGAGAAGTCTTGAATACCTATAACAACAAAGATCCCAGTGTATTTATTGTGCCGGTGGACACCAAGTAAGACTCTTCATCTAAGACTAGTGAAAACCAATATTGATAGCTACTATTTCTAAACCAACAAAAACTAAAAACACATCAAGCTGTGAAAAAGTTTCTTTAGTGAGGGAAGTGGACAATAAACTCTCAGATAATAGGACTGACAATAATTTAAAGCTAAAGTAGTAGTTTTTTTAAAGAGAAAATTTGTTTAAAGGATGCTGTAAAATAATGAAAATATTCAACTTCCACCTAACAACCATGTTGTGTCAAGGGAAAATAAAATTGATGAGTTTAATTTATTTCTAGAATACTTGTCATTTAAAAAAACCTAAATTAGTATGTATATCTGAGCATTGGGTGGTACAGGAAAATTAATTTCTTCTACATAAAATAAAAATATATAAATTGGCAACTGTTTATACCAGGTTCCGTCAAATTAGGGTGTTGAATCCTAGTATTGGATTAGTTGCAGTTCAAACAAAGGTTAATTTGACTAAATTTTCTGTTGAAGGGGTTATAAATATTGTGGTATACAGGTGTTTGTGGCAGACATTTTTGTGTTTGTGATAGCTGTATACAAACCAAGTATGATAAAGTTAGTTTGACAATGTTTTATAATAAATTTCAGGCTGTGTTGAAGTATCTCCAATGTAAAGACCCAATAAATGTCAGAGATATTGCAGGTGTTTTTAATATAATCTTGATGAGGGGAAAGTCCTCATAATTAAAATTTTCTAAATATTGTCAGTTCTTTTTCTGTTGAATATATATGTTTCTGAATCAAGAAAATGTAATGTAAACTTAGAAAGATCTGTTGATAATACAATAATTAGTTTTGATCTCAGCGTTTGAAGTGTCCACTGTGACTGAAACTGGGTTTTCAGACCATACATTATAAATCATGAAAATAAATTGTTGCGTGAAATATAAAAAGCCTAGGAGGGAGGTATTTTTTAAATGCTATTTTAATGAGTATAATATTACTATGTTTTTAAAGCTATTATAATATGTAAATTTGAAGGTGATATTTGAAACTTCATTAAATCAGTACAATGTAGGTGAATCATACAATATGTTTCTTAATATTATTACGACATACTTTAATTTGGCTTTAACACAAAAATTGACAAAGTATTGTAGTGTGAATAAAGTTAATAATAGATGGATTATAACTGGTATAAGAGTATCAAGTATTAGAAAATGGGAATTACACACTGTAATGGCTTAAAAATAAAAACCCGGAATTTATTAATTTTATAAAAATTATTAAAAAAAATTAACAGAAAAAATATTGGAACAACAATAAAATATTAAACACTGCTAATAAAAGAAGGGCAACATGATTGTGATGTTCTAAAAACATAAATAGCCATGAACAAAGAGAGAAATACATTTTCGCAATGAAGATATCAGGCTCCTTTTTGTATATCTCATGATACTGTCTCAAATCTTTTCAATGATAATTTTTTTCTCATTAATACTGTAAATGTGTCTGCAAATCATAATGCAGCATAAACTTTATTAATAAACAAATAAAACCATCATCTAAAATGTAAACAATAATACCCGTAACAAGAGATGAGATTTTAAAATTATAGCAGAACTAAGCACACCAATAGCAAGTGGTTTCACTACCTTGTTAAAATATAGCAATCTTGTCCCTATTTATACGGGTAGTGATTCTAACTCTTTAAATAACTATAGACCATTTCTCTGCAACCAGCCATCTTAAAAATCTTGAAATGGCGATGTCTAATAGAATAATTGATTTTGTAGATATACAAATACTCAAATAGTTGGTATATTTCTTGATCTATGAAAAGCTTTTGCATTGCTTTTAAAGAAATAAAACCTTCAAGTGTACTGGCAGAAATCAAACACATAGTAAGTTTAAAAAAATTGGATATGGTATTCCATTCTGGGGCCCCATTCTTTTTCATTATACAGAATATAAAATAAGTCTTGATATACATGGGTAAAATGTAAACTCTATGAGATATCAAGGGAAACCTCAACTATATATAACGTTTTTGGACTTTTTATAGTGATACAAAAATTGTTTTATTTTTAACAACTTATTTTTATAAATGGCACCCCTTATCTTGTGACATATCATTTAAAAGAAACACAATGACAACTAGAAAAAGCATCCCCAACCAAAATTATAACCGAAATGCCAAATCTTGTACATTGTTTGGTAATATCCTTAGATTTTTTTGTCTAGGAGTTTGGTCAGTTCGAGGAAGGAGGATTGAAAAGTCTAATTTTAAGTAATTACTTTCTTGTTATCTTATCATTAAACTGAATCCTATCTTTTGGGATTCCATGTACATGCATCTATCTGATTCTAAAATATCAAATTTGGACCTTCCTTTCTCTCCCAATTAGTTGAATGTTAGTTGTTCATCACTTAAGCTGCCATTTTGAAGTTTTGCTTCAAGCTTATCTTTTTTTTTTAATATGGAAGTCTGAGTTTGATAGAATAACGGGTTTGATGACTTAGTGAGCAAGTTCAGTAGCTATACTATATATGGTAGGCTTTAATTGGACCTTTACTCACTTAGCATGAATTTCCTACTATGTAGACATATAAATTTAGTTAAAAATCATAAATATTTATTTGGTTATATTTTGGAATTTTAATATTGTTATAGATGTAATAGAAATTGTTAACATTAAACAAACATCAGGTTTATAAAAATCTGTACATTAAACTATAAATAAATGATCCTGAGACAACATTTATACATTTTTAAACACAGGTTAAAATTTGATATCATCATTCTTAAATCTATAAAATTTGTAATGAATGAAAGGGGTTGTCGACAAGCTAAGAATAGCATTTGTTCAAACATTTTTCACTTGGGGTAGAACCAAAATTGTGACTAATCTTGTTGTGAGTTTTAAACCCTATGGATAAATGACAAATGGCCTATGGTTCAAAGATTTCTGTAGTCTATAGTATTTTTAATTTATTTCTATTTTATTTCTCGTATTATATGAATGAATATCATGTCTCTAGGGTAGTTCATCCAGTTTACATGTCTTTAACCACTTCATATAAGTTTAAATTGATAACCGTAAGAGTAATATGTGTTTTTGACATTTTAATTCATTTTTATCAAGGAAACAAAACAAATTGTCAAATTTTTGTAGTGTTCAGTAAATTATTACTATATTAAAAAGTTTTTATGTATTACCAAAATTATTACCAAGGCTTATACAATGTATTATTTGTCAGAGTGAAATTTAAAAAAAAATATGTCCACTGAAAATACATCTTCAGGGGCGTAATTATAATGAGTACCTGAGTTACCCTAGATAGAACCTTCCTAGATAACGATTTCTATTTTATGATCTTTTCTTCTTCTTCTTTTTTAAATGCTTTTTTGGAGCACAACATCAACTATGTTTCAATAAGAAATCTACTTCAAGTTAAAACGTTCAAACCTTTTAAAGTTCATCTAGTACAAGAGCTTAGTGAAGATGACTTTGACCGTAGGGTTGAATTTAGTGAAGTAATGATGGGTTCGCTGCAGAACTTGGTTTACTAAATGGCATCCTTTTAGTGACGAGGCTACGCTCATGACAAACAGTATTGTAAAGAGGCACAATATTTGTTACTGGGCAGATAAAAATTACATTATGATCTTGTTCTTCGGGGTTCGACCGCGTCAATATTGTCTGCACGTTGAGTACAGCCGTGCAGACAATATTGAAGCGGTCGAACCCCGAAGAACAAGATCATAATGTTGTTTGTGACCGTGGAAGTCTATCATTAAAAATCAAAAATCACATTGTTATGTTGAGGCTCAAACACAATACCCTTCAATAGTAAATGTGTGGGTAGGATCGATTAAAAACCAATTTAACAGACCATTTGAACAACTGAGGGAAATTTGAACTATGATAAATATTTAGAGATGTTTGTCAACCAGATAATGCCTGCAATTCAAGAGAGGAGACATGAAACATTTTGTTACAACAATACTGAGCAACACCTTACTATGGCAATCAAGTACAACACTATCTGGACAATGTTTTCCCAAGAATAAGGATAGGGAGAAGGGTTGGTGTGGAATTGTAAGCAAGGTTTCCTGACCTTAATCCATTTGACTATTTCTTTTGGGGTCATCTAAAAAACTTTCTGTACCAAATGTCTATGACTTACAACATATAATTTTACAAACAGCTCAATTCATTCCTATGAAATCAATTTCGAATGTTGTCTCAAGTTTTTATACACGGTTAGCTCCCAATTTTAAAAAAATGTACACGTTTTAGAATTTCAGTTATAATTTTGGTTGGGGATATCTTACACTTTTTCTATGTGTTGTGTTTCTTATAAATAGACATTTGTAATAACATGTCACAAAATAAGAATTGCCATTAAAAAAATATATTGGCTCCCTTTAAAAAAAGGGGCACAATTTCTAACCACCATAAAAAGTCAAGAAAAGTATCATAGTAGAGTGGATGATTCATGTTGATGTCTCAAGGAGTTTACATTTTAGCCAGGTATCAAAACTTATTTTACACTTTGTATGTGTGAATGATTTGTCACTTTGTATAGATTATGCCAAGTTGATTATTTTTTCATATGACATAACAGCAGTAACAAATAACTCAAATAAAAATGTGTAAAAATTTTACTTAGAACATGATCTCAATATTATATTTTTTATAATCTTATGTAAAACTATAAAGTTTATTCACTTTTTACGAATTGATGATGTATATATATATATATATATATATATATATATATATATATATATATATATATTAGTTACCTTTTTATTAGTAGTCAGAGCAATTCTTATTTTGTTGTAGAAACACTACAGCGCTGTTTCGCCGTTCACAGCCGGCTTCGTCAGGTATAGGCTTAACACTTAAATAAAATACATAACGACACTGAACACGAAACAAAAAACAATATAGAATCTATCAGAGGTTAACTCTTCGTTAAATGTCATACGAACTTTATACTGGCGTGGCCGCGGCATATTTTCTGTGTTTCCGAACGGAGACTGAAGTTAAGGTCAAATAATGTATTCTCAATGTCAGCTGTGTTTGTTTAGATCAGACATTAGGTCGTAGATGGGGTTAGCTGCAAAGTTCAATTTATCATTAAGTAGTGAGCCGGGGTTTCTCTTCTGAGAAGTGTATATATTATATTCTTCCAATACGTTGAGACGACGGCCCTTCTTCTCGTTGTGGATAATGGTCATGTTGGTGCTGATATCTGTGTATGTGTGGTTTGTGTTGGTCAAATGTTCGGCATAATTAGATTTATGTCTGGAGAGGGGGTTTTTGTGAGTAGGTAAATGTTCTTTAAATCGTTCTGTAAATGATCTGCCAGTCTGGCCTATGTAAACTTTATCACAGTCGTTACACTCGAGCTTGTAGATTCCACTATTGTCATATTTGTTAACGGTTTTTATTTTTGAATTGGTGTTAAGGAAGTTGCCCAGGTTGTTGGAAGTGCGGTATGCGATATTGAATCCATGTTTCCTGAATATGTTGTTGATGGGGCAGTTTAGAATGCGGTTAAATTCCATAGGTATATAGTTTTTATTGTTGTCATCAATTCTATTTTGAAATTTGATGTTGCGATTGTTGATTTTATTTTTGTGTTTGAATATCAATTTATCTACCATTTTAGAGTCGAAGCCGTTCTTATATGCTATTTGTTTTATTATTGATATTTCTTTCATGATATCATTTTGGCTCATAGGTACATTAAGTGCTCTATAAATTAAACTGTTGTATGCGGCTATCTTGTGCGAGTAGGGGTGATTGGAACTATTATGTATGGTGTAGTCAGTTTGAGATGGTTTCCTGTAAATTTTGAATGTGTGTCTGTTGTTTATTCTGGATATTGTTAAGTCAAGGTAGTTGATGCTATTATCGGACTCCATTTCAGATGTGAACTTTAATAGGGGGTGTAAGTTGTTCAAATACTTCTTAAATAAATCTATTTGTCTCCTTGTGCCATCGAATAAACAGATTATATCGTCTACGTAACGGTGGTAATATATAATGTTTCTAAAGAATCTGTTAGTTGGGCTCATAATATGATTGATTTCCATTTCATTAAGAAAAACTTCAGCCATAATGACAGATAAAGGTGAGCCCATAGCCAAACCTTTATTTTGTATGAATATTTCGTTGTTAAAACTAAAATTAATGGTTTTCTACTAAATCCAGACAAAATGGATCTCGTAAAATTTCATACCAATTAT
Source organism: Aphrophora alni (assembly GCA_963513935.1). Taxonomy (NCBI): domain Eukaryota; kingdom Metazoa; phylum Arthropoda; class Insecta; order Hemiptera; family Aphrophoridae; genus Aphrophora; species Aphrophora alni. The sequence goes on from OY740765.1 coordinate 95,829,336, forward strand.
GAAATATCTACTCTATTTACACACCATTAAGATACCTACAGATTCTATAAAAATTTTTGGTGTTAAGATAGACAATATACTAACATGGCGAAAACATATTTTAGATTTGGCCATTAAATTTAACAAACATGTTGCTAAATATTAAAAAGCTCTGTGATTTAAGTACTGATATGAAGGTATATTATTTATATGTCGATCCCAAACTTCCATAATATGGTATAATGTTTAAGGGAAACTCAGTAAATATGTTTATACTTTAAAAAATAAACAAACTAACAATATTTTAAATCTGAAAAGTTGTGAATTGTGTAAACCTGCTTTTAAAATGCACAAAAATACCAAGTATATATTCACTTAATATACTTTATTTTGTTAAGACAAATTTGTCTAAGTTCTCTGACCTACTACAAGATCATATGTATCTGACACTTGACAAAGATCTACTTAGTTATCCTAAGTACTTAGCACTATTAACTATACTTAGCTTATAACTATACTTAGTAGAACAACTATGTATGAAAATTCACCATATTATAGTGGTGTAAGGCCTAATAATAAACTGCCCAAGTATGAGAAGGTTTTAGAATCCCCAAACGAATTTTTAAAAACCCCTTTTAAAATACTTGTATCAAATATGTTTTTATTCAGTTGATAAATACACGCAGCATACATAACTTACTGCTTGCACTAATTTAGTTAAGGATATTTTTTTAAATTTATGCATTTTATTCTGTATTTCTTATAAATTCATACAATATAATTGATATTGTTTTTTAAAAATCTATATTTTAAATGTTATATTTATACTTTGTTAAATTTATGGATAATATATTGACTATATTTAAGTATATTAATTATCTGAGGAGGCAGTGAATTGTTTTCTGTGTATACTGTTATGTGGCAATCATAATAAATTCAAAAAATTAATTTGCCATTATACAGATTTTAGTTGTATACTCAAGAGTTTTTATTATGTCCAAGTTGGATAGTCTAGCATTGAGGTATACAGTTTCTCAAGTCTTATTTAGATAAGGTAGTCTGAGGAGAAATGGATAGAATTTAATTTATAACTTCCTGTTTTCTTCAAGAGATCACATGATCTGTTCTCTTCTTGAGAGATCTGTCTTCACATCTGTAGACTGTTATTGAATACTGGTTCTTTAATAAGCATCATTAATCCATTACCAAGAGGTATGCATATTTTCCATGATAAAAAATCGGCACATTATAAGACCTATCTCGGAAAACAAGGTTTTTATTGCATGGAAAAAATATTGTTTGTTTTATTTCATAAAATTATAATAGATTATTATTTATTTATCGTGTTTTTTCTGCATTTTGATATTGTATTAATAGCTTGTAGCTGAAAAAATTTATTATGTTTACTTCTTGATATGTTAAATGTGATGAATGTTTAGGGCTTAAAAAATAACTGACTTAATTGTCTGTTGCTATGATTGTAGATAAAAATTTAAATATCTGTCTTTATTACAATTGGGTACATCTTATACAGTAAGTAAATCAAAATACATAAATATACAGTAGACTTGTGACTATCTGGTCCAGGCTGTGGTGGAAGTAATATTAATTTTGATCCACAAATTTAGTTTATAAAAGATTAAATTTACAATAATTTTCGATAGTAAGGCCTTACTTATGTAATATATGGCTATAACCACAGTACACGTTTTCTACAGTTTTTTACATACCAAGTAATTGCAGATGCTTGTCTTTGTAACTTATTTATTGACAAAGAGCTTATTTATAGAGCAACACTGTAATCTATATAAAATATACACTTGTTTTACTTGAAGAGTTCTTATTTTTATTAAAAAAAATTGAAAGTAAATTTTTATTATTATTATTTATAAAATTATGCCAAGCTTTTTATGGGCGCCAGGTAGCGTTAGCTTACCAATTTAAAAAAAATAAGAAGTTAATTGTTATTATTAAAATCTCTCAGGGTCGCAAATCCTTTTAAAAGTGTACTTCAGTGGTTCTCGGTGAAATAAAGAAAATCTTATTTTGTTGTGCTGAAAGTGAACATAATTTATTAAATTAAGATTATACATTCATACAAGGTTATAAGTACATGTTCATAATATATATCTTACTACTATTTGATATCTCAGTATCCTTTGATTTTAAATTCTGCCTTAGAGGCTTAAATTCTTTTTTATACTTCTAAAATTAGTAGTTGCAACTTGAAAGAAAACTATTTTTATGGTGAGCTTTAAAATTCTCACGTAACAAAGATGATGATTATTATTATTATTATTATTATTAACATGAAATTAAGTTATTTGAATGACTAATTATTAAACAAAGATTATACATTTAAATACATTTAGAAAGTTCATATAAAAAGTTCTTTTTCTTTTACATAATTATTTTTTATGAAAGTGTGTCTGATTTTTTATTTTTTGTTACCGCATAACCGATCCAGTAGATTGGAAACCTCCACGTGTTGAGTTCCTTTCGTCCTGTGTTGTAAAGACCTTGCAGATTCAATTCTATATACTTGACGATCAATTGTCCTTTTTAAATTCATGGTTTGTACAGAGATTTTCATCACTTTACCAATGGTTATTGTCCAAAAACTAAGTCTTACCACGTCAAACTGTTTCTGAACTCACTGAAACGTCACCATTAATGTTCTGAAACTTCTTTCACTGAAAAACATCAATCATTGAACTAAATGTCACCATACGACTTTAATTACTTGTCTTTTGCTACATTTTGAATAAGTTTCTCTATACTGAAAATACGTCCTACCACCTCAGACTCCTCTCTAAGACTGAAAAAACCACATGTCTCTCTCTCCAGCTTCCAAAGTCCTATTTAATATGCAACGTATGCGAGAATTATTCTCACACCTAGCAACACTGACTCTGTTCAAATTATTTTGCCTAACACAATACAAATACTACCTAAATATTTATTACAACTTAAGATTAATATTTTATACATAACATCAATATTTTGGAAATCTATATTTAAATTTAATTACCCTAGTTTTAACATTTACATTGAGTCATTCTTTTGACTTCTGAAACCCCCTCCCTTATTCAACTTTAACGTTTCCCGGGTTACTTTAAATATTCAAATCTCAATATAACCATTTTTTGGTTATCTAGGTTAAAATTACCATTTTTGGTATTACAGATACCCCATCAAAGCTGTGATTCTATATATAAATATTGAAACACAGATTTCTCTTTTATTTAACAAAAAAATTTTAACTTCAAAAAAAAAACTTTCAAATCCGGTCCCTATAGATTTCCAAAAATAAAAAGTTTCAGCAAACTAAGAATATTCATATTCCTTTAAAGAAAACAAAACTTTAAAATAAGAAATATTCTCTCTTAACTCACACATTAATCATCTTATTATATAATCTATTGATTCACTAAATCTACCTAGTTGCATATCATAATCAGTCAAACCACTTATAACCAAATCTTATTCATCATCAAAAAACCTTCATCAACTTCTTATCGTTGAGCTGTCCATCACTCAACTTTTATCTCATGACCTAATTCCGTCAGAGTGTCTACTCCTGATTGCTAAAAAAAAAAAATCTCTATATCTTTTCTCCAAGTCTGCATCAAACTATTCCATAGACTTTCTAGTTATCAATTATACTTTTTAGAATTAACAATTTTCATTTTTTATTTTATAATTTAAAAATCTCTTAATTAATATTTAAAGTTATATTTTTTCACTAAATTGTGTTATTTACCCCATCCAAATTGCATTTCATTTTTTAAAAACCTCTCTTATCATTCACCCAAAAAATTTATTACTTAAGTTATTATTACTCATTATCTTCTTTTATTCAAAAATTCTCAAATTACTTATTTTTCTTGCTGGGACAACGCATAAAATTTCTTCCACAAATCTAATAAAACATTAAAAACTTCATTATCAAATTACAAACACTTCAAATTACAATATTACTTATTCTTCTTTAAAATACTTAAAAAAATCATCTTATTACCTTCAATAAACTTCAACAATCATATTACATCATAGTATCTTATTTCAAAACTCATCTGATTATAGGCTCTCTATAACTTAATAACTAGATTGCATTAACTCCTTAATCAAAAACTTCCTTAATTATTTATATGTAGCCCCTTAGGTCACTAACATATTTCGTCGCATTAAAAAATATTTCCTCGTAGAAATCATTAAAAACCTCAATAATTCGTCGCAATTCTCGTAGAAACCTCCATAATAAAACATCCTTTTTCCTTCAACATCGTCGTATATCATCATTATTTCACCGTAGATCATAAAAAAAAATTCTTCTTAACTTAAAAACTAACTCTTAATGCAATCAAATTACCTTTTTCACAGAAAAAACCTCCTTATAGACTTATTTCTCTCTTTGACACCACTTTTCAATATTCTTGTAAACTTTATATCTCCTTCATTAATCTTAAAAATTCTCATTTCATTATTTTCTTTGAAAAATCTCCTCATATTACCTAAAAAAAAATCTTCATAGGTTTTTCATCAAAACCTGCTTTTAATTATTTTCCCAGCAAATCACCTTATTTTCGCTAAACATAATCAATCTTTTTAATCAAATTATTCATCTAAAACATTTTATCTTCAAACTTCCTTATTATTCTTTATTTAACTCAATTTACAATTATTTACCCTCAAAATTATTAAACCTACTTCAAATTACTTTACATTATATTACTTATTCTTTATATTAAAAAACTCAAAACAAAAACTTTAATATTTTAACTTTATTACCCATTTAGTGAAATTATTTTATATCCATTACTCCAATCTACTATTATTTTATCATTTCAAACAAAAACTTTTAATATTTTTAAACTTCTAGCAATCTTAAACAATCAAAATATCTAACTCTCCTTACAATCTTGCCTTCTTTTTTCAAAGTTCCTTTGCCCTTTCCAAATTACATCTTATTTACACAAATTATGACATTATTCTTACTAATTGTTACTTATTTACCTAAACCTTAACATTCTCTAACAAATCTTTCAATACTTTATTACATACAATCAAATTGCATACTAATTACAACTAAATTTATACATTTTTTAGAAAAAGTTCATTTTTCTTCCTTTAAAACTCAAATTAGTCACGTCCAGTTAATTCATTTACAGATTGATCAATTCTGTAAACCTACAATTCGTTTTCTTCTAATTGTGTGGTGAACTCTCTCATTGAATCAGGTAATATGGACTTCTGATATGTAATGGTTATGCATAGCCCTACTCAATTCAAACTATACCCACTACATACCATTATCCCATAAACCCTTTCAATGCTGTTCTTTATGCCCTTTTTTTTAAGACATTGTCAACTATTGTTTAACCCAACCTCTTCGCCCTTGGTTTTATTTTAAAACCAAGGAACCCATATGTTAAACTTCCTTATTCATGTATGAGAACAATAAAAAATAAAAATAAAAAAAAATTATCAAAATCCGTTGAGTTGATTTTGAGATGCGTTGCCCAAATCTGACTGTACCTTTTGTACACTGACTATACTCCTGCAGACATCTGCCTGTGATCAACAAGTCTTATCTTCTTCCTATCTCTATAACTTAAACATTGGCTAGCTCTGTCATTTGTTAGACTCGGTATTACTGCATGATGTAATCTTTCCTCAAGATTTTTATTCAACTCGACTTGAGATTATTATTTCCCAAAACTATTTTTTATCATTGAACCTAACTCGAAATATTATATTCCCAATTAATTATTGCATTCGTTTTACATTTTGTTCAATTTTGAGTTATGTGCAAAGAAAAACTTTTAAAACTACCTTTTTTTAAAACAAGTAATCAAAATCTGAACCCTGAATTTTGTCACAACTGTATTCTATCTAGATTCCTAAGTTTTGATATTATTCAATCTCCAATGCGATAATATTTTCAATGCACAATCTTAATCTCACTGTAAGCGGCATCAACACCCTTCGAAAGTAAACCTGCACCAGCCTTATCTATGTTTATTATACAATCCTAATCTTTGTTATGGTAAACAGTTGATATTACACTTCCATTCTAACTGAAACCTTTTAGTTCCTTCAATATTATTTCTTTATGACACTATCTCTGCTTTACAAAATTTTACTAAACACAACTTATAATTATCCTGAAATCTTAATTATCTATTAATCTTAACCTTAATAACTAACAAAAAATTCTTACCTAATATTATTCTTACTCATGTCCGTTTGCTTTATAAAAAACTTTATACATTATTGTCATTCCAAAATTCAATTTATTATATAACTCAATTATAAATTATCTATTTTTTTCGATGGTTTCCCGATTGGTGAAACAATTTATAACATATTGCCTGCTTTCTTAACATAATTGCAATGTTAAATACTGTCTCTAACTTAGAGACCTGTTCTAAGCTAGATCTTACAAATGACCTCATCTCAACCATAAGTTCCCTTTTGTTGACAACACGCTTTTGTGTTGACGAAAACATTTTCTCTTTCTCAGACATACCATCACCCCTCCTTCTCTCAAACATCTCAGAATTTAACAACCTAAATTTGTCAGCTGTCAGTCTGGAAATCTGAACTCTACTGACTTTGCTTACATTTACATAGATTTCTTCCACAATTGCTTTTTTAAACTCACACTCAAAATTGTTTTTCTCAAAGAGACTTTTAATCTGTTGTTCTTGCATTTTAAATATATTTCTAAATTTTAATATTGCTATTTTTTCAAAGCCTAAAGTTTTATGATAGCTTTGCTTTCTCACATAAATAGCTAACTCTTTTGTTATTACATCATTTATCTTAATTAAACACTCATTCACTTTAGTTTTACCCTTGTTATTTAAATCACTTACAATCTCTCTAACCCCATCAAAATTGGTAACCCCATCATTTTTCTTAATTTCAACATTACCTGTTAACTGTTTTAAATCATTGTTCTCCATAGGCTCATTCTGACACATTTCATTTTTCTTAAGTTCTAATTTCATCTCATTGTTACTTAATCCATTGTTTACTTGTTCAAAAAGATAATCATTCATACAAATATTCTCTATTATTTCAGTTTGATCATTTTTAATAAAAACTTTTAATTGGAAGTTAATTTTTTCTTTTACAGCTAATCTATTTAACATTTTATCATAAACTTCATTTCTTACTTTGAGAACAGCATGTAACATTTTAATTATTTCCTTTAACTCTAATTCTTTATTTATTCCATCCCTTCCTAATTCTTTATACCAATATTCATTTAAATCATCCCTACTTATTTCTATACACCATAGTTCAGTTCTATTACCCAAATCATCCAATTTCAAATCTTCCTTCCTAAAACATTTACTAACTTTACCAAAATACTTATCAGCTTCTTTTTTCATAATTTTAAATTCTACCATTACTCTGTCTTTCTCACTTATTAGATTATTATTAATTGTACCCTCCATTTTTGATTATTATTATTATTTAAACTTTAAATTTAGAATTGGTTATTTTTAAATTACTTATCTACTTATTATTAAAAAATTTTTTAGAGAGAACATTCTTATTTTTATGTTGACTATGAATATTCTTACCTTTTTGATAAGAATTTCTAATCCACCAAGAAACCACTGTTTTTTCGACTTATATTCTTATATTTTTCAATATAAGAATACAGCACCACGTTGGTTCGACAATTGTAATCTATATAAAATATACACTTGTTTTACTTGAAGAGTTCTTATTTTTATTAAAAAAAATTGAAAGTAAATTTTTATTATTATTATTTATAAAATTATGCCAAGCTTTTTATGGGCGCCAGGTAGCGTTAGCTTACCAATTTAAAAAAAATAAGAAGTTAATTGTTATTATTAAAATCTCTCAGGGTCGCAAATCCTTTTAAAAGTGTACTTCAGTGGTTCTCGGTGAAATAAAGAAAATCTTATTTTGTTGTGCTGAAAGTGAACATAATTTATTAAATTAAGATTATACATTCATACAAGGTTATAAGTACATGTTCATAATATATATCTTACTACTATTTGATATCTCAGTATCCTTTGATTTTAAATTCTGCCTTAGAGGCTTAAATTCTTTTTTATACTTCTAAAATTAGTAGTTGCAACTTGAAAGAAAACTATTTTTATGGTGAGCTTTAAAATTCTCACGTAACAAAGATGATGATTATTATTATTATTATTATTATTAACATGAAATTAAGTTATTTGAATGACTAATTATTAAACAAAGATTATACATTTAAATACATTTAGAAAGTTCATATAAAAAGTTCTTTTTCTTTTACATAATTATTTTTTATGAAAGTGTGTCTGATTTTTTATTTTTTGTTACCGCATAACCGATCCAGTAGATTGGAAACCTCCACGTGTTGAGTTCCTTTCGTCCTGTGTTGTAAAGACCTTGCAGATTCAATTCTATATACTTGACGATCAATTGTCCTTTTTAAATTCATGGTTTGTACAGAGATTTTCATCACTTTACCAATGGTTATTGTCCAAAAACTAAGTCTTACCACGTCAAACTGTTTCTGAACTCACTGAAACGTCACCATTAATGTTCTGAAACTTCTTTCACTGAAAAACATCAATCATTGAACTAAATGTCACCATACGACTTTAATTACTTGTCTTTTGCTACATTTTGAATAAGTTTCTCTATACTGAAAATACGTCCTACCACCTCAGACTCCTCTCTAAGACTGAAAAAACCACATGTCTCTCTCTCCAGCTTCCAAAGTCCTATTTAATATGCAACGTATGCGAGAATTATTCTCACACCTAGCAACACTGACTCTGTTCAAATTATTTTGCCTAACACAATACAAATACTACCTAAATATTTATTACAACTTAAGATTAATATTTTATACATAACATCAATATTTTGGAAATCTATATTTAAATTTAATTACCCTAGTTTTAACATTTACATTGAGTCATTCTTTTGACTTCTGAAACCCCCTCCCTTATTCAACTTTAACGTTTCCCGGGTTACTTTAAATATTCAAATCTCAATATAACCATTTTTTGGTTATCTAGGTTAAAATTACCATTTTTGGTATTACAACACATAACTTACAACTTTTTTCATGTCTGTACAAGAAAATTATGGTTCTATTATTTTACAGTACAGTACAACCTACTATATATATATATATATATATATATATATATATATATATATATATATATATATATATTTATATATATTTATATATATATATATATATATATATAAGTAAAGCTAGAAAACTGTGGAAAAACCTATATAATGCTAGCTTTACTCAAAATGCCAGGATAAAGCACAAAGAAATAACCAACGACTTTGTGTTTTACCTAAGATCCCTACTCATTAATTTCATTTAATTAACTTAATCTAATCCTACAGTTTACAATATGTCTGTATATATGTAAAATTAAGTTTATTTTCTGCCACATATTAACAATTAATACAATTCCAAAGAAGGGATACCTGAAAAAGAACAACCAAATGACAAAGACAGGATAAAGAAAGACAGATACTCAAGAAATATGTATATATAACACTACTGTACATGTTAAAACAAAAATATAATTAATAATGCAACAAAAGTTTCAACATTATTGTTAATAAAACTCATTTACATTAATCAGAATGAAATTATTCAATGCATTTTGTTGATAGCATAATAAATATTACTATTAATATATATTTGATTTTATATAGATACAAAAATAAAGATAGATTTTAAGTCATGAAGGGTATTCAATAATTAATGGAATGCATATAATAAAAGAAGAATTGTACAAATTCCTACAACAAGACCTAAAATTAAGGAATCCCTACGTTTACGAATGTTAATCCTTTGAAGAAGACTGTTGACTACAGGAAATCTACTGGAAAGGTCATGCATTCGTGTCTGGAGACGTTTAAAAGTAAGACGTTGTGAAACAAGATGGTCACGAGTTTCTACTGCTATGGAGATTTGTTCATCCACCATCCGGTCGGAACTAAACAAAATAAATTGTAGAGTGATTGTACAGTATTAAGCCCAAATATACTACAACATATTTTTAATGTACTACAATGGAAAAAGTCATCTATTCTGTTGTATAGTGAGCTAGGCTGTAAGCCTTCCCCCTTTTAATTAATGAACTTACAGTAGAATCCCTCTAATCCGTCACCTTCGGGACTGGGGGCATGGTCGGAACGCAAAAAAGGTCGGATTATCCGAAAAAAGTCAATATTTATTACATATTATATAAACAGATTTTTTTAAAGTGAAATAAGTGATATATAAACTTTTAAAAGTCTATATATAAACTTTGCAAGTACAGTAGAACTCCTGTTAACCGGGTAGTGTACTGGTTGGATGAGAGTTTCCGAAAATAAATTGTACAGTAATTGAAAAACACCGCAGAATTGGCACTCGTCGGTATATCAGACATACAAAGGCAAAAACGTTTGATGGGCCGCTTTTTTTCAACGAATCAATTTAGTATACATTATGGAAAATATAACATTTCTTTTCAGTTTTCTTCTTGTCTTTGACTGGTTATGATCTACGTACAGTATATACAGTAAATAAAAATGAGCGAGTTACGAAAACGGGAATACGGAAGCGTGTGTTGGTTTCGTTTCAGACGCGGTTAAATGTGTCAAAAGACTTGACAGAAGGGAATCTGTAAAAAAGCTTTGTAGTGTTAAATTTTTACGAGAGATGACACAGCACTGAAGCGGGAAAGCGATAACAAACCGGAAAGAATGGCGCCAGACGGTCCGTGAGTCATCGACAAGTCGGCGAGTCGGCACAATATCGCGAGCTCGAGCACGGTCGGATTAACCGGAGTAACGGACCACCCGAGGGCGGATAAGAGGGGTTCTACTGTACCTCAAACCCTGTAATATTTATTACGGACTTTGTTTTTGAGAGTACTGAATGGATTTAGATGGTTCATTAGATGTATAGGCTTTTTCAATTTTCACCTGAACCTCTTTAATCGCTTCCAACAGTTTAGGTTGGGCCTAAACTATTGGTGCTCCCCTTTATTTAACACTTCCAGTAATTGTTATTAATTTTCCCTTAGTTCAGGGAGCTCAAGAGCAAATTTTATCTTTTTTATTATTTATCTCAAGAGCGAGTTCTCTGGAAAGTTCCTCGATCAAAACCTATATTATTCATTTAGATGTAGTTGTTAACCTGTGTGTGTGTGTGTGTGTGTGGATTATTAAAATAATTGCAAGCACAATTCTTAGTTATGAAATTAATTTATATATATATATATATATATATATATATATATATATATATCACTTTTTGCAACAAATTAAATTTTCATTTATATTTAAACACAATTATTTTTTCATCAACTTTTTACAAAATTATTTTTTTTATAAATTCATCTTCGATATTAGTAAAAAACAAATAAATTCTTAAAATTAAGAGCAGGTTGGTATTATACCAAAATTTACAACAATTAAAACTTTTCTTATTTTGAGTACCTACTTATTCTTTCTAATTTGAGAATTTGACTTTTCAACAATTCTTTTACTATTAAAATTAAAATTTCCACACACATTAAATACTTATTAAACGTAACATATCAATTTATTCACAAAAAAAAAAAAAAACTATTAAAGGATTTGAAATTATTTTCAAACCTTGACTGACGTGTTGACTTTCCTGGAATTTTCTGGTTGTGGAGTAGATCTGCGTTGTTAATCTGCTATCCAGTTCAGTCCATTGGCACAGCTAGGTGCAGTCCAATTTGGCAGTCCTGGTTTTATCGTCCCTTTATATGTGACGTAAATCTGTCCTATTTGACTCTATTACTTAATTGATTCCACCATTTACTTTACAAACTTAAATCAAGAATCTGATGCAAACTATCGTGAAGGAAGGTGATCTTCACCTTTGAAAAATTATTACAAGAGAGTCCTCTGAGAGGATCAGGCGCTCTATTTATAGCTGAAATACATCGTAATCTCATACCAATTTTCTTCCCTTGGCGAGATACAATATTTGCTTTTTCTTCCTTATTAAAATGTTTAATTTATTTTTTCTGTCTTCCACTGTGTTGTAATATTTAATCTGAATCTTAGTATAATAACTTTTCTTTTCTAAACCCTTTTTAAATTTCTTTTTACATTAATTAGTTTATATTTTAACTGTTGCTGTCAGTTGTCTTCATGGCTCCGCCTTTCGCGATTTCACAGTCCAGCACTTTCTGGCCCTGCAAAATTAAACTTGCACTGGGCTGAAATCCTTTTGTTTTATTTTAAATTTGTATAACTTGCTAATTTTCTGTAATTTTTACTTTTTTAGTCTTGTTTCTTATTGGTCTTGACTGTGGCTTTCCTAACGATCTCGATTTGTAATTCTAGGTGCTAACAATCTTCTGATATCGTTGATACTAATTTTGCATAATTTGGTAATCCTACTTATCACAACTTTGTACCTAATTCACTGAAACTATGTAGTTTCACAGAATTACGCGTATATGATTCATACGTATAAGAAATAAAAAAATTGTCCGATTTCTTGTCGATATTCACACTTTTTCTCACTTCTTTTTGCACTCACAATTTTAGTAAATTTTCTTTAATATTTTGACCTGGGATTTACATTTTCTTTTTCTTTAATTATTATTATTTATTAATCTGAAATTATTATTCTTTATCTCTTTCCATTTTCCCACAAAAGGTGTAAAAGTACTAATTTTTTATTTTGGTGAGGAATTTGTTTTTTACTCAATTCGTCATTGTTTTTATATATCTTAATATCTTTGTAATAACTACTTTATTTAAATGTTCTTTTGTCTTACTTTTATTTACTTTTATAAGTAGCACATTTCTTCTAACTTTTTAATTAATCATTATTCCTGAATTTTTTCAAGAATAACATTTTCTTAGATTTCCATGTAGTTTATGGAAATCTAAATTTTTGGATATTGACCAATTTTGAAAATTTGGTCTTTAACTTTAGTTATGTCAATTAATATGAAATATTAGTATTAGATATGAATAACGTACAACTTGTACTACAATTACATATTCTTAAAACCGTTTATTTCATATTTTCAAAATTCATCAAACACTAATTTTTTAATTTAAAAATGACTAACTCAGAAACTCGCCATTTCAACGGGTTCGCGGATCATGACATCAGACCGAAGTCATAGTCCACTTCCAGAAACTCGTTCAAAACAGCAAAGCTTGCTTTTACTGTACAAAATCCTTGCATGTTAAACTGTATTCTACTTTCTTCAAAAATTTCTCAAATACAGTTCCTATACAATGATATTTCCGTTGTAGTACACAATAATTCTTATTTAACATTTTTTCTGATCACGGAGGCAGATATTTTAGTGAAATTAAAAGGGGTTTCAAATGATAATTTATACAAAATAAGCTTGCCATTAAATTAAACACAACAAATTTAAGCTACACAATGAATAAAGATAAGGGGAAACAAAAAATGACTAACAAAAGAAATCAAACTCCCAATCTTTGGGTTACATATAAGGCACCACTGATCAAATGTCAACTTAGACCAATAGGGATATTTACTTGATATTTCTAGATGGTTAGCTATTACAGTATAAATATAAAAGTTCTGCTCTCCAATTCTTCAGATACAAAACTGCTATCATGATGTACAATTGGTAGTAAGGAGGATTTGCATGAATGTTTTCATATAAATTAAAGACCTACATTTTGATTTTTTTCCTTAGATTTTTACTAATTAGCTTCTTTTTTGGAATGTGCATAAATTAAAAAAATGATTAATATATATATATATATATATATATATATATATATATATATATATATATATATGTAAATTCAGTAGTGTGTAAATATTGTGATTGTATATATTTATTGTAAAATGTTATGTATGTATTGTGTATATTAAATGTATTATAATCAAATAAAGAATAGAATAAGTACAATAAATATAAAATATAATAAATGTAATAGACTAAGGAGGAACATATGAAAACTAGAATGAGAGCCAGCTGTTGCGAAATAATTCAGAAAGTGTTGAAATGCTTGCCTGGTGAGTACGATGAACGACACATAACACAAATCCATATAATCCCTTAATGAAGTGGAGACACGGCCAGTCTTTGTGAAACATATTGCCGAGATAGCAAAAGAGAATCACCGGGCAGTGAGAGAGTTAGAGAGCCCGCCGAACATCCAAGAGTCTCCATAGGAAAAAGGGGTGAGCAAACATTTGTGTATAGAGTGATCTGGTAGTCGTCTCAAAAGTAAAATAGATTCATGAAAAAACAACAGTTGGAATCATTCTGGGTTCATATGTAAAACTAGATGTAATTTGATTTCAATGTATTTATGATAAATATTTGATATTAGCATAATAAGAGAGTCAATTTAATGATAAAGATATTTGGAGTAGATAAATAATATAATAAATATTTGAGTACAAAACTGAACCACAGATGATTATTTTATTATGTTAATCAAGAACCCAGGCTTAATAAAGGAAAATTGCTAACAAATGGGGCATCAGCCTTACTTTTAGTTTTTACTAAAAATTTATAACTATTGTTAGGATTGGTTCCTTTAAACTGCCAGGGTTCTTTAATTTTAAACTAAATAAATCAGTGGTTCAGTACTCAATTAATCTTTATTAACAATTATTATTAAGAATGACTATATCCTATCTCATTACAATACTACAATATCGTTATCATTACTATTAATCCAGAATGACCCTAATTATTGTGACTCACACATCTCATTCTACATTATAGTTTATAATGAATTGTCTCTGAAATAATTACAAGGTTTACACACGAAGTTTGCTCATTCTGCGTCACTCATGGATGCTTGTCTGAAGTCTCAGTACTTCTTCTCAGGCTATCTTCAGTAATTATTCTCCCAGGAAGCTCTTACTCGCCAAGTCCATCTGGCTATTTTCAAGAATTCCTGCAGCACATTCCTGTGATCAATCTTGGTCCAATGACCAAGTTTCCTCCCACCCAAGGGTTTATATATCATTGTAGCATCATTATATTACGTTTGCCTTCCTTGCAAGGTAAGCAATTTCATCATTTTTCCAGGTCTGTCACAATAATTGTTTTCATTCTGGTTTCTTAAAAAGAACTTACACTATATTCCTAACTAAAACCATCCTAACTACTAACATTATATAAACGAGGAATATAAAAAAAATTAATATTTTGTAAATTGGTGGACGAATTAGTGTTATAATTAATTGGTGTATTGCTGATTTTAAAACTTTGGTGTTGAGTTTTGTTACAATTTTTTTCTTAGTTATGTTAATAGTATTTTGTGACTATTATTCTCTAATTTTTATATAAAAAAAGTGTCTTACATTTAATTGTTTTCTAATAAATTCATTGTTGTTTTACATTGTTTGTTTTCTAATAAATTCATTTAATCTCAAGTGCATAACAAGTGTGTTATACTAATTGATGGCCCTTTTTTTATTTGTGTAAAGGTAATTCGTTGGTTTTAATTTTTGTTCAAATATTCTAATCATAAGTATTATTTTAAGGAGAATTTTGATGTATATATTTAAAGTATGTTGTATTCATGTAACTAAGCCATTTTGAGTGATTCAATATTGTGCATTATAGCAATGTTTTTCGCTTTAACAAAGCTCTCATTTAACATTAATAATTTTATAATAAGGCTCTTCACCAAATTTTTTTAATATTATAAAAAATAAGTTACAATTATTCTTAATACTTTGCCACGAACTTAAAATATATATATTTGTGACTACATATTGAATCATTCAACATAGCAGACTACATTGAGTTGTAAATTACACAGTGTAACTATACTTACTTTTACTCAATATTACACGATGATATAATATGTGAAAAGCGTTTAGCCTAATTAACATTCCACTATGAATATTTTATTTGGGTAAGATTGATAACTTCGATTACAACATTGAATATATAGTTTAAATCTTATTGTGGCATACAAAAATAGGTGAAATAAATATACTTACCAAGACAAACATATAGTTAGCATGACTTATAAATTACACAATAGGAATTGACAACATCAGCGTTCTAAAGTGTACTAAGACATATCTATTGTGTTACATGCTGAGGAAGCTAAAAACACAAGTATTTAAACTTCTATCAAGGGATCAAAATTGTCACCTCTCCTCAAACAAACTTTCACAGGACAATCACCCATAAATACTTGGCCAAGTTTGTATTTGTTATTGGCGAACTGAGTAACCAAAACTGATACAGAGGAAGGTGAGGTGAATATTATGAGGTAAACTTTTTCCTAGTTAGACAAAATTGTCCATTAGCCTTTTTATATTTCAGCTTTTTTCCTCAAAAAATATACAAATTCCATACACATCAAATTCATGAATTTATACAGATATCAAAAACCTTAATAAAGCCAAAGCACCAGCTGTTTGGAAAGACCTCAAGTGGGACATTCCTTAGAATCCTGATCTTGAATTTTTACAATTGTGCATATGTCTATGGAAACTTCAAACTGATTGTGATATGAACCAAGAAGATATAGCGCAACAATATGCAAATTGAACTAAAATTGCTGATGAAAATTGTAGAAGGAAATGAAAAGCCGGAATCAATTCAGTCTCCCCCCCACATTAGAGGTTCCGTCTATAACAAAGGAAATAAAAATTGGAGAAAGGCTGCCATTTTATAATCCCAGAAAATTTAGTAGAAAACATGGGGAAGACATTCGAGGCATCTGATACGCTTTGATACAGCGGCTGATAACAAAAAAAGGTTATTTTCCCATGTATCTGGGAGAAGCGGGCGGTGGCAGATCGTTACGAAACATTACAATTGACACGAGGTCATTTAACATGGCCAGAAATACGAAATATCTTCTTAATAGAATATGTACCGGTGCATCAATAAGAAATGCTTTTGATGCAGTTAAACGATAGAGTCCAGTTACTGGGGGAATCCGTAGGGACATATAGGACTGAAATAGAATTGCTATGTGCATGGTTAGATGTGAGAATGAGCGAACAGAAATATGCAACTACATTTTAAAAGGACTCAATCCGGCTATATTGCAACAAATTGCAATGCTGGATAATTCCACACTTGAAAAATTAAACCTCAACATACAAACAGCTGAAAAAACCACTTACCTCGTAAGGGAATGATTAGGTATAAACACAGGGATACACACAACAGCTAGCAATAGCCTTACTGACAACAAATTAGACACTTTTTTGCACAACATGGAGGACCTTATGATACAAGGAATTAGGCCCAATAACAATAGTTGCAACAAGGCTATGGGGGACGTGATAGGCAATTTAACAACTATTAAAGGCGAGGACAAGCGAGTAACTGGCACAATAGACACAGAAGTCCCGAAAATGGAAGGCGTGGACCTGAGCAATCACACAATGGAACAAATATCCGCTATTTTATAAATTCCAAAGCATATGCTCAAACAAGACGAATGAGTCATTATGAAAAGAATTTTAGAACAGACGATTCCATATCGGGGCCTGAATGTTATCGTTGAAGACAACATGACCATTTCACCAAATAATGCATAACAGGATATCCAAAAAACTAATGGGGTCAGAACTGGAGAAGCGATCAGTGGCATGATTAGAAAATTATATATTTTAAATGCCACTGACAACACCACAAAACTTTCAAAGGCACAGGAAAAGCAGACACAATTACCACAGCTAAGTTCCTTCTAGATGATATTATTCCGCCCTATGGAATACCAGCAGAGATACAAACGGACAGGGGCACTCATTTTGTAGTGGACACACTTAAACAATTATATAACGCATTAGGAATAATTCACAGAACATCAACGGCATACAGACCTAAGAGTCAAGGTATCACGGAACGGTACAACTCTACATTAATCAATATGTTACAATGTTACGTCAACGAGCACCAAAAATACACGCACAAATTTTTCAAATTCATCACATTTTTATATAATGCCAGCAGACCCACAGCGACAGGATTTTCACCTTTTTTTTATTACAAGGTTTCAAACCCAATCATCCCATCGACCTAGCATTAATTCCAACCATACCAGATCAGATGTAGTGCAATCGCTCAAGATCATACACAAAATACGACAAGTCCTAAATTATGATCAGGCACACAAGCGGACCAATGTGTAAGATAAAATACGAAAAGAAAAGAGACCAAATTTAACCCTCCAACTGGTGATCGACCACTTTTTGCCTAAAAGTGGTCGCTTCATTATTCATGGCTCACTTCACCAACTAAAAAACACGTATTTTGCCATTCAACGTTACGCCCACTTAAAATTGTCCCATCGCAATAAATAAAATACCGTTGGAAAGCTAATGTTCCGTAGATGCATAATCATGCAAAAAAAAAATACCACAAAACGTTATAAATAATATTCCAAAAATTGGTGAAGTTCACGTATTTTTGTAGCGTAAAATCGTAAATTTCAACTATGCGCCTTTTCGTATAACACGGCTCCATTTTCCTGATACGATTACATCTCTATTTATCTGTCATTTAAGTCAACTAAAACACTGTTATATAGATCACATGTTTCTCTTTCTAACCGTAGATTACTAATTATTCTGCGTCTAACAGATCCAGAGATATTCCTAGTTGAGCAGAGAACAAACCTGACGACACAAAATTCATTTGGCATTCGATGTGCTTTACGAAAAGACGAAATTCATTTCTCTCTGTTTTTAAAATTATTTTTCTTTACACTATGTTGTAGGGGAAATTCCATTCTATAAGTTGGTACCACTTGATATAGGCAATTGCTTACTAAGAATTTGTTGTTTTGAAGTCCAAACGTAGCAAATTAAGCAAATGTCTGACGTGAAAACTATAATATTTGGCTTGGCACATATTGGTTTTGGGATTAGATTTTTGTTATTTTGAAGGTTTGTGTATACAAATTGTATATAAATTGTGTATACAAGTTACAATATATGTGTTTTTATTTCTAAAGTTTGTTTTTGAGTGAATTTCGAGTGTGTATATGGAATAACCTATAAATAAAAATGGTAAGTTTAGGCTATATGCATATTTTCTTATATTTAGTGTTTTATATAAATTTACAAATGAATATGTGTGTTATTCTTTGTAAAGTATATTGTATTAGTAAAATCTAACGCTTTTGTTTTAGGCCTAGCTTTAGAAAGTTGCTAATTATGCCTAAAAGGTTGACGTGTCACCCTAACCTTCAAGCGTCAGAATACCAATTTTTGAAAAATCGTCATTTTTATTTAGAAAATATAACATATTATTATTTTTTCCCCTAAATATATTCACAAATATATTAGAAATCTCAAGTAATGGTTGAAAAAAATGCAAAAAAATGTATTAGTATGTTTTTGATCACCATTTCTGTGAAATTTCTGCTCTGTTACTCTTAGATTTTTTGGTATTTGACCAAAAAACTCCAAATTTGATACATCTAACTTTTTTTTTTCACTACACACCTACATTTTATGCACTTTTCTGGACATAATGACATATAGAAGTTCTGTATAAAATATATTTTACTATTTTTAATGTTTTTTTGGAAAAAATAAAGAGAAAATTCAGTTTTTACGTAAAATATTTTTTTACATTTTTAAAATGTAATAAATTTATATATTTTTTCCCCTAAATATATTCACAAATACACAAAAATTGTGTATATCTTAGAAATAGGTAGTAAGCTATTGATTTTGGGTGATACAGATTTTTCTGAAAAAAAGTTAATATCATTTTTGACATCTAACATACTTACTCCAAAACCGTTTCAATTTTTTTTTTTATTACATAGATGAATTCTATGCATCTTTCTGAGAAAAATGATATCTTATAAGTTAGGTTTTGTATACAAATAATATATTTTATTAATTTTTAAACGAACGAAGAATTTTTAAGACAAATTAACATGCGCCAGATTCACCAGTTAGAGGGTTAACATAGGACAATTGATTCTACTCAAAGTCGAAAAAAAAGACAACAAGCTGGGTCAGCAATACGCAGGTCCATACAAACTACTGCAGCAAATAATGCCACTCAACTACGAAATAGAAATCCAAAGACATGGCAAGTGGATAGGGATGTGCATCATGTATCATGGATCAAACCATATGTCCCAACTAATTAAACAATTATTTAAATTAAATTAAATATAAAATAATTGTTATAACATTATTATTATTTGTTTATAATATGATGGAGGATTGTATAATAATTAATAAACGTCACTATAACTAAAGAGACATATAACATAGAATGATTCCAACAAAGGGAAGGAGAATAATCATTTTTTTTCAAAATATAAGGGAAACATTGAGAAATAGCAGGTCAATTTATAAATACATATGTTTGCTAAGTTACAGGCAAACAAGACGGATTCCCAGATATCCATGATGTGGAACTAAGTAACATGGTTATTCATCCTACCCCTACCCTAATTACCTCTATTAACCCTTACATCCCACCTGGACACCCCAATCATAATTTCCATGGGAACACATTTTCAAAAGTTACAAGTTGAACACATATACAAGTCAACAATCTTCCTCACATACATACTCCCTCTGACTCCATTGAACCACCTTCCAGATACTTTTGTCAACACAAATATATGCTTAGAACCTTGGAACTTAGAGCTGTAGAACTTCTAAACAACTCTGAACACATTCAACGGGCAGCAATCTTAGAGCACGGGTGGACAGAGACTAGACAACCTAGAGCCATCAACAGCATCGGCGGAGTCTTTCATTGGTATCGTGGCACAGCTACAGACGAGGAACTACAAATCTTGATGGCGAATGAGGAGACCGTTAACCCTAGAACCGTCACTCGACCTACTCTTAGGTCGAGTGTAGACGCATGGTTTAATTCACCGACTCTAAAACACGTATTTTGCAATTCAACATTACACCCACTTAGAATCGTCTAATCGCAATAAATAAAATACCATTGGAAAGCTAATGTTCCGTAGATGCATAATCATGCAAAAAAATACCACACAACATTATAAATAATATTCCAAAAATTGCTAAAGTTTGCGTATATTTGATACATAACATCAAAGATTTGCTCTAACAAGTTTTAAACAAAACAAACGTCATGTTTGTGTAATATTCCCAATTCGAAATTTCTGTCAAACAGATTTACCGTAACATTGCTCGATAGATCGTATCTTTCCCTTCCAATCTGTGCTTTTCAAATGTTTCCATGCAATATAGTTTTTATTATATAAAAATTAAACAAAATCAAGAATTTTAACGCTATTTTACACGCTAAAAATTACATTTTTTTCAATTCAACTTTTATCCTAGTAGATATTATTTTATCAAAATGTATAATATACCATTATAAAGGTAATGTTTCAATCTTTCATAACCAAGTTTAGCAAAATCCATCACACGAAAACTCTATTTTCTAGAACTCGATAAAGTCGCCAACTTTTTTGCTAGATTGCGGCTCTTGCGTGACCGTGAATATGTAGACAAATCTGTTCTCTATGTTCACATAATTTTACGAAATGGTAAAACTCCAAATGTTACAAGTTGACAATATTAAATAGTATTTTTCTTTCTCTTTCGAACTATGAAGTCGAAATTATCCTAAATTATATAGGTTATGAGTTATGTCCATTCTACGTAATGATCTTCTGAACTTTCAGACCGGTTTGCGATATTCAGTGTCTAGACAGTCTTGAAGAATCCGATCTTTATTTTTATACAATCTTGTCGTTTTTGATATAACTGTAAATAGGAGGTTTCAATGTTTAACCTTGTATTTCAAACACATCTGTAGAAGAAAAAATACAAAGGCTGTGGTACGTTAGAATACCTAAAATATCGGCATTTTGTTAGTTCGATCCAACCTTTTTGCCGATGGAAAGTTGTAAATGTAACACCTCTTGTGTTTTTATAGTGAATATAGTTTCATGAAGCAATTTTTTTATTTTAATTTGTTTATACAACTTAAAATAAATGTGTCAATGTTTGTAGAGTGTATTTATTTGAGTGATAATTCATATTATCGAGGTATTTTACAGGCCTAGTCTAGCCATGTGTTTTGTGAATTTATTGTTTCAAGAAGCCATTTATTTATTATAATATGTATATACATAATATATAAATGTATATCCAACTTATAATAAATGTGTCAATGTTTGTAGAGTGTATTTATTAGTGATATTTCATATTATTGGTTTTTTTTTTCACAGGCCTAGCGTAGCCTAACCTCAACGTCTAGGCTATTGTGAAGGTAGATTTGTATCAAATTATTTATTTATAAGTTGTAATAAATGTGTTATTATTCGTAGAGTGTGTTTTCGGAGTGATTTATCATATTATCGGTATTTTTTCTAGGCCTATCAAGTGTTGTACTTTTATTCAAAATTTAAATAATAGCATCCAGGCAAATGACCTAACCTTGTCTTACCATTTGTTTTTATATAAACATAGATATTACCTTATAAAAATTGTATAAATTGATTTAGACTTTTACCAACATTTATTCACAACTATATTGCAAAACTTTTGTATATATTGAAAAATTTATAAAATTTTTTTTATATACCTATTTCTGTGGAATTTTGCCTCGGTTACAGGGTAAATTTGTTGATTCCGTACATAATAATTCCAAAATGTTACCATCTAAAATTTTTTTCACTACACAACTAAATTCTATGCACCTTTCTGAATATAATGATATATAGAACTTGGGTATAAAATATATATTACTATTTTTGGTAAATTTTTGAAAAGAAAAAGACCATGTTACCTTTTTTTCGTAAAAAATGGTTTTTTATTTTGAAAATGTAACAATTTTTTTTCCCTAAATATATTCACAAATATATTACAAATCTCTAGTAATTGTTGAAAAAATTCCAAAAAATCTATTTGAATGGTGTACATTACCATTTCTGTGAAATTATTCTCTCCGTTACTCTCAGATTTTTTGGTATTTGACCAAAAAACTCCAAATGTTTTACATCTAACATTTTTTTTTCACTACACACCTAAATTCTATGCACCTTTCTGAACATAATGATATATACAACTTGTGTATAAAATATATAATACTATTTTTAGTACATTTTTTTAAAACAAATGACCATTTTACCTTTTTTCTTAAAATATTTTTTTAAATTTTGAAAATGTAACAAATTTATTATTTTTTTCTTCTAAATATATTCACAAATATTACACAAAAGTTTTGTATATCTTAGAAAAAGGTGGTAAGCTATTGATTTTGGATGATACAGGTTTTTCTGACAAAATGATAACATCATTTTTTGACATGTAACATACTCCAAAATCGTTTCAAAAATTTTTTTTATTACATAGATGAATTCTATGCATCTTTCTGAGAAAAATGATGTCTTACAAGTTAGGTTTTGTATAAAAATAATTTATTTTATTAATTTTTAAACAAACGAAGGATTTAAAAAAAAATTAACATCTGCCAGTTGCAGGGTTAACAGCACCTCTACAAACTCCAACGGCTCATCAGGGTAGATTATGGCGACCTGATCAACACCGCCACCACACTACAAGGATTACAATTAAATTTAGTGTGCAGTACAATGTTTTCACCCTCGGGATAGGCCTCGGACGATGTCTCGAGGGCGCGGTATTGTTAGGATTATATATATATATATATATATATATATATATATTTCAACAGTAAAAACCCGTTGTAATATATATATATTTCAACATTAAAAACTCGTAATTTCTGGAACTTTGGGATATGCAATTAATTTTGCAAAATTTGATTTTTCTAGGCTAGCAGCGGTTTGAAACGTTGTAGGTCAAAAGACAGGTTAATGCGAACCAGCGTTATCTATTGTCAAGGGGACCCTGTACCTATGCGTGCACATTCTAGAAAACTAACTTAAACTTTTTAAATCTAATTTCATAGGGGATAACAGAATCCGGGAATATTGTGTATTTGAGTTTTGTTCAGGAAAACATATTGCACTAAACACGCAAGTGTGGGCTGTAATATTCCAAATTCACAATATAAATTAGTTCTTACGTAAGCAAAGATCAAAGTTAAGGGAAAAATTCAAATTTGCTCGAAATGAAAAAAGAAAAAGGTTTTTAAGGTCCTTCAAAGAAAGGCCTAAAATAAATGTCAAATAAGGTATATGCAAAAAATTGCATATTAAAAAAGTTAGTTAAAATATTAAAGTTTAGACTTTAATAAAGTATAGAAAAAATAAAGTTTTGGAAAATCGAAGTAAAAGAAGTTGTAAAGAGTGAAAAGTTCAATTATAAAATAAAATAAAATTTTGAAAAATAATTAAAATGAAAGGGTGATAAAATTCACACCTTTAAAGTAATTTAAAACGTTAAATTCACATTTTTAAATACATGGTAATATAGAGTAGGTTATTATCTTATTAGAGATGTAAGAAACACTCAGTATGATTAATAAATTTCGGGAAATTAAATAACCCAAAGAAAAGCAAAAAACCGTAGAAATCCCTAACGCAAAAAAAACCAGGAAAAAATTAAGCAAAATTCAAAAAATTTTGGCCATTGTGTTAACTTTAACAGGACTAGAAAGTGTCAAAAGGAAAATCCGAAAAAACTAAAATCCACAGACTTTTTCTGGGAAACGAGACGTGAAAAGCGAACACGTGAAAAACTCGCGAACGCAAAGGAGTAGGACAACGACTCAAAATCGACAGGATAGAAGAAAACGTGTACATCCAGGAAAGTCAACTCGCGGGAAAATCAGACGACGACGCGAGAAGTTACAGCGAAGAACAAGGAAGACAATAGAGGAAAGTAGCGAGCTTAGATAAGAAGTAGAGGGAAAGGGTGGACAAATCAGAGATCAGCCGACTACGCTACCAACTGCAGAAACGAGGTAACACGGTGAAAACAATTGAACTAATTACAAATTAAGAGAATAAAAATTTTCAAAAAATCCCGGAAAGAAAACTCATAGTGCCTAGCAAGTAAGGTTGGCAATGAATTTAGTTTCAAACAGGGTTATTAGAAACCGAGGTATAACCCACCGCTTCAAGGGAGCGTCTTCTTCATCAAAATATCGACGGGTAGTCTTTACCCTGCTCAGCTCCAGAATAAATTTTAAACAGTAAAATGTTCTAACACCGAAAAGTTTTAGTTAAAATGTCAGCGTAAATATTTCAACATATTTTATTTTAAAGTAGCAAAGCAACTTCATTCTGGATTTCAACTGGCGATCTTCAATAACATGAGCTTCTAAACAACAGGGAAATTCACAAATCATGTTTAATCATCATTAGAGGACAGCTTTAATTTAAGCATCCGACATCTGTAAATCAACAGACAGCATTGGTACTCAGCAACACCACACCTGCCAACACGACAAAGGGAACGACAACAGGTTCCAGACATCTCTCCAGAGAGTAAAATTAGCCGTCTACCTACTACAACTGCTGATGTCATCAAAACAGTAACGACAGCATAGTCTAGTGTTAAAAAGGTTGGTAAAAAGCATACATACGTTAGTCCCAAGTAAAAATTTGCCTGATTAAATTCATTTAAATTTATTATCATACTGGGTTTAGATAGGATGTTAAATTAAGTAAAGTCTTTTATTAAAATTAATGAATTAAAATCATTTTAAATTTAAAATAAATTAACTTCACAACTTCGAATAATTTAAATAAAAAGTAAAATTGTAATAATTAAGAATTTAAGAATGTCAGAATAAATTAAAGTAAAATCAGTATTTGTTCGGCCTTATGGTTTTAAAGAAATTGTTTTTAATATCATAATTTGTAGGTGTTGGGAGGAGTCCAACCAAAAAGGATACTTAATTTTGTTTGAGTTCAATAAATAATTACTTGTTATTTTAAAATTATAAAAATCTTTTATTTGAAAACTTACCTAGTATTAGAATATCCCATTCTTTTAGTCCATTATAGCTTAAGCATTATCACAGTGTTCATTTATAAAATATATCAAGCACAGATAAATAAATTTACAAGGGTAATTTCAGTGTACTCACTACTCCGAGATCAATTAAAAGGAAAGGTAAATTCTTGTGTTCTCAAACTGAGCTTATTAAAAAAATAAATAAAAAAATTAATAAGAATGAAATTACTGGAAGTTGTAAAAAGTTTTTTTTTAGTCGGAATAATTATAGGGTTAAAGCTTCCAGTAGGTGATGTCAACTTATTCTCAACATACCGGTTAAAAATTGGCGCTGTCAATGTGGGTAAAAAGAACCCCTTGATGAGTTGGCTCGCCAATTAAAAAACACAGAAAAAGGTACCGTTGAAATATATATATATATATATATATATATATATATATGTGTGTGTGTGTGTGTGTGTGTGTGTGTGTGTGTGTGTGTGTGTGTGTGTGTGTGTAAATTCAGTAGTATGTAAATATTGTGATTGTATGTATTTATTGTAAAATGTATTAGAATAAGGAGGAACATATGAAAACTAGAATTAGAGCTAGCTATTGCGAAATAATTCAGAAAGTGTTGAAATGCTTGCCTTGTGAGTACAATGAACGACACATAACACAAATCCATATAATCCCTTAATGAAGTGGAGACACGGCCAGTCTTTGTGAAACATATTGCCGAGATACAATTGAAAGAGAATCGCCGGGCAGCGAGAGAGAGAGAGAGAGAGAATGAATGAATGAATGAATGAATTGTCTTTATTTAGGGGCGAGGTTAGGACTGTATAGTCCTCTCTACCACCTAACCCCATACAACATAACAACATATATAAAAATATAAAATACAACTTGATAATAATAAAAAATAAATAATAAATTTTAAACAATTAAAAATAACTAAGATAATATAAAAAATTAACAAACTTAAATTTAAACTAGCTACAAAATGAAATTAAGAATTTAAAATAAAATAAAAATTAACAATCTTAAAATTAAAGTGACAAAATGAAAGTTATAACTTAAAATAAAATTAAAATTAACAAATTTAAACAACGTAATAAAATTTAGAATTTAGAAAGAAAAATAAAATAAAATGAAATACTGTAGCTTACATGTGTTGATACAGATAAATACAATCACAAATACACACAAGCACATTCATACATAATAACATTAATAAAGACACCACATAATTAAAATAATCACTATTATTACTACATAAAAGCTAAAGAAAGTAACAAATACTTATTCCAATCATTCACACTTATTACAAAAAAACTAACTTTTCCGCCACACCCAGGAACGAGGACACCAAATCCATTCTATTCAAAAAGAAGGTCTTAAGTAATTTTGAAAACTGGACACGACTGTCAACAGATTTAAGTGCTTCTGAAAGTAAATTTCACAAGCGGCAAGCGGACGATTTATTAAACATAACAGTTCTATGTAGTGGTATCATAAGCAAAGTGGAACCTCTTCTAGTGCTCTTTGCACTGATATCAGAGGTGAAAACAAACTTTTCTGCCAAGTAATTCGGCACTTCAGTTTTTAGGACCGAATGCAAGATAATTAAAATAGGAAATGATCGGAAATCATTAAGTTTTAGAAAATTAAGTTCTTTATAATAAAGAGTTGCATGAGCATCGCGTTTTAAGCCAAAAATAAAGAGAGAAAATAAGAGAGAGAGAGAGCCCGCCGAACATCCAAGAGTCTCCACAGGAAAAAGGGGTGAGCAAAAATTTGTGTATAGAGTGATCTGGTAGTCGTCTCAAAAGTAAAATAGATTCATGAAAAAACAACAGTTGGAATCATTCTGGGTTCATATGTAAAAATAGATGTAATTTGATTTTAATGTATTTATGATAAATATTTGATATTAGCATAATAAGAGAGTCAATTTAATGATAAAGATATTTGGAGTAAATAAATAATATAATAAATATTTGAGAACAAAACTGAACCACTGATGATTATTTTATTATGTTAATAAAAAGAACCCAGGCCTAATAACGGAAAATTCCTAACAGTAAACTAAGGCCAATGATGTACTTGTTTTGTCTTCCCTTCATATATATTTTGTTTTAAACTAAGGAAAATAAATTATTATCCTACTACGAATGAAACATTCTACTGCGAAAAGAAAAGGGATCCCCAGCTATAAAATTAAGTTTGACACTGACCTCAGGAAGTTGTAAATATTTTTTAAGTTCCAATATCCTGTACACATAATGCATAGACCTTTATATTTTTAGACCTTCATCAAAATAAAAAAATTAAATATATATAAATATTGAAGATTTTCATTTTGATGAAGGTCTAACACATAAATTTTGTTTTGATGTATATTTATCTGTTTTGGCTTGCAGTGTCGAGGTTATGGTCTGCCGAGAGGTTATGTCGAGACTGCTAAGTAATGTCAGTTTTAACTTTTTAATAACTTCAAAAATGGTTAGAGATTATCTTAAAAATAGTATGGGAAATGAGATAATACTGGGAATATTCCATCAGAATATAAAAAGTATGCGTAGAAATTTTGAAGCAGAAATGAAAACTTGGGAGAAATATCCTGAAATAATTATTATATCAGAAATATGCATAAATAGTAACGAAATTGGTTTTTACGGATAACATAATTATAAAGTGATAATAAACATTAAATATCATATACTGTGCAGGTGATGTAGTAATATACATACAAAATGATATGGTTACCATTGTTGAACAGGAAGACTTCAAATTTATAAAATGTCGATAGGTTGAAAATTCAATTACAATTTTCGGATAATAATATTTCTATTTTTTTTACTAGCCTATATAGCATCAATATACTATCAATAATTTTGTTAATGAGTTACAAGCATATTTTTTCAAATATAAACATACTGAATCCTGAAAATAATGATACAAGTTATTACAAATAACAATGGCTAGTCTTGGATTGAAATTATTGACAAATGAGCTAACACAAACAGAATCCTGCATAATCATGTTTATGTCACGTTGACATGTAAAATCAGATCAGTTGTGAAGATGTAGTGATTAGGACCCAAATCAGTGATCATTAAATGACAATAGTACAACTAAGAAGAGAGCAGGGGAGTCTGTCAGCTGGCAAACCTGTTTTGAACATGGCCACTCATATAAATTATGATAAGCTAGAATGTTTGTTTTGTTTACAAACAATAAAATGATTCTGTTGCGTATGATTTGTTCGAGTTACAATTGCAACAATGTTTTAGTAAATGTAAAGAAGAGATTAAAATGAATGTCAAATACTGCAAGCTGAACCCATAGATGACAAATAATATGTGCAGACTAATTGAAAAGTGTAAAAAATTGTACACAAAAGTAAAAAAAAATATGCCGCTAGATGATAGTTTTAGGAATTACTACATATGATTTAGAAATAAATTATGAAAAGATTTAAAAATTTAAAAACTGTCTTATTATAAAAGAAAATTTGAAAATAATACACTCCTACGCTTTGGTATAAGATCCTACACTCCATCCAGAGATTACCAATAGTAGAAAATTAATAGTAATTTAAAGTTGGAGATAGTTGGTTACTTGTAAAGTAAATATAATTACTGGAAGTATTTATAAAAAGGGAGGGATTCCATTGAGTTCGGGCTGCTGAACTCAGACCAGGCAGTTGAAGTATTCAACTTAGATTTCCAGTGGATGTTCTTTTTGCAACTTATAAGCTCCCCGACCAGGTTAAAAGTTTACACAGCGAATTAAATTCAAAATTCAGACGAGTAACAAAGTATTCTAAATTCAATTCCAAATAAGCTGAACTTAACCTGGATGGGAAATACTAGACTTCACTCAATACGAGTGAAGCGAGCGAGAGTACGACGAGAAAATAAACTACAAGCTAAAGTTGGTACTGAGGTTGTGCGTTGTAGATAGTCTTGGTTGTTACTCCCAAGATGATGACAAATGAATTTAATATTTATTTCTTATCAGTTGTTAAAGAAATTTTAGGAAAGCAATCGGTGCCCATCAGCATTGTAAGAGTAATTTTCTGGATTATCGGGAGAAATGTTCTATCTTGTTAAGTCTGGTTTTGCCTGAAGATGTAGGTAAAGCAATAAAGTCGATTAAAACTGGTAAATCTCCTGTTATAGATGAAATTTACTTAACAATAATAACGAAGATGTATCAAAATATTTTGAATATTTTCATGTTTATTGTGAATTTAAGCTTTGAAACAAAGATTTTTCCAGACAATTTATAGAAAGTTATAGTAATTCCAATACATAAAAGTGGGCCATTTACAGTCTGTTCAAATTTTAGACCTACTTCGTTAATTTCAACATTTTCTAAAATAATGGAAAAAATAATGAAAGCGAAGTTGTTAAATTTCCTCAATAGGAGACGTTTCTGTCAATGAAAATCAATACGGGATTAGTGTAGTAGAAATACTGAGACAGCACTTTTGAAACTTATGAATAATATTATTGAGGGTATAAACAATGATAAATGTGGAGTGGACTTTTTCTTATATCAAAAAAGCTTTTGATACTGTTGATCCATGATATTTCATTTAAAAAAAAGTACGACTGTGGTGTTTGTGGAGTGGCGCATGATTGGTTTTGAAATAATTTACTTAAGAGGAAGTAATGTGTTAAATCAAGAGGAGTTATTATTCAAATGAAGGAAGTTACTCATGGGGTACCACAAGGCTCGGTACTGGGAGCAACTTTAATTACTATATATAAATGATCTGTGTAATGATAAATTTAATGGGAAGGCTACTTGCCTTTGGAGATGATCATTCTTATGTGGGGGATTCATTGGGAGAAGTTCAAAATAATGAAATTGGACTAAGAGTTTCTCAGATGATGGTTTGCCTTATAAGTGCTGAAAAGACAAAATATCTAAATTATCATTTTAGGGATGGTCTACATTTTAGTTCAAGGATGCTGTATAAATGTTTGTTTTGTTTAAGTAAGCAAAGCGAGTGGACTTTGTGCTTGGAAGTACATAAAGTACTAAAGATTTTTTATCTAAGAAGCGGTAATTCCCTGACCAAAAAATTAGTTATAGAGCAAAAATTAGTAATACAGAACATTTTTTTGGTCCTAAGCCAAGGAGTATTTTTCATACAAAAACTTTTTGACTTTATAGCGCCTAGAATTTATAATAAATTACCAAAATGTATTAAATGCTTATATAAATAAAAACACATTAAAAAAGTATAAGACGTTGGTTGCTTGAGAATGGTGACATTGAGAAATTACTAAATATTTAAGAATAAATTATAATTATGATACTTCCCCCTCCTGTTATTTTCTTCTTTGTGATCATTATTCATGCTATTTTTGGTGGATCTTCGAGTTTATAATTGGTTACATGTGAAATTATTTGGCTGGGAGAGATATGTATCTGATTATTTTTGCTTTGCATTATTTGTAATTGTCTGTATTATTATATACATATTATAGTTTTAGTATGTGGCCTAATGTGCCAGGAAGCTTTGTGTTTAAGATTTAGTTTTGATTGTTGTAATGAATAAAAAAACAATTGTTTTGTTTTACTCTCGCCTTTTTGAATTCTTATTTCCCCCCTTTAATTGTAAATATTTTTAAGGGAACCCCTGAACAAGCAATAAGCCTTATGGGTCCTATTTTTCCTAGAATTAATTTTACTATGTAAATAATTAAATTTATTTATATTAAAAAAACAATAATAATAATGTAGAAAATAAAAATAATAATATATATTAAAAATAAAATAACTGAAAACAAACTGTCTCACATTAGAGAGAATGGAAATTATATAAATTACAAATTGAATGAATTTAAAGTAATTTGCATACCTTCGGATATGTTCATTTTCTTTCATATACAGATCCATGCGCCTGTTTAATCCACTCGAGTTCTTATACGAGCTACAAAAGAGAACAGGATTCATGAAACAATTACATTGTAAATTATTTGTATATATTATAACAATGAATGAAAGACTGAGTCTATAAAACATATTCAAGTTATTAGTGTGCATCTTATAACTAGGTCTGTGACAAAATTAGTGTACTGTTAACATAAGTTAATTATTGTTTAATGCAAGGTACAATTAAATCTGACTAAACATAATCAACAATTTATTAATTTAAAAATTTTTAATTTCTTTCAAGAATATTTCACTAAAATAGCGTAACAAGCCTTATAAAATTTAAGCGAAAAAAATTAATTTTTTAAATGTCTTTCTATTAAAAAATATATATTTCAGAATTATCCCTTTTAATATTTACAAATAATTTTATATTTAAATGTAGAAATTAAAATTATTAAAAGAACTACTGATTTTTATTTTTTTCAGATACTCATAGGGTAAAAAAACTGTCTCTCTCATATGCACAGGCAGCCTACCTCCAAAAGGCAGTATTAGTTAAAATTCACTGGACAGTATTTTGCACTAGAGATTGAAGAAGAATATGTTGTCTTTATATGTCTTCTTTATCCCAACAAAACCAAATAAACAGGCAACTTAGTAAGTTCAAAACTTAATAGATAAGCCTGGGTAAGATATGGCCAGTTGTTGCTCTTGATGAAAAGGTGGAAAATTTTTACATCATTAGAGACTTCAAAATTGAGTGTCGTTGGTAACACCACTTGTTCCATTTTTTCATCGTTTTCTACCCATCTGCTACTTAGAGATGTGTTTAAAAGGGCTAGACAGCCACTCAGGGATACTTAGAGTTTAGTTTAAAGGGGCTAGACAGCCACTCAGAGACAGACTCCTAAAAGGAACTGGGTTTAAATCAGCCACCATTCCATCTCTCATTATCAGCCTCTTCATTTCTCGCAGTCCACAAGTCTTGGCACCCGATGGAACCAAATTTTGTTCTTTTCTTTATCCGTTGGTAGTAGTTTGCTGGTTTGTACTGTTACAAACCAGCGCTTTCGAATCACTGAAGATATCTACCTTTTCTTCATTTGTTTGTGTGATGTGGGGAGTAGCTGCGTAAACAGCTAGAACTTCAATATCTAAGCTTGATCTTTAATTTGCAGAGACAAATAATGATTTTTCGGAATCAGGAAAAAAATAAAATATTTCAGATTTAAAACCTAGCTGGTAGAGTGAGCCATCACTATATATTTTATAATGACTTTCATAGTCATTACACATTCGCACATATACATTCACATTAATGGCTTCTAGAGTACTGCTCTTTGGACCTCAGGAGGATCTTTTTAGAAATGGTACCAAGAGGAGTGATCTAATATTAGATGGATAATGTAATTAACACAAAATATTGCAAACATAATCTCATGCTTGGTTTTATGTAGAAGATAAAGCACTTTGTGATTCTTGCTTATAATTGGTGGTAGGAAGGTTCAAGGAGGACTATGATTTAGAGTAATTTTTATACAGAAGTTGTATAAGATAAAAGCAGAAAAAAAAAAAAAATAATAAAAAGCATACTACATTTTTCACAAACACCAAAATCACATTTTAATAAAAAAATTTGAAAATACTAAATTGAATCTTGAATGTAAGTCCACACTGTCAATTCTGATTAACATTTTTTCAGCGTTTCAAACTAACAAAAACTAATATAATGTCTACAAAGTAATGTCTATTGATTGGGAGCATTGTCACTTTTGGCAAACTACAGAGAAATAAATAAAAATTCTTGTGTTCTCCCTTATGGTGATATTGATTATCAAGTATGTCGACTGATCCTACACAAAGGATTAATTTGGTACCCTTTTTTGCATCTATATATAACATTTTTCATCTGTGGGTCCCACAACTTCCCATATTAACTCATTTTGTACAGATTAAAAATATGAATCCTGTGATGCCCAAATTTCTTTACAATGATAGATTGTTAAAAACATAACCTAAAAATTAGACAGACTCTGTAGTCAGAATTTGAGTGAAACTTAGTATGTCA